>OZ023155.1:20352255-20752255 GCA_963678695.2 Diplodus puntazzo
CAGGGTCTCTACACATGAACTCGAGCATTGAGAACACTGTTTGCGTACACAGAGTTTACTAAAAAAGTTTTGAACAACTCACTTTACCGGTTGTTTTTCCGCTCGCCGCCGTCCTGCCAGTCGCAAATCCCTGAACAACATAACATGGAGGACAGTTAAGGTGGAATGCTCACTCAGTTCCATATAAATGCATGGATAGTTTGTTGTTTTGTCGTTAGCGAAAAACAATATTGACCTTGAAGTTGAAAAAGGAGCCTCATATAAGATACAATACAAAAATCAAAAGCCGGAAAAGTCACGTGAGATATCGCGTGGACAGTTGTTGCCGGAAGACAGTAGCGGTCCACCTTAACTGTCTTCCATGTTACATCGCATCACATTCGGAGATCGGAAAACAGAACTGCTAACGTGAGTTGTTCAAAAACATTCTTTTAAGTTAACACTGTGCACACAAAGAATGTTCTCAATGCTAGTGTTCATGTGTAGAGACCCTGGTGATACTAAGAGCAAAATTTCCCCTAGCACTCCCATTGAGAATGACTTTGACCTGAAAACAGAAATACGGTCAATCTTAAAAGTGGCACTTTCATCGTAATTATGCTTTTAAACAAACGTTTGACTGGGGAACATTCACGAAAAGACCTTAGGTTGCTTTTTGGCGAGAGATTCACTTTAAGGTGAACATCAGCATCATAGTTTGTTTAGAATCAATCCCACAGACATCCTTCTGCTGCCATAAAAACTCATCTAGCTGAAAATTATTAACCAACAAAATAAACATTTTTCTACCAAAATTTGCACTCAGCTTTTTTAAGTGTAGGTTAACCGACTGAAAATAGATTTTTTTCTCCTTTCCCATTGCCAGTAAACGGCTACTGGCTACTGTTTTTTTTGTTTTTTTTAATCAACGCCATTTGAATGATGTGTGAGCATGCTTAGATGGAGAAAAATGGAAAAAAAAATGCAAATGTCGATGGAAAGGGGGGCGAAAAAGTGTAGCCAATCAGATCTGCAAATACCAATGTCCACTGCAGAATCGTTTGTTCTGGGAATGAATCTTGTTTGAACCCTTTCCCACCAAAGATGAAGCCAGATGTTTAATAGGATTTTTTGTCCAGTGTGGAATGTGTGAAATACACTTATTAATACTACAGTGCCCAGTTGTTTCAGGACATCATGCAGCCTTTTTCTTTTAGATCACAGTTTATATTGGTGGCTCATTTTTTAATCATTAATGACTTCAGTAAACACTGATGAGTTTTAGACTTTGAGAGGAATAGGCAGAGCAGGGACGTCCTTAAGTATTTAGTGAAAGACTAGTGCACAGCTGGTTTTGTTCTTTTCATTGGTTTTGTTGATAAAAAAATAAAACATAGAAACAAATTAAAATAAATCAATGGAATTGAAATATTATAAGCCTTGAGTTGATAAATTATTAGACTGTGCTAGAAAATTGTTAAAGAGAAAGTAACCTAAAAATACACCATTTGTGTCTGGCTATAGCCTGCATGTTCCTTTTAAATGCCACATACCATTAATGTCTCTTAAATGATGCACTATAACTAGTAATGAAAAAAAAATCATCCACACAAAAGCAGAGGTTAAGTTGTGTTACCACCTCCATCGTTCTCGATCTTGCCTTCCTCCCCTCGTACTCGTGCCACGCATTTGAACGAATGCTGTACATCTATTCACACCCACACTCCATATATTACATCGCGCACATTCACTCTCTTGCCCTCTCTTTTTCGTCGCACCGTCTCCCACACGGGAAAAAAAAACAGCTCTTATTCTCCCTCCCCGATCTCATGCCTGCTGATGAGGGTTAGAGAGGACTGTGGAGGGGTAGGGGAGGTGGGATGATTTGACCTGCAGGTGTTTCCCCGTGAGCACAAAGACCTCTCTACAGGTCGATAATGCACACACTAATGGCAGTGAAGTGACTGGCCAGGAATGAGAAATAGCCCTCATCAGTTAGGGTAATGGTGTCCCTGGGCCCTCTCGGCCCATTCAAGGGGAATACTGTCAGATCCGTGGGCTCTCTGCGCGTACCTGCTCATGTTAATTACAGACGGTGGCAGACAATCTCGTGTTTCATCTGGCCAATCCCTTGGTCATATATCATCCTTATGAGGGTAGCAGGACAGGGTGAGGATTAATAAAAATAAGAGAAAATTCCTGAAAGTGAGCCACGTGGAAAAAGCGCAGTGACTGTGTGACTTATTTATTCATGGAGCCTTAGTAACATAGCGTGAATATGCTTTGAAGTGCCTGATAAAGATTGTGAAAAGAGTGACGAGTTGGCTTTGAATCTGAAACCTCTTGTGTGAATCTAAAGGAAAGCACTATTCATGATGGTAAATACACATAAAACAGAAGTTAACAGCAGAGCACACATCACTCATTCTATGTCTTGAATTATTAAATTAACACATTCAAGTTCAAATTCAAACATCCACATTCTATATCCCACAGCACTGTCTTTATTCATCAGCCAGGGTCCAGTTGACAATAAAAAGAACAATATGTAACAACCAAAGGACACTAAGAAAGCTGCTATCCTCTCTCGCACAGCGTTGCTTGAGCAACAGAGCTGCAACTCGGTTCTGCTCCATTGTGCCGAGACAGATTAGAAGTCAGTCCGACATCCAATACTCTCATACTTTGATCATCATATTAATAATGCCCGAAATGTAAAAGCTCCACAAAATTCTCCCCATCAGCTTGATGCTCTCGACTTGACATTGGTTTAATTTCGAGACATTTTTAAACATCCGCATGTCCCTATAGTCATGACCGCACTTAGCGAATGGAATAGCCTTGATAACGATTTCAGCGAAACGACTCACCTCCTTCACCTCTAATACGACACTGCGAGAGTTGCCTAAAGGCGGGACAGCTTGATGTTATTCTAAAAATGGCATCGCAGGTTGCGCGTCCTTGTGTCTCTGTACATGCAAAGCCCTGTGAATTTAAATGTGCACGCATGTGTGTCTCAGTACAGCGGGGCGTAGTGGGCATGTGAACAGTCATATCGCTCTATTTCTGGCAACAGAGACAGATGCCTTATTTACTCAAATCACCATGACACAGAGAGAAGAGAATTGGACTTTACATCCTATACTTTTTATATAACCAGCAGATATATATATATATATATATATATATATATATTATATATATATATATATATATATATATATATATGTGTGTCTATTTATGTGTATGTAGTGTGTGTAAAAATTGGCCCACATGCAGCCCTGAGCACAGTTGGAGATTGAGTGGCTTGGTGAGTCAAATAATTGAATGAGTCAGCCGTGACGAGGCAAACACATGGGTTGGAGGAATATTAAGAAGAGTCTTAACTTTGCATAAAGGGAAAAGGCAACCAATGGGGAAAAAAAGGCATGGGTGTTGTTTGTGTAACCAAAAACTAGAACAGTGAAACACATTTTGTGCTTTTCTGTTCGGTGTGCAGTGATCATCTTTCACGCTTTAGCTCACGCAATTCTGATCTTCACAATTGAAATCGTTCAGTAGCAACAGAATACTGTAAATCACTCAAAAAACATCAAGTTTCGCTCCCTGCCCATTGGGAGAATTGTTATAAGCTGAAGTTCGTACAGTGTTAAAAGGTGCAGGGACTGTGACCGGAATGCTCATGCTCAGCTCACAAACGCTCATATACTGATAGTCTTAAAATAATGAGGAATCAGATCAATACGTTAATTTCTTTGGTTTAATTGCACTTATTTAACTTGCATGACTTTAAGTAGATTTTGCTCCTTTAATTATGCCTACCCCCTAAACATTCAATATGTGCTTGAATTTAATTAGTGAGGAACGGTTAATTTTGTAACGGCACATCCGCTTTACTGCCAAAAATTACATATTCAGAATCAGATGTCCTTCGGGATTAAAGAACGGTTAGTCAGTTGGTGTCTCCCTGCTGTTAGCAACCTGCTTGACAAAATAAAACAAATGGAAGAATAACCACGCTGTAATGTTGCTGTCTCTCTCTCTGAGCCATCATATTTTGTTAAGGATGTCTAAAAATACAGTCTTGACCATTCGCCTTCACACAACCTCCGTGACTTTCAGACTACTCATGCCATCTTTCAGCTGGCATGAGCGCAGTAGCGGTGAAGCAACAGGGACCCTGTGAAAAGGCACATCAAAGTGAAGAAAAATACAAAATCAAAAAAGTAATGGAAGTGCTCCAATTACTAGTCTGTTTACCTATATCAAAATGTGAGGGAGAGAGGTCAATTTCAATTCAAACAAATAAAATATTAACCAAGAACATCCAAGAGTAAGAAACTGTTTTTGGCACTCCCTTTGATGCCCACTGAGAGAGAGCTGCTGAGAGAGTTGTTTTTTCAGGACTTGATAACCTAGTTTGCACAGGCAAAGTCAAGGAAGGAGAATGTGTCAATGTAAGGACCATTGTGTGTATCTCCACATCCTCAGTACCGTTTGATGTGATCCTGCATTTGCTGACTTCAAAGCTCACCGCTGTCCAGGGTATGTCCTCAGTTGAGTTTCTTGCCGCAACAGGAACCTGCTGTCTGGTTTGATTGATGGATTTGGCAGTTACGCATCTCATTATCGGAGCCCCGGCCATGTTGTGAGATCACCAGATGGCTTGTCATGCGTTTCGTGGTGTGTGTGTTCTATCATGGCAGTGTTGTAGACTTCTTGTCACTTAATGGTCATTTACCAAATAAATTTACATGAACATCAATGCACCAATTGCTTTGATAAATAGGTTCGAGGAAACAGTTCAAAGCAACATTTTAATTACAGTCATTACTCGTGCACAGTTCCAAACCAGTTTACACAGATGAGTTTAATGAGTGGGCTGCTGTTTGCCAAATCATTGAACTGAATTGATCTTTACTTTAAATACAACCCCTGGCAAGTAAAAACAAAAATATGCAAAATAATTAAATAAATGATAGCATACAACATGCTACAAGCTTTAGAAAAGTAGGTGGTGACTTTACGTCTAAATTCAACATGACTCAAATGACTTTGTGTCATGTGAAATCGGTCATTAGTGACACTTGCAACTAAGTTAGTCATTCCTCTTAACTCTAAGCAGTGTTTTAGGGTCTTGCAGCATATCGTTTTTGCATTTGGTTCACTCTCAGAATTGTTTCCAGATGTCAGGTGTTCACACCAAACAAGCTGTGATAAACCTGCTTTATGCTGTCTGCCTAACCATGTGGGAGATCAGCCTGATCTCACTTCCAGCATGTCAAAGACTATAGCCTGGTCACTGGCCCAACTCCTCAAAGTCTACAATATGTGACATAAGCAAGTGAACATAAGTACATGGGATAACTGATGTTGTGACATTACAAAAGTCTCATCTTTTCCTTTTTGTTTAATCTAACCCAACCACGACTGTTTGACATTGTGATAACATTCCAAAAGTCAGAATTTGTTAAACTGTTTGTCAGTCTTTTTTTGAAAGTCTAACTGGACATTGCATATTACATATTTTTGCTAACTTGACCACTGAGCCTTTATTTTGAACGTCCAACCAGACTTTGCATATAAGGTATTAGTCAGAGGACACACTTGGACGGAAATAGCTGAACCAACAAACAGCGAGGGAACAACGTAGACATTAAATAAAAAGTAAACTATTAAATGGGGGGAAGTGCAAGTGGAGAGACAGTGGGAACAGTGGGAATGAGGCTCATGTAAGACAGGCGTGGGGTTAAAAAAATCAGACTGGGGAGGAGCACAGGAACACAGGTGAGAAGGAAATAGAAGGTGACAACAAGACACACGAGTTTATAACTACAAAATAAAACAGCAACACAACAAACCCAAAAAAAAAACCCAAACGATGATACGCTAATAGTGCTTTAAAAATAGGTCAGGTCAACAGTTTTTACAGTATACTGTATTAGTACATGCAAACACATTTTTATTTTTTATTTCAGTAATTCAATCCCATGCACAACTATCAAACAACACATAACATAGTGTATATATGTGGGTTGGTTAGAGCCGAACTGTGTGTCGGGGTGGGGGGTGTTTACAGAGCCCTTAGCTCATCTGCTATGCAGCATTTCAAAACATGAATCAAAAAAAGGAATCATGCCAAAGACAGAGAACAGTTAAAGATAAAATGAAGGTGCCAGCCATGAAGCATCAAGTATGCAGTAGATTGCGACTTGGCTGGGGAAAATAAAGCCCCAGGATTTATTACAAAAACAATGCAGCACATCCAAACTAGCTGGCATAAACATATGGCGGTATTGTGTTTATTACACTCCACAGAGTGGTCGCCAGTGTGATTCATAATATAAGAAACTATCACTTAAAGAGTGAACTGGCAAGCAGCATCTCAATCTCTGAGGATGGGTTTCCTGTTTGTGACATCTTGGGGATGTTTCATTTAGTATGGGAAGCAGTGGGTGAAGTCCATGGACTTTATAATTACCTGTTTACCCACTTGATACTACAGTACATTTATTTGCCACGATGCTGCTCCCTGTTGTTGGGATGGAGGGCAGACTTTGATGGAAAAAGGTATTACCTAAAGTAATTTTACACAGCAGTTTGATTGATTGAGATGAAAATATGGAGCCATTTCAAGAGGTGATGAAAGATTTGATGACCTGACATAATAGTTAATGCAGTCTCCTTTACTTTAAAATGGATATCTGGGAAACAGTGTGACTTTGAGAGTCCTGCAGGACATTTTCTCCGCGGAACGTCATGCCCATATATTTCTTGGGCCGAGGAGAAAGGGTTAAGTTGCAAGACGCTCAACATGATCTTGTAAGTTATGCCACGTGTCCTAGGAAATACTTCTCAAAGTCAGTTTCTCTGTTTACATTCCCTCTCAATGAATGATTACACTTTCATTATTTCATACAAAACCAACACAATATGACCCATCCTGGTGTGTCTAATCCACATTTGACTTTATTAGAAATACAGTCGTTTCCCTTCAGCTCAAAAGCAGTCCAATAATAGAGAATGATCAGCCAGACATGCCCCCACATTTTTAGAGTGATACATCCATGAAATTGGATCCGCTTCTCACACTTTCATTCCAACCCGTTATTAATATTCTATATCATCCGCACACTTCCTGTGCCACTTCCCATACTGTTTAGTGGCCTTGGAGGAAACATTTGGCTCTTGATTAACCATGCAATTAAAGTGCATTTTACCCTACAATAATAAGAACGTAGGAAAAAATAACTGATCCAAAGACGGCTCTTAAAGGCAGGAATTCCCCCTTTGAAAGCATAAACGTATCCATAAAATTAAATCACTGCACATGGCACATTGGTATTCATGTATCTCAGCGTTGTTCTCGGAGGAGACGCTGCCTTCTGCCCGTGTTATTCGCTGCTTTAGTCATTTAAAATCAAAAATGTCTTCAGGTCTCAGTTATTTGGCGAGGGTGTCTGACATGAAATAATAACAGCCCAAAAAATACTTGTGAGTGTGATTCTCCAAATAGCAGCTTTTACTGTTAAGCATCATAACAGTTATAGCTGTTAGTGAGGAAGCCTACCTGTACAAGCCACAGCATGCACCATCCAAACATTAGCCGGTCAAATAAATGAATCACCCTGTCACTCAGAACCTGAGTTACTTCCTGAGGTCTGGTTCTCGCAACTTTGTAGCTTGCAGGTTGTATATACAACTTGCAGAGCATAACATTGTGTAAGTGCCGTTCTCTTTTCCTTTGCTCCTTGTCCGATTCAGTTCACCCGTTGATGATCTGCGTTTGTACGAAATGCAAGTTGACTGGTTTTATTGATACTTTTTGCCATATCTGGTGAAGCTAAAAATCATTATTTAACATCTAGCTGTATAAAGTAATCCTAAAATAGCTTTCCACTCTTCAGGATTAAAGAAAGCAACAACCATGGTGTATCACAAGCCGTGAAAATGTTACACAGTGCTACAATTTTACACTTTAAGCTATTTATTTGGTTGCTATGGCTTATATTCACACAAACCTCACTGTGTATTGGGCAATTGAACTAAATCTTTTAAAGGAGGTATGTTATGCTAATTTCCAGGTTGATGTATATTTTGCATTAGTTATAGAACAGGTTTACATGCTTTAGTGCTCCCCCTCTGCCTGAAACGCTTTGTTTTTAGCATCTGTGTCTTTAAAAACCCTTTAAGAATAGGTCTCCTTTAACTGAACAAATCAATGTAATTGTTTAACAAGAACACTGTGGCTTCTACAAGACAATGACTGCCTTATCATTAAACTCTTACACACTTTCATAATGTTATTGGTTACAGTTGTGCCAGCAGGTTACAGATTTTTTTCCCAACTCAAAGGACAACAAATTGCTGCCTTAAGGTCACAGTGCCCTCCATTTGGCGCCGTGACACCAGACAATCTCGAAAATCAGTTGAAAATGTTACAATGAAACTGAATGACGCTTAATAAAGAGATTTTCTAAGTAATACAACTGTGTGTTCCCATTATGAATTGTCATGAAAGGCCCTAGTCTCCAATCACCATCCCTGTTATTTACTTGGTGACTGAGCAGACCAGGCAGCCAATTACAGGGCCCGTCAAACTGTCAATCATTGTGAAGCAACTCATAGAAATCAAACAGCAAACTGTCACAGCAACATTATCAGGTGCTGAGGAGAGAGAAAAGAGGATGCTCGAGCACCAATTTAAGGAGCTGGATGTGTTGCTAAGGAGGAACACAATCAATGTTGACTCTGAAAATTGAGGAAGATGGATATGAAAGTAACCTACAACCCCTTGACATTTTCCACGCATGTTGGCCGCTAATCTCTCATTCTCTTCGCAGTTTATTGGGAAATTGTGCAGTGTTTGAAATGTTTCTGCTCTGCACAACCTGGCACCAAAAATCAGCCAATAGCAGTGTGCGGCCTAACTTCGACACACGTCATAGCATTCCATCACAACCCTGACTACTGCAGAGTCATTTGGTTGGGTTAAGGTTGTGTGTGAATAACAATTGTATGAATTCACATTAGGGGGAAAAAGCCAGATGTTAGTGGGCATTTTGTGTAGAGTTTGAAAAGGGTACATGTGTCCCTACTGCTGAGATCTGTATTCTGAATTTGCTGTATCGATGCAAGTTAATTGAAACTGAAACTGAAATAAAATCAGCAGAGCCCACATCTTTGTCTTAAAACGTTACATTACGATTAGGCTTTATTCTGAAATTCAAATGGAATATGGTGTTCACATGACCCGTGTCAAATCTGAAATATTTTTAAACCCAGAGAAATCATAGAATATTGGTGTGCATGTAAAAATAGTCAATGAGTTTAATTGTTCTCCAGATGAAGCCAGCTCGTGCACATTCCTCAGTTGCTGTGGTCATCCACTGAGGTGGAAGCACAAGGATGGGGATATCTTAGGATGAGGCACCTTGGATTTTGCTCCCAAAAGATGACCCTGTCTCTTCACAGATCTCTTCCTGTTTTGGTTTCTCTCTAGCGGAGGGGCAGATGAACAATCAGAAAGAGGCCAGTCAAGGATGGTCTATGGAGAGACCACGGATAAAGAATACACGTTGAATTATTAAATTGGCTGTCTCCTTGGCAGTGGGGAGCCTGCAAAGGTAGAATAGAAATTTTGACTTTCAGTCTTGCCCCATATTCTCCTCCACCTCTATTTTGGTGTTTGTACGAGGTCTTCCTGACTCCAACAGGTCTAGCACCAGCATCTGCTGGGTCCTGTCTCAGCCTGTCTTCTGCTCCCACTTGTGTAGGATTTATCTGTTTATCGACCTGCACATCTGCAGCCTTAATGACTTATCAGGTCTTGTGTTTTTTACTTTCTGGTCACAGATACTGTCGTTCCTGGGCTGTCAAACCTACCTGCCTGGCACTATGCCTATAATCATTGAGTGCACTTCTCTCCATTCATGCTGCTATCAGTTTCAAATCCATCTGTACATCAGCTGATCTACTCACATCCATCTGTTTGCTGCTATTTGCACTCGGGGGTTCTTCACAAACTTAACTAACCTATTTAAAGGTTGGCAGGTGTAGGTATAATTGCAATCACAACTGTTTGTCTGCTGTTATTCACACATGTCACCTGGATTGTTGTCAGTCTGCGTGGCTTGCTGCTCTCATTTACAACTGTCCCGATCATCCGTCGAACGAGACTTTTCACTTCAATTACTATTGCTTGTGTGTTTCTGACTGACAGCTCGGTTGTGTACTTCAAACGATGGAGCAGCGAGGGATCAAAGGCTGGGCTCTTTAAAACAGCGGAGCAGCAATCTCTGCCTCTATGTGTAAGGTAGACAATGAGAGCACAAGGAGAGTGAATAAAAGTGCTGGATATAGGAACATGTGTTTGCTTGGAGGGGGGAAGTATGCATGTGTGTGTGTGTGTGTGTTAAAGTGTGTGTTTGCGGAGGTGAGTGTGAGTCCTATCGCTGCATTGGCGTCACAGTTCTCTCCAGCGTGCGTACCCTGTTTACTTTGTTCTTCTCTCCATCTTCCCCGTGCTGTGCTGGCTGCCTCTCGACTGGCAGCTTTCCAAAAAGAACAGCTTCCAATATTAGTGTGCTTGAATGCACACAGACTCAGACACACACACACACACACACACACACACACAAACACACACACACACACACACATAGGCACATACCATATATGCACACACGCTTTGAAAATGATCCTTAGACAATATTACTAAGTCTGGTAAAAGTGAAATTGGCTTGGACACAGCCGTCCTGAAATTGTGGCTCTGCCAATGAAAGTTTCGCCATTCCTCTCCAAACTTTTTGGGCTGAAGTAAAGTAAACAGAGCTGTCCTGATTTTTACACAGTACCACATTTGTTGCATAATCCTTTTAATGCAATGACAAACCTGCCACTTTCTATAAAACATCAGTTTACAAATGGCAGTAGGCTGCTCCTGGTCAAACTCCAAAGCATCTTTTTTTTCCCCACCAGAGCTTATAGACCCAAAGATACAGTTCTAGATGTTGTGACTCTCCTCCCACCATCTGGAGGCTGTTCTAGCAACCTCAGCGGGCAAATGTCTGACACGGGAGGGTCATTAGATGACTGAACTCAACTAGGCCCCTTCGACTTTAAAGGTCCTATCTGTAAGATAATTGATTTTTGAGACTCCCAACTTGTCAAATATTGACACTTTGGAATTGTAGGTCAGACTGGCTGCCATCCCAAAGCATCAGTTTTTGATCCGTGATTTAGCCTGATAACCTAGGTTACTTTTGTGGAGATTGGTTTTGGTTGATGTTTGAAGGGAGCATAATACAAAATCCCCATTTTCTTTAGTTTGCAAACCCATTACCAAACTCCTTTTGCTCATTTCTTGGTTGGTTTTGTTGTGCAAGCTTTGTTGTGCCTTGGTTTCCTCTTTGCGTTGTGCATCTCTGGATGACTTTCTTGTTTAGTGAGCATTTTGTTTTCGAGGAACCCCAGGACTTTGCATCTGGTAAATGGACTTGTGTGAACACAGCAGCCAATTGGCTGACACGGGGGGATCATCACCTGATTGAGCGCACCTGGGCCCTTTGCTTTTAAAGCTGTTGCATTTGTTCAGTCAGTCTCTCCTTTCCTGCAGCTGGCATCCACCCTGCATTATTGTTATTATTATTTTTCTTGCTTGAATTTAGTTTTTAAGTAAGTACTTGTTTTTTTTTGTTTGAATGTCTTGAGTGGACACGGTTCTTTTTACATTGCCTGTGCCAGTTTGTGTCAGCATCTACAATATTCAGTGCTATTATGTGGCCCAAATTAGCTTCAACTAATTAGGGTTGCTGGAGGGTAATTTGGCCATTGCTTCAGGAATTATGCAACAAAAGCTGCCCCATCAGCTCAATGACAAACTTGCGTCACAGAGGAGTAATTTTTTCGTCTGGCGGAGACAGTAATGGATATTGTCTAAGGTGTTCTGGCTGCGCTGCAGAGGTTATTAAAGAGCAGGACTGAGGCTCTGTTGTTGGCTCGTTGTTGCGGTGAGGTGTCATGGTTGTTGAGGCAGCCACACCTGCTTCTATTTTCTGGTCTCTCCCAGTGTATTCCTCGCATAAAATTCTGCATTCACCTGTCATAGCTGCATCTAATTAGACACCATCCCCAGTGTATTAATGCCTTCTCCTTCATGACCAGACATGGGAAGTAGTAGCGGGAGAAATGTCAACACCAAACTCCATGCGTTCGAGCTGCTCGGCAGGGAAAGACGTGGATGCCCAGGGCTGTTTTGACTTGGCTTCGCATGAACACCACAAACTCAAACAGAGAAACTTCTTGACCCCACAAGAAGGTTCTGCAAATCAAACAAAACAGAGAGGTGTCTTTAAAAGTTTGTCAATGATGCCTCAGCACATTGCTCGATTAGAAGTCTGCTCCTCCCGATGTATCAATAGCAATTCCCAGACTTTTCATAGAAGGCTTAAAGCTGTCTTTAAACTGCATACTGTATTTAAGTTATTTTCCTGTAGATAGGCTGTTTTTGGAAGCGTTGCTTAGACAGTGTACCGTGTGTGTGTGTGTGTGTGTCCAGCCGATCCGACCTGTGACAAGCCTATGGATACATAACACGTGGGCATAAATAGGGATATGTGCATCTGGAAACCTACTCATGAACTTGTGGAGACAGGTTGGTAGGTTGAATGTATAATCTCTTCACAGGAATATCATTTATACATACCCTAATATAAATTTCCCATAGGTCTGTTCTGCATTTTCAAAAAAAACATTAAACATGAACTGTAAGAAAGCTGGAAAGCTGCCAGCAATGACAGACAAACCAATGTCCGAACCATGAATGCAGACCATAATATCCTCCTCATGCCAGGCTCTCCCTCAGTCCCTCTGCAATAGCCCCTCCAGTGTTCTCTGGAGAAAAGCAAGTTTGCAGACTTCTCACTGTTAAATCACCACGGATATAATGAACTGCAAGGCTAATATAAAGCTCCGTTGCAGAGAAATATCCTGCTTTTCTTCTGTTTCTTTGGAATTCCTCCTCCACATTCGGTTTACAGAACACGTAGCACAGCTTTTGAGGAACGATTGCGAGAGGGGATTATATAACATTTGTTAAGGCTGTTAATAATTTTCTTTAAACCCCCATTGTGTGTGCGGCATTGATGGGAACCCTGTCTTTTGCCAACTAATAAGTGATGGCCTCTGTACTCTCCTTTTGCCTCTGGGAGTTAAACAGACCCACTGATCCATTAAACAGTGTCTGTTCTTCTGTTGGTAAGGAAAGAAAGGATGGTGTGTAAAGAAAAGAGATAATAGATATATATATTGTTTATATACCCCTGAATGTTAATTATATGATCATTAGTATGATCACTTGTCTTTGTTTTTGAAGCTACTGCATACCGTGCTCTTTTTCCTTACTGCAATGGTGAATTCTTAGTGTAGCCTATTGCATGTCGCTGCTGCCTGCAGCATACTACAGTCGTTATGTGGTATAGGTAATTATTTATTCACAGAAAATGAGGGTAAAAAATAGCAGGACTTGTTTTTTATGTCGGGTTGCCATCAATTTTAAATCAAAGAGTCATTATGTGTTGCTATCTGAGCATGGATGAATCCCCCTAAACAGGTTCTAATGTATAAGAATCTTTGCTTGCGTGTTCATATTTGCCTGTCCGGGGGGAACCCACCCAGTTCTGCATATACTCATGTCTGTCATAACCCCCCCATCCCCCCCAAATAGCAGCATCCTCAAAGTATATACCTCCGGCTGCTTTTAGAGTTTACAGGGATTTATAGATAAACAGTTTCAATGTGTAACATTTGATCAGCCTCACATTGTTTCCCTCTAATGGAACCCGCTATGATCCCCTGTTGTGACACCAGCAAAGCAAGAAATGGCCATGAACCTTATGACGCAAGAGCTGGACAGCCTTCAAGCAGAGGGATGAAAAGGAAGATATGATGCACTCAGCACAGCCTGACTGATCATACACAGTATGCTCATAACACTCATCCATACTGAACTGTCTCCACGGGAGGAGAGAGGATGGGTTGTGCCAAACATACGTATCTGTCCCTAGCAACCGCATGAGGAGTGCCCACTAGGCCCTGAGATTTAAATATCAGTCACTCAGGCTGGAGAGAAGGAGTTGGAGGTTAGCCACTTCCGCTATTCCGCTCAGATTTACACTTCATCAAAGTGTGCTCTTTCTCTCTGTGCACCCAACTTAATCTACCGGTATAGACACATGTGGGAGAGAGTGGCAACCAACGCAGCCTTAACTCCCACCTGTCTGGCACACTGGTAACCTTGCCGGGAGAGACCTATATAATGAGTGTCACACCAAAGCAGCAGGACATTTGAAGATTCAAAAAGGGACCCAAATATGCAAGGTTTAATTTTGATCTCTAAGGTGCGAAACACACCCAAACCTTCACCCACCTAACACCTTGTGGCCCAGCAGCCTACTTCAAGAAAACCTGCAGCGCCTGCACTGAACATGGTTTCATGAAGAATCATCTGATGATCTAGGGTCTTTTTCCAGTGTTGCTTTCTCTTCCGCTTCCTGTAAGGGAAATCTCTTCAACGGCTCACAAGAGAGTGACCTGAGCACTGCGGGAAGCTCTGACTGCCAGATGAGTGAAGAGTCGATTCAGAAGAGGGTTACTAAGCAATGCCCGCTCAGGAAAATGAAAATGACAGAGGAAAAATCCCTAGTATAAATGTACTAAAGATTGAAAGGGACTGTCCTCTACAATTTACATTGCAACAATGGAGAATAAAAGCCATTCTGAAATGTTTAAAAAATCATGCTGGATAAAAAGTGATGCTAGCAGCTTTACGTCAGTTTGTTTCTGATTTAGATTTTTGTCACTAGTAATTGTATCTTCTCTTTCTGTATCTTTACTTTAGATTTAAAAATACTGTGTGTGTTGACAACATGTGAGACATTCATAAGAGGAACAACACAGTGCCAATGGCGAAAATTTGATGTTATCCTGCTGTTTCTGCTCAAATTGGACTGAAATATGACTTTGCAAATAATAATTGGTCATCATGCATCCTACTCCAAATCATTATTCAGGAAAATGATCCCTCACGTAATCAAATCTGGCAAGACAATACAATTAACACGAGTAGGCCTAAAGGATGGGGGGATGGATGGATGGATAAATGGATAGACAGATTTTTCTCCCGAAGTTCAAAGTAAGGATAATATGCAATGCGCCATCTGGCTCCAATTATACCGGGCATGAAACATTAACAACCTAAGATATGGCTGGTGTACTGGAACTTTATCACCACTGCACCTTGAGCCGAAATGAATGAAATCCATCGGTTGTAGCTTGAGGGCCTGAAAAACAATCTGGACCTCAGAGGTGACAGCCCATGGATAAATAATGTAAATACTAAGAGACAACCTTTTATTGAAGTTTTTTGTGTGAGGGGACTGTGAATGACTACAGCGAGCATCCCTGCGCCATGGGATAAATTGCTGTCACTGCACAGTGTGTGAGGGGCCTCGAGTGACATTTGTCAGTGAGACTGACTAGCATTACAAATTGAGCATATAACCTTTATGAAATGATAATCAATCATGCATCAAGTCTTTCTGACGCACAACCACCAAACCACGACAGAATACTGTGTAAACGAGTGTGTTATTTGTCGAAGTACAGGCACAGTCTTTGTCACAGTTAACTCCATTTGGTGGATGTTGCATAAATGTAGCTTACGTCCACTTGCGCACTTGACTGAATTTCTTCCATTTAGTCAGATAAAGGAGATGAAAATTCATCATCACATGTCAGCCGGTCTAACGTTCAGTTCAATAAGTATGTATAATTAAGGTCGCAGTGAAAAGGAAGATGTGCACAAAACTTATTTTCAGAGTTTCACAAATAATGACGCACAAATAGAATTACACGGGGCAAAACAACTCTAACAGATGCTTGATTTCACAGTAAGTAACATCGACTTCCAAACTCACTGTTGTTTGAGGCCTGTGGGTGTTTATTGACTGCTGGTGGCTCACATTTTTAAGAGAGATTTATGAGATAATAGCTCTGCCCACAGCACAGAGGGCACATAATGACTTCTATGGACACCAGCCACACTTAAACCCCCCACCCCCTTTTTTGTCATGAAGTCAGAAGATAAGTTACCTATTTTGAGAGACGAATACAATTCCATAACTCATTTAACTTTTAGTTTACACAATACTGGTTTCACGATGAGCCTTCAGAAACTGCAGGATGAAGCAGAAACATGATGCAGACCTAAACTCACAAATGTAACAGCTTAATGCAAGCGGCGTAGTGCTCATGCAGCGTACGAATATAGATTGTGATTACTTAATGTTTTGTCATTGGTCACAGAGTGCATTGAACATTAACTGTGCCTATGCTAACGTAAACAGTGCTACATACTGATGCTAATTTCTGTGAATGAGCTTGTACAGAAAATTGTTTTGTCAGAATAAAGGTTGACACAAAAATGTTTTTCCCTATCTGTCTGGAGGGCTGATAAATACAGCATTTACTTATAGCAATTTAACATATAATGCATTTAAACACTTTGATAAGCGCTTTGATAAATGTGCTCTGTTGAACTTGTAAATTAATCAACATGATTAACTTTAATTATGAGAAAAAAACCACATGACCTGACTAAATTTATCATTCAATGCTGGGTTCAAAACTAATAAGGAACCCGGTGCACCAGTTGTATCGAGTCTCTTTATCATTTAGTCTCATCTCCAGCAGATAGCTGAATACCATCGTTCACAGTGTTCGCGTCTAATCAACACCTCGCCTCTCCCCTTCTCCCTAGACATTTCCCAACAAAAGCTTCAGAAGACACGGGTTCAAATAAGAGAGGACATACCATTCTGCGGCAGTTTATTACCACCAAAGATCCCCTTCACACATCAATTCTGGGAGTCACCTTCAATACTTCAAAAAAAGCCTCTAGTGAGAAGTATTCAGTGCAAAATTGAAATATATATATATATATATATAGGGATCTGGCTTAGCAGGAGAGATACAAACCATTCACTTGAGTACAGATGGATGCTTGTCGTCCCTTCCGCCCGAGGTTGCTCTGATGCCAGGTCACGTGGTCATTTCAATTTTTTTGAGAAGCACTGGCAGCCCGAGTTTACTCAGGTGTACATGGCGTCAATTTCACCGATTTTACAGCTCAAGAGTATTATGTGGGCTAAATAATTCAAAGGCTTAATTTGCAGGCTGGAAATGCTCTCTCTCTCTCACACACACACACACACCAACAACCTTGCTTATAGTGTAATGAGACTGAATTCTTTATTCATTCACTGAGGCTTTTTCAGGTATTAAAAAAAAAAAACAGTTTTCACAGAGAGACAGGGACAATTTGTGGTCACACCAAGTTTAACATCAAAGCCTTAACCATACCATTTCAGACTGCATACCTTCACTTCCTGGGTCCCTTGAGAAAGTTAAATGGTCTGAAAAGCCGATAAAAAAAAAAAAAAAAGTTCAATAAAAAGGTCTGGCTTTAACAGTAGAATTTTGCAGTCTTGTACTTCATGAAGTGCCTGAATGTGATACATAAATGACAGTGTTCAGGTAAATGTGTGGGAAGCACTCTGTCCTAGAACATGAGTGTAAGAGGCTTTATAAAAGAAAAGCAACAAAGATTACCTATGATCGGAGGGGAGTAAGAGACCTGATGAGAATTTCTGGCGAATAAATTCACTTTGACTGCCTTTGACTAATGGACAGCTTTCTGAAATAACAGCTGGTATCAAATTATGTTAGAAAAACTTCATCTCATCCCAATCTTAATATGAAGTACAGTATAATGTACAGTATAATTTCCTGTGTAATGTGTTATGTCACACATTTTAAGCTTTTGTTTGAGTTCTGAATATGGGATGAAGGTAGTTGACCTTCATAGATATATTCGGGGGACTTTTGTCACCGTAACTACAATAGTAAACATGTGGTAAGATGGTGAAGAGGTTAGTTTGGTTAAGTTAATTCACCAAGACGATTTTGTTACGGTTTAGTAAAAGATCATGGTTCAGGTTAAAATAAGAATGTGACACAAGTTAAATACGTTGCAGAAGTACTTTTTAATTTAAGTCAACGTTGACTTTTGGTTCCACATGGGACAAAGGCGCCGGTCTGATGGGTGAATGCAAAGATTTATAAGAAGAACTAGATACAACATGTAAAGATGGCACTTATTCAGTGCACTGAGATCTGCTTACCTGGAGCATACACCAAAAAGGTTTTCCAGCTTCAGGGTTTACTGGTTAATGCAAGCACTGAACATGTGCAGCCTGTGGATTCCATCTCAAACCACAGACTTTGCATTGTTATGATGTCGGAGATTTTGAAATTGCTTTTCTTGGCTCACGGTAAGTCAAACCTCCATGGATCAAAAAAACCACCACAGAAAGAGTTATGATTGACCTTGATTGCAGGTCAAACAGTCCTGTCAGCAATTGTACAAATGCCTCTTTTTTAATGGTGGTCTATGGAGAAATGCTTTGCAGGGATTTTTTTTGCTGCAATATTGAGAGTGGCCGCTGGGCAAAATTGTGAGCAAGCCTGTGCTACTGTATCGAGGTCTAAAGAAAACATTAATGGTTGAACGTCCTGTGTTTTACCCATCCATCCACTACGTCCACCTCCCCAGGGGAACTTTCTCACTCTCTCATAGACATGTTTTCTGTATGACATTCAAGCTTAATGCACACGGCGGTAAATGACACGGCATGTCATTCATAACCTGATTTTTTTCTGAGACCAGTCCATAATGATCTATCCAACGCTGGAATAAGTACAGTACTTCATTCAATTTTAATTTTTTCAAGTGACAAACAATGGCTGTAAGTGTATAGACTGCCTGCAGGAAATACTGTATCAAAGAGGTTGAGAGAAATCAATGGTATGTCAGCAGAGTATTGAGTACAAAATGATTAAAGTTCTTGACCATTAGTTGCTTTCTGGAGCCTGGAGAAAAATAAAGGAAGGAAGTTTCTACTTCTCAGACAGTCTCTGACATAGTGATAGTTTGGCTTAGGGTAAGCTATAGCTAGCCTGTGTTGCTTTGAAATATACTGCCTTTACCTGAAAACAAAAGTTGGCAAAGAGCTTTAGGCTGAGGCTCAAAAACTTCAGCCTATACTAACATTTGCCAACATTAACCTCAACTCTTTCACACTTGAGATGGCAGTAATGCCTGTCTCTCCATGCATACTGTGATGGATGCCTCCCCCTCCCCTCATGACTGTCATATTTGTGCATAGAGACTACGTGGAGCTGATAAATGCTGTCTGAAATATGACAAGCTGAATGCTCTCTTCTGTCGTTCTCTTTGTGGGTTTTCTAAGTCTTCCTCTTACATGTATACTTGCGTTATTATTAAATTAGCTTGTCAAACACTGTATTAGTGTGTATAAGGACCCATGTAACAGTTGTCACAGTCTTGCTTTCTGTCCCATTGAGACACACAGTCCTGTTTAGCTTTTCATTTTGAAAAAGAAGCATCATATCTGACCTTACTTGCTTCCAGCAGTGGTAAATTATAGGAATGAGATCCTATTTTAAACTGATTAGACCACATAAGGACCTCCAACATAATAGTGATAATGGAGAACTAAATACTTGAGACCTGATTATAGCCTATATGAGAGAGAGTGTTTTGGAGTGTGGCAGCACAACACGACACTGTAGGCGTCAATGCTCTTTTCCAAAATTTCATTAGTGAGATTTATAATTATTTGTAGAGACCACTGCAACACAAAACTCTGAACGTTTATATAGATTATGCAGGGGAAATACAGTAGCCCAGTGATAAAGACCGATTCCCTAAGCAGTGAATAAAATATTGTTCCATCTCGCTAGACATCCCCGAGAGAGTTTTCTGTTTTACGTCCACTTACAGCCATGATCTCTCATGCCTCCAGTGAAACATCAGGGAGGCTTTGAGTTGTAGCTGACCATAAACTTTGGCTGGTTGGAGCACACGAGGGAGTTGCTGCCTTCCCTAGAGAGACAACATGTTTGACAGCCTGTAACTCTGACTGGAATTGCATTATGCTATTATATAAACTTCCTATGTTTCATTTAATACTTTCTCTGGCCTATCTGACATGTTCTCACTCCCAGTTCGTCAAATTTGGCAGCTTGGTCAGTGCCCTTAAGCTTCAAATTATGTTGCATTATCTACTTGTAAGCATGCTCACAGACAGTTTGCATCAGCGTTGCCAGATGGCAATTGTTGAACCATCGTACAAGAGGCTTAAATTTATCATATTTTGCATGGAAATTATCGCACATGAGTCATAACCACAAGAGTAAATGGGTGTAAATGTGTAACATGACAGAATACGTATTTAAACTAATTTTGAAACACCTACAATTTCACCCACATCGGTTTTTTTTTCCTTTTAAGCAAGCTGATGTAGTTCATGATGCATGGAGAAGGGCATAAATCCATCAGTCTAACAATCTTGATAATAGCCTAAATTATAAGAAAGCACAACTGATAGCCAACAGTTAAGACCAGGAGGTAAGCTAATTACATTAGTAACTGGGCTTACTTGAGCATTTCAATCGACCAAGCTCACAAATCCTGATCAGCAGCAGAGCCGACACCAAGCATGATTGTAGTGGCAGTCCTAGTTTGCATGATTCCCTGGGCAAACCTCTCCTTCAGCAACCCTACCCCCATGGCTGAAAAGATATAGATGCAGGAAACTTATTTTGTTATCCTGATCATGTCCACAAATTCATTAAAATGGGGAAGCCTATTTTTACATCAGTCATATAAAACCAGTGACTGGTGTAAAAATGATCAAATTAAAATACATTGATTGTGCACGGCACTAAGGATAAAATCATGATACAAATAAGGAATTGATTTTGTCTGGCAACACTGGTTTGCACAGTGACAGATGATCGTTTATTGAATGTTATGGATGTTGTGAAATGGTAGTGGCTGTCGAAAAAAAAAAAAAACTACTCATTAGAGTGAAGCAACAAAAAGTACTAGGAACATAAGTTACATTTTTGGTTTAACTCACATCACTTAATCTACGTAAGATCAGTTAAACCATTTACAGACGTTTCATTATTTACATATTACACAAATTAAAAAACAAATCATGTTTGACTCTTGGTCACAAACAAACTCCCATGACTCACTCTGTATATTACTGCATGAGAGGGACGCTGCAAGAGCTTATGCTAGAGGATCACCCACAGCATCAAACTTTGAACCATAGGGCCACGGAGCAGGCTGCATTAGTTGACATGTTGTGTATGGTCAATGAGAGACTATTTGAATTAAAAGTCGATAAATTTGTCAATCCACTTTCACCTCCCATGAAGAATGCCGCTGCAGGTGGAGCTACCAGTTTGTGGAGCCAAACTGGTAGCTGTTCATAGATTACAAGAATACAGGTATAAAAAGTATTTTTTCTCTTTATATGTGCCTGATAACATGACAACTAAAAATAGGTACCTAAAAGAAGTTGTGTATTCTGAGTTACTGACACTGATTAGCAATTACAATGCAAGGAGGAAGCTCAGTGTTGGATGGTTTTGAATATGAATAAATTAGATGTGTATCATCTGAATATGTCACGTTTTAACACCAAAGAGGGTGGACTGCTGTGCCAGCTGTTGCATACACTGTATCATTGTTAGTACTGCAGCACTGTGAAATGCATATAATTACCCAAACTCACATCTTTTTAGCACCATTACATACCAATCAGTGCAATTTTGCAGCTCGCGTCCTCAAACCTGATGGAAGGTGAGCTCTGCGACACAACTTTCTGATAAACTTCAGGCAGCAAAGAAGTATAATGACAGCAAAGGAACTTCAGAATGATGGATAGGCAGCATAGGCTTTATTCCATAAGCTGATGTTTTTTTTTTGTTGTTTTTTTTTTTGGCAGGAACAATGTGCCATCTTCAATACTATATGAATGATTTGTATTGTACCATAATGAGAGAGCTCTGGAGCGCCAGAGGCCAAATTGTTTGGATTAAAAATAGGTCAGCCCGAGGTCAGATTTAATCAGGCAAACTCACCTTTTCGTGAAATAGAGCATAATGCAAACCTTCGAAATCAATTTCATTTTAAGGTCTGCTCATTAGACACTGTTCTTTATTTGCCTTTATCAGTATCCTCCATCTAAGTTATACTGCATCGACTTATTTGAATTTAATAACCAAACACTAATATTCTCCCTCATAAGCTCGTCAGGATATTATGTAAAACGCTCGAGGGACCAAATTGCAGTGTGAGTTGCTTTCCCTGGTATGACAGAACGCTTGGAAGGTGCTAATTTTTATTCCCCAGAGGTAAAGAAGCAAGCAATCCTTTACCTTCATTATAGAGCAGATGCAATGATGAACTCTTTGTCTTAGAGGCAAGTCATTTAACCTTCCCTTACCCCGGCCATGCAGTTTGTCACCGCACAGTCATGCCATGGCGATGCCAGAGGAGAGCTAGAGGGATGAATGTCATATGAAAGTCAATGGCCAGAAAGGAATTAAGATGGCAGTTCAAGACAAATTCTCTACAATGGAGGTTGTGATTAGGAGGCATTACAAAGCGCATGACCACCGGGGGACTTAATCACATGAAAAAAAAACAGGAGAATATGATGGAGATAAAGGACCGATGGGAACAGAACAGGGGGACATTGCACAGGAACAGCACATAATTGCACAAATATAATTCTTAGTGAACACTGACATACTAAAGCACTGTCTTTGCATTATCTTGTAAAATTATCATTCCCTCTCATACGCCGCAATTTTGATGGAGGTGGTGTGAAATGGCAAGGGCAGGAAGAAGAAATGTGAAAGCAAGTATTTTCATTTCCATGATTTTCCTTTTGAAAATGGATCAGTGTTGAATAAAACTGAGGTCATGTCGCTCTGTTGCCAGGTTTCCATCGAAAGGTAGTAGGATATAGCCTGCGGCACTTATTCTCTGTCTCTGTTGAGGGCGCGACAACATTAAAAGCAGCCTGGTCAACCACAATAAAATACCCAAACTACTGCCATTCCAATTATATGTGTCGTACCACATTCGCATTAAATGTTTATGAGCTGACTTTCATGTTGAGAGGAGGAGATGTGTGTTTGCATTATAGCAAAGCGAGATGGCTGCGAAGCCCGAGACAACTGTTTGAGACACTTTTTTAACACCACTTTAAAAGAGTGAAACCATAATATTTCAAATCTTTCAAGCTATCACAGCAAAGCAAGGTATTTTGTGGCAAAACATAATCTTTTCATAACCCGAACCAAGTGGTTTCTGCACCTACGTGTGAACATCACCATATAATTAAAAGAAATGTTAAGTTGCAACATATCCGTGGTTTGGTTTGATTTGATGTCAAACAGTGGAAATCAGGTGGAAAATGTGATGGAAATACTTCAGTCATGCTTGTCATGTAGCAACTTTACTGTGTTACTGACCTCTCATGGTAACAAAGCTAATGTTTTCTTTTGCAGCTGTTTTTTATCTGTTCAGGATACTTGAGTTACATTTAAGTCACATGCCACATCTTATTTGCAAAGTCTGTATTCTTCCCACTTTATACACCTTTTTTCCCACCTCAGCCAAGAATAAATAACTTTTGAAATATTTCAAACTTTTGTACAAATTTACAGCTTTTATACTCCACCGGAATTTGTGTGCAAATTGGAAATATTTATAAAATCCTGTGGACGGCAAATGCCCTTTTGTCATATTTTTTATCATTATACAAGGTTATGTTTTAATTATGAATATTTCAATTCTGGTCTAGATGAACTCATTCCCATCAGTCTGGCAGCTGAAATGACACTTGATACACTTTTCCAGTGATCCTGGTCTGCTCTCTTGCACTGCATGAAACAGATCACAGCAACAGTTTTTAGCATGTTCATAGCAATTGATTGTTTCTATCAGAAATAAAACAGTCTGAGATAATGAGCTGAGCAAGTTCTGGTCCAAGCCTGAATTGTTTTAAATTCCTGCATGTGTTACCTGATATATCTAGGTGTTTACTACTTGTATTTGTGAATGCTTAGGGTTAACAATCTATTCACAGATGGATATGTTTGTCTCATGTTTTTGGGACCAAGTATTTATTGAATTAATTCTGTTCAATAGGCAAATCTGCACAGAATAGAAGTGATGAAAAGAAAAGACAAATGAAAATACTTGCTCTGGATGCGTGATGTATTTTACAAGCTCATTTTCATTCCACAAATTTTTTTTTAAAGACCAGAGGCTCTTTTGTCACGTTGATTGTACGTCTAAACATTTTGAAATTCACAGAAGGCCAGTATCAGCAACAAGCAATTATCAGTGCACTCACTCAGCGAGAGTAGATGTGAGAGAATGAACACATTAATCATTGTTATCATGACTGGTAGTATCAGTCCACTACAGTATGTGGGTTGCATTAATGTGAGTGGGACTATGTGTGAATGTATAAAAAGGGCCATGAAATGTATTAAATGACCACGAGAGAGAAGGTTCCTTTTTGTAGATGAGCATTAATAGGGTTTTTTTCTGCATTATCACCTAACCATGTGCAAGAGAAGAGCGCAGGGGAGTCATATCATGGAACAAACTGTTGCATTATTTACCATAATAATGATGATGCAAGAGCATGAGCTGGAAAACAGTGTGGAGGAAAATACCATTGCTGAGAACCTCAGCCCACTCAACTCACATCCTGAAACATGAGGCAACTGGAATGGGATCAGTAGTTACCCGAAAGAGTTAAGGAGAAGCCTGAAGCTGTACTTTAAACAGAAACCAAAGTGTTGTCTGAAGTCACTCCAAACAGGCAGGGTGCTTTGATATGTAATGTTTTGATTTTCTTCATTTTGTTATCATTGCATCTTTCTTCAGTTTATATATTTTTTCTGCATGAAATTGAAATTCTAAAACAAAAGAATAGGTGTGGGTGATGTAATATTTATTTTCCTGCTGCGATTTAAATGTGGACCCTTATTAAAACTTGTATAATTCAGCCTTTTTGATCAAAATGTCACCAAACCTCAAAAAATAATGGAGAGTTATTTATCTCTTCCAAACAAATGGAAACATAAACGATTCCGAAGCTGCAACGTGTTTGCTTATGCTTGTCGGATGCTGTGCTCCTCGTTAATTACAACATAGCAATCGTAACCTCTGTAACGTCTATTTTCGAGAGCGTACTTGAACATTTCTGACTAACTAACAGGTCGTGTTTGGATACAGTTCAAAGTGTTTGAGTCTGTAGCATCTCTTGAGTTTTGGTTCTGCATATTTCATAACCTATGTCATAAAATAAATATGATGTCAATTAAAAAAAACTGATATAGCCTCTGTGCACTGCCTTCAAATTAAAGCATTAATGAGAAATAATTCAGAATTTGACCACCACACATGTAAGTTGAGTTTATAAATGTGCTAATTAGTTTGTATGAATTGCCTGAAAAAAAAACACTCATGCACAAAGCAAGAAAGAAACAAAGACAGAAAAAAAGATGGATATGACCAATGGGGCTTACACACTGCCATGGCTTAATGGGACACACAACAGCACCATCATTAACGTCATTTGTGCCACATGTGTTTATTTACTGCATCAGAACTCAAAGGATCTGCTTTGAAAAGCTCAGCATAGGCATGTGAACATCAAATGGTCCTTTTGATGCTGGAAAGACTTTAAATCGACTCAAATTGATATTTGAAAACATGAAACCTCCCACACACATCACATTGGCTGTTTTCATTTAGGTCAACATTTTAGTATAATGTAGCTTTTTCAAATCATTATAAATAACAGTGGTCATTGGCCACATTTCATACACCCAGGTTTGGAAAAAACAAGAAACAACTGGGTCATTCAGATCGGAGTGTAAATCAGTACATCAAAATGCAAAGTATGGCCCACACATTTTTCAAGGAACGAGAAACATCAGAGCATTTTATACAAATACATGTAGATAAAGATTGTATATACATACCCTCGGGCTGTTGCTTGTCATGCCAAATCCATCATCTAGTATATGTCACTAAGATAAACCAAATGCTGCTGCTGCTGCCAAAAAAAAGAGAAACATCTGACGATGGAGAGAAGTAGCAACACATTTCACTCCCAAATCATCAAATTCGGCAGCTGCATCAGTGGCCTTAAGCTTCAGATGCTGCTTTTCCTACCCCGTGTTGCTCGTGAAGGCCTTTGCGTTCAAGTTAGCAGTTAGACTTTCAAAATAAAGCTTGCTGGCGAAAGTTTCACATCCTATTTAACTGTCATTGTCCGGTTTAGACAAAGAAACTACTGAGATGGATTTTGGTAAAGATCACAATGTGATGTTAAAATAACTACATTCAACCTCATCCCATCTCATGGGCTGGAAGTAAGAATGCAATGGCTGCACCTATACTTTTCTTATCTGTGGATGGCTATAAATATGCCAATTCTAATGGTAACCTAATGGCTGTGGCCTATTTATAAGCAGCTTCTGCCTTCGTTGATAGCGGCTCTCAGAAGGTAAGCATCTTCAGATGCAAGGTCTTTTTAAAAGAAAGAAGATAAAGTGGAAGAAGATGGATAGTTGAGTAATTTTCTTACGGTTCAAAAGTCTTTACAAACAGATACAATGAAACAAAATAAACACAAACAATTTAAGCAAAGGGAAAAAAAAAACAAAGCAGGAAAGAAAAGGTAACGAGTAATGCATTAAGAAAGAAAGTCTTTCAGAGATATTTATTTTGTATTATATTTCCATTATATGCTCTCACAGCCTCAAACTGGTTGATCCAGCAGTCCTGATGGCAAAAGCTCACCATGGCTTGGGATACTATTTCAACATTTATTACATCATTAAAAATTTATTTTCTGGGGGGAAGGTCACTCCTTTTTTTTTAATTCCTAAGGAGGGGTCATGAAAAACTCTTACTTAAGGTAGGGGCATTAAAACTTAATGAGGTCCAAGATCCCATAGGTATCACAAAAATGTTATCAACCCCATACTGTCAGATGTCTATGCCGACAAATAGCTTAAGGAAATGTGATGCTGTGACGTATGCAATTCAAATCAAACGCATCTGTTTCGAAGGAAGGTTGAGTTGCAAAAAGCAAGTTGCAGGGCTCCACGTCTGTTGCAAGGCCGTCTTTACCAGACCAATGACAGCAATGGTCATTTGCCCAAGTGCTTATAATGACAAGCAGCTTGTGGTTTTGTGAGTAAAGGCAGATGGCATGACATTGTCGCATTGCACAAGTCTCAGGGACGTAGTGGAGGTGGATGTTTGTTATGATTCTGACACTGGACACTGTAGTTTGTTTCATTCTTTATTGGGTCCCCATACGCTTCCATAAAATGATTGCTAATCTTCTTAGAGGCCCAATCAACCAAACAATCACAGAAAATACAAATGAAAATAGCACAGTATCAATAAGACTAAAACAATGTGCTTTGATGCAGGGATAACGACCAGAAGTTAAATGAAAAAACTTGATTCAAAAGGTACAAGAACCGCTATTACAAAATAGCATCTATGAGAGATTGCTCAAGCTCAGTTTAAGTGACTCCATATAACTTGTTTGCCAACAAGGCACTACCAACTGACCAATACTAACGTAATGTGTTCCTCAGTTAACAGTAAAGGCAACCTCTCCCTAATCTCAACCCTGTAGGTTTCGTTACTTCTGGTAACTTCAGACTGGTGATATACTTTTTCTCAAACTTGCCTGCTTTAATCGTTCGGATTTAGTGTAGTGGCCATAGTGAAATGACAGCATCTGTGTATAGATAGGTTACCTGCAAACTTTGCTTTCACTGTGCTATTCAGACTGCATCCAGGCTGGATTTTTCTCAGATAGATGCGCAAGCTAAACAGGAAGAGGCATTGTTTTACCCGTTCGCTCACCCCAGGGAACTGGAATTACTGTGGAATCCCTACACTGCAAACGAGAAGGAGCCCCACTGATAAAAGAGGCAAAGAAGGAGAGTGATAGAGACCATAGTAAAAACAAAGCGTGAACGGACGGGCATTCACTTAATGGAGAGTGCTGCTGTTGTGTCAAATTCTTATCCCCCATTGTGTTTCCACATACCACCTGAGAATGTTCAAAACCAGCAGTCTCTGCTAAATTGGTAAGCAACAAAACCTGCCTACTTATTATATACAACCAGGTGTTTTACTGAGCCTTTTCATAGCACTGAGATCAGAGTTTCTAGGTCAAATTTGGATTCTTATGATTGTTTTCTGCTTCAAATGGTAGTCACCTTTTAGCTCTGTTTTGATCTCCACCATCTCCTTAGAAAAATATCTGACTCTCTAGCCATTAGATGCTCCACTGTTGTCACTAGCAGTCAGGTTCATTTAATCTTAAAGCAGAGTGTGAAACAAAACATTAAAGTCAAGGGTGGAAGACTTAAACAGTGAGCTGAAAGACGCCAAAATGTTCAAAAGCTTAGGGGGAATATATGGCATGGTAATAAATATCTGTGGGTTAATCGCTACAGGCTAAACCTTTCTAACACATTCTTAATTGATCCGTTATTAAAATTTATATATTGATTAGTGCAGATTCAACCAATCCTAAACCTTGAGGTGGCAGATCAGACAACACCTATATGAGTCATTTTGTCATTTAGAAATTGCAGTCAGTCTCCAGAAAATTGTATTGGTCACAAAGGAAACAGAAAGCAGAAGAGGCAGAGCTGTTATGTTGCTGATCAGTGTGAATAATAACTGTCTGCTTGATATGCACAAGTGAGGCTTGAGTATTACTTTTGTATGTCTTTTGCTCAAGTCTAATTGGGTTAATTAATCTCACTGCAGATCCACGGCATAATAAGATTAAACATTACCAATGGTAGTGGACTTTTCCAGCCCATCAGATTTACACTCCAGTCCCAAGTGATCTGTTTATTTTCAATTAGGTCTGAAAATGAGAAATGTTCTGGCGGAGTGCGGGGGAGGAACAGCACCTCTCTGAAAATCTGCCACGGCCTGCTGCTCATGTTCACAGTCATCTTTTGTGGCAACTCCTACCGACTAAACCATACTCCCAAACACACACACACACACACACACACACACACACACACACACACACACACACACACACACACACACACACACACACACACAGGCACACACACACACACACATACACACACACACACACACACACACACACACACACACACACACACACACACACACACACACCAACCCACCCAATTTGAGCCAGGTCTAAATATGCTATTTCAAATATGGTATTTTTTGTAAAAATGTACTGACTAATGATTTAGAAGATACAAGATGTACAGTAGACAGACGAAGGCTGTAGGTGATCTGGCTCGGAGATGAAAGTCTATGAGTGTCACGAGAAATAATGAACACCTGAATAAAGATCTGCATGCACCTACTGTAGAATTATTTCTACATTACTGGCTGAACATTGCAAGACAAGAGTGTGCCTGCCACTCAGAGTTAAATGTTCTCTTGTTGACTTAAAGCCCCAGCATTGGCAGTAAATGTTTATACTTTATAATAACCACCATTAAGAAAGGGTAAATGTATAGTTACATTAACTGTAGTTAATAGCCATTTCGACACATCCTTACGCCCAACTTGTCCAATAAGTCAGCTTGATCAGCAGCCTGAAGCTTCAAAGTGTAAAACTCTATTCACCCCTCGAGCAATAGTTATGCATGTGAATAGCTTTCAAAATAAAGTTTGCTGACCAACAGCTTATATATTGTGGCATAATTATGGGCTTTTACTGAGATTGTTAAACTGTCACGGTTTGGCTAGGTTTAGGAAAAGATCATAGTTTGGCTTAAGATTGCCATGTTCATTCACAACATGTAAGTCATATGTTACGTCATTTATGTAATGGGATGTAAGTTACATCTTTAAATATGTTAACATAACTTTAAAACAAATAAATCTCCACTTTTTTTAATAATTTGGATGCAAACAGCAGTCTTCATCGGGAAGCCCAGTGTATGCCCCATCCAGTGATCCCAACCTTTCTCGTTCTTTATACCGCTGCACCAGAGGGGAACTAGTGGTGTAAATGTAACATCAAACTGACCAAGCTGCTGTATTTGGCACATTGGGAGTGAGCGCAGGCTTGTTATTTCACTATTAATAACAATAAAATTCTTATAAACAATTTATTAAGCAACTGTTTATTGTAAAGTTGCAAGTGGTGTTTATAATGCTTGAAAATGCCCAATAAATACCATGTGGTTAATGGATAAGCATCATGTGGATGTCCATTATAAAGCAATGGCTCAGAAAGCATTTCATTGTTTGTTAAGAGTAAAATAACTTTTAATCAAAGTTGAATAAACTATTCCACTAAAGTGCGCCATTTATTAATGATGGTTATTATGAGCGTTACAGTGAAGTGGTTTAATAAGCCTAAATAAATTAAGGTAACCTCCCTTTCAACTTGGTTATGATTTCCAACCCACATGAAAGTGAATCCGATGTAAGATAAGATCTGGGTTGTTTTAGGAAAGTAATTAAATTTAGTCTGCATCAGAGAGAGTAGTAAAAAGCACCACCGTCATTCAATGAAGAGCAGAACCTATGCATGTGAACCTTACATTTACTGTTCCACAGTTTTTCTCCTGTCATAGATTTGGACAAATGCACCACTCAGTCGGCTTGCTCCTCATTTAACTGGAAATAGATTAGCTATCAAATTCTGTTTGTGAGTAAGGAACTGAGAAATGAGGCTATGCAGTTGCTGAATACAGCTTTATTTTGTAATATCCATCACATCAAGGTTGGTGTTATACTTGCTCCTAAGGCCCAGAAGTTAGCATATTTTACTGAAAGGTCTATCTGCCCATCAGTCTATCTGACTGGCTTTGTTCAGTTCTCAGTGAATGATCTCCTGCTCTGCAAACTTAAGTTGAGTAGTATGCTCCAAACCAAACAAATTCATATCTTGACTGTTTCGTACTGTGATCACATACAAGGGGTGTAGTTCAGTTTAGTTTGTACTGGATTTTCTCTCATTGCAAAATGTCTCTCGGTCCAGCATGACTAAAAATATTGTGTTCACCCACCAGCAGGATTTCCACTTACTCAGGACTGATTAGAGATGAGCATCTGTTGGTGACACATTTTCAAATACCATGTCTGACCTCATGTCAACATTGCTGGCCATTAATCAGGAATGTGCAAACACATTTTTCAGAGAGACAATTTCAATAATATAACCAATGACAGTTATTGAAGTAAATTAGAAAACAGCTTATTAAATGTGAGCCACCAGAGGGTCACGGCAGAGCTGTGAGGTAGTTCGGTTCAGTCACAATTAAAAGTTTTTGCTGAGGCAAAAGATGAAAATACTACGAGGATAGAGAAAAAGAAAAACCTCAGCAATGAAACTGCTCTCGTCAATATATTACCAAAAGATACCAATCTATCAACATGCATGAATCTGTACATGCACGTGCAACCGTATCCAAAGGGAAAGAGGAAATCATTGAAAGGGTGATGCTTGGCCTCGCTCAACCCCTATTGATCTGCTCGCTGGATAAGGCCAAGGTGAAGGACACAGCCATCAAATGGATACGAGGAAGACGGGAGGAAGAGATGGAGGAAATGATGAGAGATGGGGGGGGGGGGGTCTAAGGTGTCGCTGAAGGAAGAAAAGCAAGTGGAGAAAGTGCAACTGGAGTGGAGGTGAAGGGGAGAGAGGAAGGAGGAGCGGATCTGAGGGGGGTTGACAAAAAATAGGTGTGAAAGAAAAGTATTAAAAAGAAGGAGCAGTTTGAAGTCAATCGCAGATCTGTCTCTGGTGGAATGTAAAGGGCGGATAAGTGCTGAAACAGAAACTAGATTTACATATTGATGTCCCCAAATTTGACCTCTTTTCAAGTCTCAGCACACGCATTTTTTTGTTTCACCCACTCATCTACCTGCATGTCTACACCAACAAAAGTGTGTTTTATTGATGGTAAAAGCTCATCTCTGCTCTCCGGAGTGTCAGGGCATCAGTGAAAATACATCACAGAGAGGAGGCAGTCAACTTCAGCCTCCACACTGACAATAAATCTAAGGGTGAGAGGGCCTTGTAGGGTATGTGAAAAAGCTCGTTCTCGCTGATGAGAAAGGTGCATGACGCAAAAGGACACTCCATCTAAAATGGGCTTCTGTCAACACAGAAATAGAGGAGATGGAGCGGCAGGAGAAGGGCGAGGGGGAGACGAGCGGTGGATATGAGAAGGACAGCACATGAGCAGTTGTCTCGGCAGCAGAATCATATTCTCCGAGCCTGTCAACAAGGCACTCGGAGAACACAGTCGATGCCGATGAAGGGATTAAAAAGGGAAGGGAGGTGGACACTTGAGACATAAGGGGTGATGAGTTGAACGTTGGAGGGAAGGAGCTGCAGGAGTGGAAATTACGTCTTCTTTTGCAGATTGAGAGAGCAAATGACAGCTCCAGAAGATGAATTTTGGTTGGCCTTGAGTTCTGCAGGAATCTCACACTCACCTGACCTTTGCATGTCGCATTCCCCCCCCCACCTGTTATAATCGTGGTAGCAATCCCAACTTTTTTTCTATCATGGCACATTTCTTTGTTGCTCACCATCAGTGCGTCGGACAGAAATGGCTCAAATTTAAACTAAGAGCAGGAATATTCTTGTTTTTTGCACGTTGTTGAATCGGACATGTGTCATTGTCTCAGGCTGCCTGTATTTGATACAAATAAAACCAGCTGGCCGTGAGCAGTAATACTGCTATGCAAAAAATAACTAACTGCTTTGTTATTTCTGGCCAAAGAAAGATAGAAATAAGCTTCTGTAGCTCAAATGGCAGCCAGCCAACGTGTTAAACACCATCCTCCACAGCTGAGCAAGAGGTAGACTTTTGACAGGCAGACCCCTTAGAAACGCTTTGCCTATTGCACTGCATAAATCATTTGAAAACACAATAGGTTTTTGCACTGAAAAGCTAACGCTCTATCTTCCAGTCTGTACAGCTCTGTTTGTAAACATAATTTTATGTGCTGTCTGCTCATTAATGTGCCTTATGTGTTACTTGTCTTACATGCCTAGATCCACTGCTCAAAAAGGACAACTCCTGATTTATTCAGCTGCATAAAAATCTGAGCCAATATCACATTCAGTTTGATTCTTAGATTGCTGTTAGCGGAATGAATAATACATGACAATATGTATTAGTTATATAGAAAACAGTGAAAAAAATTGAATTGATTTTGCCTCTTTTTACACAGATGCAAAGAGACTTTATTCTTTTCATTTCCTAAAAGCGTTACACAGATAAAATCTGTATGATAAAGTGACAATCTTGACATGGTTTGGGCTCTTAGTTTCATAATTTCCCTTTTTTATTTTGTAGGTTATAACCTCATGTATTACTTTCTACTTCCTGACTTTGTCTGTGTGAACACTTGTGTTTCGTTCATCACCTCCAGTGTGTATCAGTCATGTTCATGTTCTTGTGTCTGTTGCTGTCCTGTGTTGCTCCTCGTGTATCCTCTGTGTTCCTGCTTCTGTTCCCCGTGGCTATCTGGTTCGTTCTAAGTTTCTGCATTTTTCTTCAGTTCTTTCTTTGATTCTCTTTTGACTGCCTTTTTAAAAAAATGTTTTATCATGCTTTATAACCTGCCTGCGTCGGTGTCTTGAATTTGGGTCCTTTAGCAAAAAAGAAAAAAACTTGAGCAAATCTACTGCACATTTTCAAAACATAATTTTCCAATGACTAGACATTCAGTATAGAGTGGTATCGGATACAGATTCTGACTTCTTTCAAATGGCCTGGTGATACATTTTCGAGGCAGAAGTGATCATGGAGACAAAAGCAGGATGAAACTCGAAAAGATTTAGCTTTTCTTCTATGATTTTTAATCAGACTTACTGACCACTACATCATATATTTCACTTTTTATTCACTCTTTCAAACTGGAAAACTATGGTATCAGAATATTACAACATATTAACGTTCTCATTTAACTCACATCTAATTCAATTAATCAGCACAAGAACCTCTGGAATGAAGTGCATATATTACAGGGCTGAAAAAACATTCTCAGGCATTTGTTCTCAGAGATGTGGTCCTTGGAACCATTTCAGAGAAGCCGTGTCACAAAGCTCCTTTGGCACAAAACGATTTGTAATTTTGTAATTACAAAGATTGCTTCAAATGACCTCACTGGGTTACAATTTATTTTAAATATTTAAATTATTAGGCCATAGAGGCTTTCAGCTGACAGATGAAGGTCAGATGTTATGAAAGCACTGTCAGCGCTGAAACAAAACCGTCATCATTTCAATGCATCTCCAAAAGCAGCGTTGATGTGCTTATAAGCACTCTGGCTTCCTGGCATACAAATATGACTTTATATCTTCCTCATGCCTTGTGAGACCTCTTATCCTGTTTGAATAGAAAGAGACTGAATAGCAAATTAACTCAAAGTAAACACAGAAGCTGAGGTGGGTGAGTGGTATCCGTCACTGGCAGCCATCGCATCTGTCACCACTCATCAATAACTCTCCAAATGTCGCTCTCCTTTGCTTTTTAATCAGATCCTGCAGAAAACGTCACTCAATTTGTCTCCCAGATTGTTTCGACAGACTCTCGGTTTGTCTCGACAAGCTGCCACGCTGTGACTTATGTAACAGACCCCATTTGAGAGCTGCACAAACTAATATACATGCATCAAAATTCATATCTCTCACAAGGCCCTAAATTATTTGTGTAGCTTTTACAGCACAAATGAAATCCCACAAAGATGTGTGTTTTGCTACGTGTGTCCATCTATCTTAGTCTGGAGCAGTAATTAGATTATCACTCAGTTGATGAGCTTCCATCATTCGGCCACCCATTTACTGAGCGAGACACACACACACACACAACACACACACACACACACACACACACACACACACATTTCCACTGCCTTTTCTTCAAACTCACGCATGCAAGGTTGAAAACATTCAATTTGGGCCATCGTTCAGATGATCAATAGTAAAATATATGTAACCGTGACCAAATGACCTACAGCACCAGAAAAAAAAAATGTGGTTTTCACATTTTTGTTTGCTGGTTATTTGGTAAAAAAATAACTGCAATGTGTACTTTCTGTCCATGTAGTCTGTGTTCACAAATTAATTTGATCATTATCCAAAACCTAACTCACATACCCCTTAAGCTGCACACAGGATGATACAGCCTACACAGTGTATGTCTGATAAATAGTGCCTAGAGGGCGAGAGAGAAAAGATAAAAACAGAGAGTTAGAGAGAGAGAAAGAGAGAGAGCGCAAGGTGAATTGCTTGGATATATAAGTTATGATAACGAAGCATAGGGCAGATCTGCCATCAGGCCTTTATGAATTATTAAACTATTGATTAGTCTTACTATTGATGAGATCCTGTTTACATTAGCAAAAAGTTTCCATTTCTTAATGTGTTATATCTTTAGGAAAAGTAGAGCTTGAAAAATGAGTGTAATAAATGCAGTATGTAAGAATTGGCCACCTGTCAAACTCATACTTAAGGCGAATAGGGAGCAGCATAGTAATAATAAGACTAACTCCAAACTGCTACCAACTGTTCCTGCTGTTAGAGAGTTAGCTCTGCTAGACGTGCAACCAGCGGCCCGGACTGTGGGGGCTTGGAGTACCAGGGGAGTGTTGGTGTTTAAACTGCTAGCACATGAACTCTGGACCGGGGCTAACTTCAGTACATATCTCTGGAACACAGTAAATAGACTTTTTCACTTCAAAACTGTTATTTCTTCACATTCTGTTGATCGTTTCAGTTACCTTTGAACGTTCTCGACCAAAATTCCCACATATCGCCCCTTCAAAAGCAGATGACTGCAGGCCTTCTCTGACCGGCACCAGCGTAGCACAATTACAATAATTCCTCAGAAACTATGAGAGATTCTTACCGAAAGCCTCTTCGGAAAGAAAATTGCGTTTTCTGAAACCTCACTTTACTTCTTATTCGATTGTATCAAAAGATTATCCAAAGCTTGCAGACGAAGATGAAATGTACAGCAATTTCGTGTTTACGTCGCGTTAATGTCCGAAAACCACTTTGAAGGCACAGGCTGGGTTTGCGGTCGAAAGTTCAATGCCTGAAGATTGCCTAAGATTTTGTTGAAAGCACAGACAGGAGAAAGCACTCAGTATCAAGAAACACTAATCTTTTGTAATCTTTTTGGATGAGAGCAGAGAAGAACGGGGGATTGGACTGCATCTTTATTGGCGAGCGGCCCTGTCTGAGTATGCAACTTATGCAGGACATCATCCCAGTTCACAGCTGGCCTCCAAAACAATCTACCTTCAAACGCCGGACAATCCATCTCGCCCTTTCATGCTATTCTATGCACAAAAGAGAAGAAAAAAAAAGTGGGGGGAGTAACACATCAGAAGACGAGATTAGAAAGATGCTATCTACATCTGTGCGTAGCCCCATCCAAACTATTAATCAAAGATTCATTTTCCCCTTCATCGCGGGGGCTGCTAATTCCTTTAGGAGATGAGAACATTGCCACATCCTTTACCTCTGTAAGCTCTTCATTTCTGCAGATTTAAAAACATCATAGTGTCAAAGCTCACAACAGACCGGCAGCTCCACTTTGTTCTAAAAGCATTAGTTTCTTAATCTCGTCTTTTTGTGTGTGTGCGTGGGGCAGCAGGACTAGTGCGACTAAGCCACAACTGCTCGCAAAGTTAAGATGGTGAATAACAAAAAAAAAAAATCAAAATCTGCTCAAGCAGCTTATAGATGTGACAGGGTTGCCGCGGAACGCCCTCCCCTACGCTGGAGTCCACTTTTTGCTTGTTTATCAAATGCGCTTCTCGTCGAGGATCCAGTCGTATAGATATTGTGCGTAATTTGTTTTGACAACACAAACAACTGCCGGTGTGTACTGATTGCCGAGCTGTGAAAGTGTTATGATAAACCTTTTGCACGCGTGAAGCAAACAACAGGTGCGACTCCCTCTCCTTTCCTGCAATTAAAGAGAATAAAAGGAAACGAATCCAGAGAGACTTTTTTTTTCTTTTCTTTTTTTTTTAATTGTTAAACCAGTCTTAGTTGGCGAAAATCTATGAACAAAGCACTGTTCTTTTCCTAGCAGCAGTGTGTTGATAACGTCTGTACAATTCTGCGTGCCGAATCAATAATTTCAAATAGGACTATGTCGGTTGGCGAGCACCTTGGAATTGATTGTTTTAGTCACAAACTCTGATATGACTCTGTTAACATGTCAGTGCAGCACGCAAGGACAATTATTTCTATTGGCCGTGCGCATATGGGGCAGTTAGTCAGCCAATTACAAGTGGGCGCCTCTGTCCTAGATCTTGAAGGATAATACAAGCAGTAATTATGATGCGTTCATTTTAATGGAGTTTTATTGACAAGCGGGGTAGCGGCTCAGCCTTCGCCCCCAATTGTAACTGCTTGTGAAAACCGCTTTGCAACTCAATTAGCGTGGAGTCATGCATTTGACCCCCGTGACAACAGACACAGGTAAAAAAAAATGGGGAACAGGAGTACAGTATGCCAGAAAGCTATGCTGGTGTTGCAAGTAGAAAACATACAATTTCATTGTGTGCATACATTAAAAATAATTGCACATGAGGCTAACAGGGAAAAGAAAGAGCATGAGAGGGTTTTTTCTGGGGGGGGGGGGGGGGGTTCTTCCGCATGAATTTTCTTCCTGTTCTTCCGTGCAAAAACATTTGCATCATATGCAGACTTTATTGTGATTAATTCAATGATTTTCTGCTCAACAGATGAGGGGTTTAACGTCAAAGGGTCGCAATCTTGTCGGCACTCTGAAATAATCCTGTGTGGAGAAAATATAACACAAGTGAGCCAACAAGAAAGGGAAGATACACAGTCAATTGTCTTTTCATTTACCTGCTCCTATTCTTGCTCATGCTCTCTATTAACCTCTTTATATACGGTATCATCGATTTGACACTCTCTTTATCACTACGCCTCATTCAGGCCAGTGTGTCTTTAACATCCTTTTATATCACGCCTTTTCATTCTCTCATTTCCGTCCTTTTCTTGTCCATTCTATCTCTTTATATTCATTAATCCAGCTTTCTACTTCTCATTCCTTTCTTTCTGCTTCCCTCCTTTTGTTTTTTTTTTCTCACACCTCTTCCCTTGAGACTTTAAGGTCATGGTCAGCCATTTATAACCATGTGCTTTAAATGCTGTTTAACCTTATCTCTGCATGCTTTATGGATGCTTCATGACTGATGGTGGAAAGTGCAACCAGACAACAGCTCTGTTTCTCCCTCTCTCGTCCTCCCTCTCTTTCCCTCTGTCTGTCTGTGTCTCTCATTCTCTCTCTGGATGGTACTTGTCATACTCAGCTCTCATGCATCAAGCCCTCCTCTCAGTATACAGGTAGATGCGCCACAGCCGACACGCTGACAAATAGAGATAGGGATGGCTGATCACATGATTCAGCGAGCCCACGTCCCATGTGCTCCCTGTCGAAGGACACTGACGTCATGGCTAGAACCGGAGCTGGTGCAATGACTGTGTCAATGTCACCTTATGTTCTGCTTAGCTGTTAGCATAGTGTGCCGGGCGCTGCTGCTCCTGTCGTTACTGGCCTGGCAGCCTTGAGTGTAGCAAGGTGGAAGGCAGTAGAGTGAGTGACAAGTCATCCTAAACTGCCACTTTAAAACCTGCTGTGGCTAATGATGTGTGTCTGGAAGTACCACATGTGTGCGAGTTTATTTGTGTGCGCGCTTGCACACGTTGAATGCTTGTGCACCATTACATCTGTGGGTGTCGTTTTTAATGTGTTTTCATTTAGTTTAGCAATAAAGACATTGTCCATTAACCTCCTAATATAAATTTAATCTATTTTAACCCTTTGGTAGAGGTCAAAACACAAGAATAATCTAAATAATGGCCAAATAATGTTGTTTAGCATGCACTTCTTCTTCCACCTCATGAGCATGCAACCCATTTATAGATATTAGATTACATGTCCATGCTGAACAAACAGGGTTCTTAGGCCTGAAGGAGTGAGTGTTGTGTATGTGTGGGGACGGATTTTTCAAACTGCTGATAGCGTAGTGCAACAGAACTCAAATATTCCTCTCCTCATGTGTCTTTAACTAGATGTAGTGTTTCTTCTTGTCAGATAGCAAATTATGTCTAACAGAAGATGTAAATAGGAATTTATGAGTGTTTGTGCATCTGTCTTTGTATCTATTTATTGTAATCTGTAAGCATGTCTGTTCTCCAAACCTCCAGCTGCATAGCAAAATGCAAATGGTATGGTAAAGTGCGGAGCCTAATTGCACTTTATTGTCAGGGGCACACTCCACATCAAAAAGAGACTAATACAATGTCCTGGAAAGCGCGGAGATGATAGGTGGTATGTCATCTTGGGGTGTGAGTGTTTGTATGTGTGAGTGTGTGCGTGAAGGAAATAGAGAAATAGGAAGGTGGGACTGCACATGCACGTGCACGTGCACATGCACTTTTGCATGTATGTGTTGAGAGTACTAAATAACAGTAGTGAAAAGCCCTCCAGCCACTGTCAAAATTATCTTCTGTAGCAAGTCCCCGTAGCGCTGCTTGGCGCTATCTGGAGCCTGTGGGTCCGACCCACAGTTGTGGCTCTGCTTGCAACTTGGACAAACCGCCAGGCTCAGTCTCATCACAAACTTGCCACGTCCTTAACTCAGTGAAGACAGCAGCGATACAAAATAAATAAGTAGATCAACAGTCATAAAGTCAAATTTAACAAATCAGTTATGGCAGCGTGTACGGGCATCTCTCTCCCTGTCTCTTTCTATTTCTGCATTACCATACCCAGTTGCCAGGATACCACTTCTATAATACACAGTCCTAATTGTTTTGACTGAGTAACAAGCTGTTTAATAAAGGCACCTTGTACTATGTTGTGATTCAAGTCATGCACAAGCTCAGCCGATTAATTTGAGGAGGGGGTGGTTTGTAGTGGAGGGGCCGGTCATGGTGTCTGTATATGTTATTCTAGGTCAAAACAGTTGCATATAAACAGGTGCATTAATCATGTTAGGCAGTCAAACCCAATATGGGTGTAGAACACTAACATGTGCAGACTCTGTCTTGCTCTCTCAAAGATTACAATTCCAGACACCCGAGGGGATGGAACATGAATTGCAAAGACAACATTGGAAAAAGTTATTGTCAACAGAAAAAAGAGCAGGGGCCGTATTCCTAAAGATTCTTAGTGCAAAGAGTTGCTCCTAGTGGCCAAATTCTAAGAAAATTCTTAGAATCATGATGTTTTCTTAGAATTTCCCCTAAAAGTGAAGAGTAGATCCTAGTAAAGATAAAAGCTATTCCTAAAGAATCCTAGCTCTTAAGAGAGCTCCTAAAAGTGGATACACACTACAGGATTTTTCAAACCTTCACAGATTAGGAGACCACACACTTGATGATAACAAAAGACAGATCGCACAATATCTCTCTCTGCTGATCTTATAGTGTGTGGTGTTCTCCATAGTGCACACCACACACTAACCGATTCTTCAGCAGAGTATCAGGGTTCGTCACGCTCAATATTACAAATCTCGCGTGGTCAAACGTGACTTCAGTGTAAACAAACATGGCGTACGAACCGGAAGAGGCAGTGGTGGTTGTTTTAGGCCTATTACTGGCTGAAAAAAACAAAACCAAAACAAAACGACTATGGAAAAAGTCATGAGACGGCGAGAGTGTGGGCTGTATATGTTACAGCGCGAGTTGGAGGAGAGTAAAAATTGTCACAAGTATTACAGATAGCTTCGAGAGCAGCGCTGTGCGCTCTGGCCCCCGGTACTGCGAGTCACCATGACAACAGGTAAATAAAAGGCTGACGAAGAAACACACAAGGCAGAAACTGACTCAGCTCGCGTGTTGATTGGCTGTTGGTCCGGTACACGTGACATCACGCGCTGTGCGTGCTCGGCTCCGCTCGGCTCCGCTCGGAACATCCCACACACTACAGGATTTCTAGTTGCAAATATTAAACACGTTCATTATTTACGATCACTCCTTCCGACGCCTTCCAGATCTGACCGGACAAAATTACTCTTAGCACACCCCACACCACAGGAAAATCAGACACGATGTCCTTTGCAAACATCAGATAATCGGGCCTTTGCTGGCTTTGATCGTAAGGGGGAAATCCGGACAAAAATCGCCCTGATTATCCTGTAGTGTGTACCTGCCTTTAGGTGAGATCTGTTAAGAGCAGGGACGAGGACTTTTAAGCAGCTTAGGAGCTCCCTAAGCAGAGGACAAAATGGCGGATGGAAGAGGCAGGAGAGATATTCTACAAACACTGGATGACAGTGAATTAATGAAACGCTACAGATTGGATCGTGCAGGAATCATGTTTGTGGTTGATCTCATTAGAGATGCACTTACTTCTCCAACCCAACGCCACAATGCAATACCACCCGAAATGAAAGTCATCACAACACTGAGGTATTTGGCAACAGGGAAAATGAAACAATGCAGCAGTGATGAGTTGGGTCTGTCACAAGCCTCCATCAGCAGGGTCATCAACCAAACACTGGCAGCATTGTCACAACCTCATATTGTGACACAATTTGTTTAATTTCCGCTGGTTGCCCACACATTACAAGCTCACAAAAGGGCATTTATGGACATCGCAGGATTCCCCAGTGTTGTTGGTTTTATCGATGGGACACATGTCCGAATAATTGCTCCGTCAGAAGATGAAGCCGTCTTCGTGAACAGGAAGAGATTTCACAGCATCAATGTTCAACTTGTTTTCAATGCTGACTATAAGATTTTGGACATTGTTGCTAAATGGCCAGGCTCAACACATGATGCCAGAATGCTCTCTGAGAGTGGCCTCAGACAGCTTTTCAAGGGACATTATGTGCCAGCCAGTTGCCACTTGCAAGGGGACAGTGGCTACCCATGCAAACCATGGCTCCTAACGCCTTACCTCCAGCCACGCCAAGGGCCACAACTAAACTACAACAGGTAACCCAAACAATATAGAATTATGCATGGAAATAAAATGTAAACAGCATGTTGGAGTATCCTAGTAGTTTAAATATTTCCCTCAAATAATGTACATTTTGATTATGTCTGTATTAACTTGTACGGCCCATAAGACAACAAGGGCAGTAGTGGAGCGTCGCATTGGCCAACTGAAGAGGCACTTTCACGTTCTCCACGTAGAGGTGCGGCTGACCCCTGATAAAGTCTGCAAAGTCATCATAGCCTGTGCAATACTACACAACACTTGCAAGGCTAGACAGATTGCAGAACCTTTTGAGGGTGATGTTGATGAAGACAGCGATGATGATGATGATGGTGGTGAAGAAAATATTCACTTTCCACGGGGGAACTTGGCCCAAAGTGGACTACCTTACAGAGCCCACTTTACAAATTTACATTTCAGGCAAGTTACAGTATATGTAATTTGAAAACTTGTGACTGCATTGAACTAATGTACCACATAGTTTTACTACACATCACCTGCAATAGTTAAATACACGACACATATTACTCACAAAGACACAATATCTATTTGTCATTAGATTTATTTTTTAGGAGCTCAATTTTCAGTCGATATTACTCCTCCTGTAGGCATAGAACTTTGTTCTGCTGTCTAAGGACATCCATTGTCTACTCCAATCTTCTGTCCTGCAGGGATGGTGTTGGAGCAGCAGGTGCAGCAGGCAGGAATGGTGTTTGAGCAGGGTCATACACCTACAATGTTGAGGGGCCCGGTTCCTCTGATGGATCCATGCTACAGAAAGGGAAATATATTTAGTTTAATTATTGTTTTGTTTTAATTAGAGATGCACCGATCCAGTTTTTTCCGATCCAATCCCGATACCGATACCTGGACTGAGCGTATCGGCCGATACCGATACCGATCCGATACCGTTGTTGAATTAATAATAAACTGTATACCTTCCACCATGTAAAAGGGACTAAAGGCACCAGACTTTCCTAACTAAGACAAAATAATCAAACAGTTACTGAACATTGTAAACATGTGTAACATTAATAATAATAATAATAATAATAATAATAATAATAATAATAATAATAATAGTACATTTAATTTATATAGCGCCTGTCAGGGTACCCAAGGACACACGTAACAAAGTGGAACAAACAAAACAAAGAATGAATGAATTTAGCGCCTGTCAGTCAGCACGGAGGGAACACTAGCACCGAAGTCAGTAGCACCGTCCGTAAACAAACTAGCGTCTGGAGGCTCCGTGCACACAGCGGGGGCGACCATCCAGCATCGCTGCGAGCCGGGGAGACCGCAGCAGCAGAGGAGGAGACAAAGCAGCCCGGCGGTGAATAACTCACAGGTTGTGGTGGAGGGAGGACCAACGGAGCAACGATGGACAGCCCACATAGTATTGAGTACGTCGGTTTGAAAGTTAGCGTTGCTAGGCTAACAGCTGACCGGTGAGGCTAACAGCTGATGGCGGGGCTACTAGCTAATCAGCGAGAAATGTGACGTGAGTAAGTGTAACGTCCTGCAAACAGGAATACAAAATAAAACATAGCAGCTGAACCTGAGAATAAACTAATAAAGAGTTGGTCAAACAACAACTTGCTTTAATTAGGGCTGTCAGCATTAACGCATTAATCGCGATTAGTTAAATACAATCTATAACGCTCTTTTAATCGCATTTCAAACGTAAGCCTTTTTGTCCCTTTTACTCATCCGTAGTCGGCCCCTCTGGCAGTGGCGCCATTTTATGAAGCGGCTTCCAAGAGTAAACAAAACAGTGATGGATAGAAAGAGTGCGACTGGACTTTTAAACAGCTTGTTCAACTTTAAAAAACTTCCAGACGGTTCAATTGACAAGTCAAAAGTACAATGCAGCATCCGTCTCAAGGAGTTCAACTACCATCGGAGCACGACAAGTTTGAGTTACCATCTCTAGGCTAAACACCCAGGTGTTGCACCCGACGCTTCCCAGCCAAGCAAGACGCAGCTCCGCCAAAGTACTATTCTGGAGTGTGGGAGTCACTGCAGACCCTGGATGAAAGTACTTCGAAGAAGTTAACCACAGCGATCGCCAGATGGGTGGCAACTGACTGCAGACCAGTCAACATCGTAGAAGACTCGGGTTTCAGGGATTTAATCAGGTTGGCATGTTCTGACCCAGTGTACACGTTCCCAATTAAGACTCTGGTAAGAAATACTTTACAAAACTGCCTTGAAATGCAAAATAACAGAGTTTTAAACATGCAATTCAAACCGCGATTAATCGCAGTTAACTATGAAGATTCTGTGATTAATCACGATTACAAAAATTCATTGTTTGACAGCCCTAGTTTTAATTGATTTAGTAGAATGAGCATGCACAAGAGATATGAGAAATGGCTTATGCAATGAATAAACACTGTTATTGGTATTTTGTTTACCTGCCTGTTGATATATGAAAACTCATTTGTCCTACCTTTGTTGCATTTCAATGGCCTGCATCATTGAAGAGTCAATGTCTTTCCTCAGCCCGGTGATACTAACTTCTGACTGCCCCAGTATATCAAACACCGTTTCTGCAACCTGGGACAGCTGCCTAGCAGGTGGTCCATCCCCTAAAAAGAAATCCAGTAACCAATATATACACAATAATTAGGCATTTAAATTAACTTTGCCAGCAGGTGTAAGTAAGTGGTATATCGCTCACCTGTGCGTGAAGATTCACGTTTGTGTGCTGCAATCTCCGCTTTCGACTGCAACACATACCACCGCTTCTCGCAATCCTCACTTGTCCGCACAACCACCGGAAAGGAGGCATTTATCTGTTGTGCTATAGTTTCCCATGCTTGCTTCTTGGCTTGTACTGTGACACTGGGGCCAAATATACCTCTCAAAACACTTTTATGCTCATTGACCAATTGAGCCAGAAGCAAACACTGTTCCTCTGTCCAGTTGGGTTTCCTTGTTCTTTTCTTCTCCATTGCTGTTCACTGGTTTGTGGTACACATTCTTATAGGCCGGTCAGCAATCACAGACATTGATGAAAGCTGAGCCATTTTACCCTCGTTAATACCAAATTGAGTTGAAATGTTGAAAGTTGAAAGTGCAAAAATTACCAGCATGGCAATGGGCCTAGGTTTTCACACATTTTGTAGGATAATTTTAAAATATAGCTTACTATTCATTTAACAGATATTTTCTTCTATGTGAAATATTATTTACATTACACAGTCTTCATAAGATTAGATTCTATGATTACGTTTATCGATTTGAGGGTCCATCCTTTGCCCATTATCACCAAAAGTATATTTTTTTATCTAACTTTTAGGATCAACCAATCACAGCTTTTGAAATGATGACCCATACCTAGCAACGGGGTCAACCACACCTCCTCACTAAGATAGGAGTTTCTGTCCATTCCAGAGTTCTCTGAGAATGTTCTGGAATCACTCCTAAGCTAAGACTCCTTGCTAGGAATTTTTAGGTTAAGTTAGGAGCTCTCTGAGAGGATTCTCAGAATCTTTAGAAATATGGGCCCAGATCACTAATGATCTGCAGTTGCGTGTTACATTAAATTGTTTTGCAAGAACACACAAATAAACTGTTACAAACACATTTACATATCATGTGTCAGTTTCACACTTTGACACTTCACTGAAATGTTTTAACATTTGCAGGAGGAGTTGAAAATGGGTGTGTTTGTGAAAGTTGCTGGTGTTTCTCAGTGTTTTTTCTTTTTTTTTTTTTTGTGAGCCAACTATATGGCAATGAGCCCAAAACAAAATCATGCCAGTGTTAAGCTGTAAAATACCACCAACGGACCACAGTGCTGCTGGTTTATGTGGCATCTTCCACCTCAACCCCATCTTCCAATTAACAGTGTTGGCACCAAATAGCACAAAATGCCAATTTTGTATATAATGTTGCTTTAACAACACAATATCATTATCCAGACTCCAAATCAACCAATTTATCGTAAGTTAACAACTTGATTTACCAATTTCATTTACTCTTTTTTAATATTTGTTTTTATATTTTATACGGAAAATGTCATGTGCAATTGTAATCTTTTTATAATAAGTGGTGACTATTGTTATTTCTTATATTATTATTATTGTTATTATTATTATTATTAATATTATTATTATTATTATTATTATTATTATAAAAACTGTATTTAGGTAAGGTACAAGAATGAGCGAGTCTCTCAGATGCTTACTGTTGTTTATGTTGATAGCCTTCACAGGTGCAGAAGAGGATGTCTAAATTTCTAGAGGCATCCATTTAAATGCAAATAGCAACTTCAGCTTTGTGTAACCACACTCACATGGTAAGCAGCAAGTTAAGAAGGTGTGACTGTCAATAGTCATTTATGCGGCTGCACTATACTGTCTGATGGAACACGATAATTTGTGCTGTGTGTTGCACTTATTAACATAAACATGTTTTTAATTTCGTCAATACAGAATAAATTCACATCCAGGCTCATTATAAGACATCACAACAAAAGTATAATTTCATTTTTAAGGTTTTCTTTAATTAACAAACACATTTTTGTCCCCCCTTGGTGTATTACTTGTATTTTAACTTTTCTGACTAATGCTAGAATGCATAATGACTTTCTACTCTTTTGATTTTACTTTCTGCCTATAATTATGTATTACCATGTGTATGTGTTTTTACCTTGGGGATTCTAATCGAGTGAACTCACCATAAGAGGATAATTTACATCTGACAATTAATTTAGCAAATCCTCAATTGCATAAGGAAATAATGATCTTCGGCTGGGCATTCTATTGTTATTTTTAAGTATTTCTCCATCACTGGTGAAGGAAAAGGTAAACATTATTGTATATACGTGAAGGGCACAGAATTAGATGAGATAATACTGATGGCAACCTGTTTTTACCTATTTGACAAACACCAGGACATTGGCATATCATGATGGGAATGATGCACTTTAAGGCTGTCTACACAACTGAACAAAAGATACAGTTTATATTCTATCAGATGTTATAGTTGAAAACTGTTATAATTAAATTATTACACGTATAATTAGTGATGACAACTCATCCACCAACACTGTACGGTGTTAAGTAAAAAACAAAGCAGTAGCACAATATTTATTTATTCTCTGAGTCTATTCTTTTATGATTAGGATGTTCTATTGAAGGAATTAAAGCTCTTTCAAATGTAACAGTGATCTTAATCAGAGAATATGTTTCAAGTGGATGCTCAAGTCAGTTTACTTAATCGTGAGATGAATGAGAAAGTAAAGATGCAACATGTTTGTGTGGTCTATGAAAGTAAAAAACTACAGCAACAAATTAATATGTGAATTAACAAGCCGAGTAAAAGAGCAATTTCAACGCCTTAATAACTGAACCTATTAATCACTACCTGGTTCTCAGTATGGCCTACTGTCTCCTTAGCATAAAGCTACATTGACCTTGGCCAAACACAGTCATCAATTAGCCTATTACAGTGTTCAGCAACTCAACCAAAGCAATGCAGACTTTCTATGCCCAGTACTTGCAGAGATTTGTGTCTACACTGATACAAAATAAATCTCTGTCAATCATCACCTATGAACCAGTAGAAGTGTGTGATGGTGTCTGTATCTGTGAAGACCCTTGCCCTCTTATTTTTTTCATGACATTTCTGAGTGTAAACCTTTGGGCAGCAGGTTTGAAGCTTCTGGCCAGTTACAGTCCTCAGGGTGTTAAGGTGGACCAAACAAACTGACCATCTTACACCATCGTCTCTGGCTGCTATTCTGCTCTCTGTCTGTTATGGATGTATACAGTTAAGAGCTGCAGGTGTGTGTCTGTTTGACCGAGGGCGGGGCTGAGCTTCACACACGAAGCAGCGAAGCAAACAGCAGACAGGATGAAGTTTGCTTTGGCTGCATCCATGCGAAATCTGGAGGGTTGCCTGGGGGTGCGGCCATGTTTATTAATTTTGTGGAATGTAAAAGCACCGTGAAACAATCAGATTTTTTTTCTCTTGTTCACTACATGGTTACTATTCACGTGATTCCCTCTCCTCAATCACTCGCACGCTTGGTGAGACCACGACTGCTCTGTCTCGCTCTCTTTGTCCTACACATTGAGCCATGGGACAGGGGCCAACTTTGAATGATGTGTATAGAACAGCCGACGACAAACCCTGCACAGTATGCCTTAAAAGTCCTTTGCTACTTTGTCAATGAAAGTACTTAATGCCAGTGCCAACATGTACACATTGTGGCTCAAAGAACTTAAGCAACATGTGCGTAAGTGCTTCATAATTAAATTATGATGATTATGATTAATATTATTCCATCAAACATATTGCTAATTGTCAAAAACACAAACACATGGTCCTGCTCATGTTGGGAGCGGAAATCTGTAGAGACAGAATCTAGACTATACTAGAATCAGTACATTGGTCATTTAAGGTGTAAAAACACAGACTCACCAGTCAAATCCACGCATATAATGGTAAGATGGTTCGGTTCATGGTTCAATCTTAGCTACAAATCCCCCAAATGTCTTCATGGCCATTTTATTCAGTCCATAGTTATATTAATGTAAAAGCCCTGCAAGGCTTCATGCAGCATCATGACTTACACTCATTTATGAATGCTTCTAATGTGTAACTGCTGCTCTAAAAAAAACTTAGTACATTGTGTAAAATGCTTAATAATGCTTCACACGGGTAGTTTATCAAACTGCTCAAGCTCATGGCACTGTGTGCCATGGGCAACTTAAAGACGGACTCACTGAAGAGATTGGAAGTAAAAGTGTATACAGTGTTGCCAATGGAAAATAACTTCCTGTTTATATTTGTCACTCAGTTTGAGCATGGGGAGGCAAGTGTAAGTGCTGCATGCAAATGACCAGGATGCCTCCGCCTGGGCTCCACAGGGGATGCTAATGTGAGCATCGGGCTGTCTTTAGAATGCAACTCAGACTCGAGTGGAGTGCACACAAACATGAACTTATACCTGATGAGGTGAGCACTGTCATTCAAATGCATCCGAACCAATCAGCGTGTGACAGGATTACCGACTTTGCCCTTGCAAAGTCGGGCCCTCTGTGTCTGGGGTAGCTCCAGAAAACCACACAATTTTCTCAGTTGTCATTGGACCCTGAAAAATGCCTCATGTGTATTCATTATATGTTTGCAGAAAAGTAGTTTTCTTTCATAACAGCCCCGAATCATATTGTCTTAAAACCTTTTTCACATTGCAATTTGCATTAATGTGTTCTATGATTTAGATGCCCATTGGAAGTCATTGAATGCTTTTGTTTGGTCTTATAGCAAAAAAAAGTATGAATAGCATTGGTTTTGAATCAGAAATATTAAACAATTTTAAATAAACATGGTTTGTGTTTATAAATATGTCAATAGCTGTACTATTACAACCATTTTTGATGAAACCCATTATGTGTTTAATAATCCAAATATGAATAATAATTTAAAAAAACAACCATTAAGCAAACCCCATTTGACATCAATCATTGCTTTAATTGGTGATGTTGAACAATAGGGAAATTATGACTGACATGTTTCATGGACTAGTAGTTTAAGATTCTTAAAATGATCTCTGGCCGTGACACAGTTTTGGAGCCAAAGTTAAATCAACTAGGCTTCATGGTAGAATGCTTTACTCTTAGACATCCTCTGAGGATGACATTTCTTTTGTGCTAGAATTTTCAACATCCTCTCTTTCTAATAAAAATATCTAGTACATGTAGGATTATGTTCACAAACACTTCTCCACCCGCAGTGAGTCACATTCAATTTGTGACTGTACTGCAAGCTGCTAGACATTGCAAAACTTTTTATTTTCAAATTAAATCCTGTTTCTCTCTCTTTTGACAGTGAAATAAAATGAGAATGCTGGGCTAAGACCAAACTGAAATGATTTCTGATTGTGTTTATCGACTAATAGAGATAATTATAACGCTTAAGAATTAGGTTGTCTGCCACCACCCACAGCTGGTATAAATCGATGTTGGCAAATTGCCAAGAACCTGATTCTGAACGTGCTTTCATGAGCATATTACAATGACAATAAAAACAAAGAGAGTAACAGATCCAATCTCTGTGTTAGCTATGCTTGTAGGTTTAGATTATGATAAGATATTTGTGGGTCCAGACTGATGTAGGCGTTGCAAATGGGTATTGTGCTCTATTCCAACATCCACAAAGTCAGTGCATTCTACAGAAGAAGAGAGACTAGTAAACAAAACAGGAAGCTGATCAAAAAAAACAAACAAATAAAATAGAATAGAAAGAAGGGAATTAAATTAAGTAAAAGGCTTCCACCTGTGCTTATAGAACTCACTTCAATGCTCTATTGTGCACAGATGCCAAGTGCTTGCACATTTCACCCTTGACCATAAATCTGAGTCACTTAAAAATTCCAGGACCCATAAACATTATGGTAAAGAAGATTAAGCCATGACCTTTGACTGTTAAGAGAAGGGGCCAACATGCATCCATACCAGTGTCAAGGACACGAGGATGATGGATCACTCTAGATCATCGCCATGTGATGCAGCACTTTGAAATACATAAACAGTCTTTTCAAGTTTCCACCCAAAATTAGGCCCAATTTTTAAAAAAAGATGATAAAGAGTGCCAGTCAAACCTCAAACAAATAAAATGATGCAGGCCAAAAGAGGCTTATTAGAGGCCGGTTAATGTTTGTTTCTTGAAAGACAATGGATTGGACTAAAGTTGTCACATGTACAAAAAAACACATCACTAACCTACCTGGACACACAACTCAGTGACACCAGTAATTCTTTTTAAAAGCAAATGCAATCCAAAAGAGGTCTAGGTGGGCTAAGAGGCCATGTTTGCAGCAGGGCTTCTCGGCTTTTGGCTGATAGAGATACAGACAGACGAGGATTACTGCCATCCAAACACCTGGCCTCTCACTGGGGTAAGAGAAGCGATAAATCAGTTGAAGTCCCCATTTACCTGTACTCTTGTTTTTATCCCCGTCATATACACCCATTCAGTTTGGATTGGTGTATTGACTTTGCACTTATATTAGACCTGTTAAGTATGGACTGAAACTGAAGAGCGTATGTCTGTGTGATACACTTTCTTTTGTTGTGGACCTCCTACATGCTCAGACATTGTTTTAGATTGAAAAGAATTAACATAAACAAGTTAGAGTTAAAGGTTTTTTTGATGAAAAAACATTGACATCGTTGTCTCATGGTGGACCAAGAGTTAACTATCAGCAACAGGAGTGCCCAAGCAGCAGAATGCTTCAGTTTGAAAACAAGTAGATGAATAAAAATACAGAAAAAGGACTTATGGTGGACTTTTTAAATGAGTGCAGGAATAACCTGATGGACAGATATGTGTCCCGAAGTTAATGTCTCTTTAGAAAAATCTTTACCAAGTCTATTTTCCTTGTATAAAGTATTCATCACTTCATAAAATGTATTGTGCAGCTAAAGAAGAATCATTATCAACAAACATGCAAACAGAACATGTTCTCATTTGATATTTGATGTGTTGTGAGTGAGAACAGGCTGAACAGATATACTCATCATACTCATTTAAAGGACTCAGGAATAAGGTGGTCAGCAATTTGGGGGGGAAAAAAAGCAAAGACAGCCTGACTTATGTGACTGAGTGCTGGTTCATGGGGCAATAATAACATTGAAACAGACAAATCAATCCCAAATTCAGTCAGAGTAAAGCTATAACAGAGCTGAATTTAAAATGTTTGGCTGTACCCAGTATAGATAGTAAGTTTATGTATAAATCCTCAATAGAACCCCAACCTTCAATACACCCAAATATACTCTATCATTCACTGCCCTGCCCAGCAGCTGTCCCAGACTACACTCCTATATCAGCCTACATGACTTTATGTTTTGGTAAGATGCATGTTTTAATGCCTCTGTTCATCAATTGTAATGTAAAGTTATGAGATTATCCCACAGTCAGAGACATAAACAAGTATGAATCTGCAACATCCATGCATCCAAATGCACACACACACACACACACACACACACACACGCACATACATACACAACGTCATAAATACATGACAGGTTTGGTCATGCAGCTTTAATCGATTTTTAATCCATTTATATACCCTGACCAGGGATTGTTAACTAGTCCTCGCACCAGGCTAAAGACAAAAGGAGATTGCACTTGTAGTGGTAGCTCCTACACTCTGGAACTGTCTTCCATTGAATTTACATAATGTGGACAGAGTTGACACATTTGAAAAAGCAGGGAAAGACACATTTATTTAAACCTGCTTTTGATTAATGTGTCTGCCATTTCACTAGTGCTATGTTTTCGCCCCTAGCATGCCAGCTGGCTAGCTATTTTTCTTTTTTTTTAATTTTGCTTTTGCTTGTTTTTTTTCTTGTTTGTGTTTTTGTTTTTCTGTAATTTTTGTTGTGAAGCACTTTGTGACGTTCTTCTCTTGAATGTATATATGAATATATATATATGTATATATACATCATTTATTTATTTTGTCTTCCCACTTGACATGGTTAATCAGCCATTAACAGTTAATCAGCTGTCCTTCACCTATCTTTCACACAAACGTTTATTGAATCGTTAGCATGAACATACTCACATACCCACAAAAATTTGTGTCCTATAATAGTGAAATTCTGGATACTTTAGGTTCTTGAAATATAGCTGACATCAACATAACTGTGAATACGAGTTTTTATTCATGTGCACAGAGAGCTCTTAACAATCACACAGCAAATCAAGCATTTCTGCTTAGTCTCGATCTTCCAACAATTTCCATCTTTACACCAAATCAGACCCGATTGATTGTTCTTATAACAGTCTCCTCTGTCATGATTAGTTTTGACGGGTTTCTGCATACACTCACTCAAGGTTAAGTTAATAACGTCTTCTCTCTGTCTTCCTGTCTTCCCTTAGCAGGATAAGACAAGTTTATGCTCACATGATTGGCACTCGGTTAACATAAGGCTAGCGTATGTATTTCATTTTGATGAGACATTTTGATGAGTCTCTGCTCCTTAAAGAAATACACTACTAGTACCTTTCTACCAACTTACTATTTTGGTCAACTTTTACAGAAGGAAAGCACAAACTGGCATGGTTCGTGAACGGCCCACAGCAGGAATTCTCCACAACGGGTGATTAAAACCGCCCGGAGCATCACATGAACCATCTGAGCATCGGTAAGTGTCTGCACAGAGCTCAAAGGTTACTAAACACCCACCCCCAGCTGCAGTCTGTTCACCCTGCTGCCATATGGCAAAAGATACAGAAGTATCCGCTGCTATACCACCAGACTACAGAGAGGCAGGGCCGTAACCAGGGTTATGAAACTAGTGAGGTACAAACCATGCGAGCACGCAAAACGCGCAGGCAAAAAAAATTTGAGCACTTATTCATGAATAAAAAGTAAAATAGATAGTGTTTTAAACTGTGCAATTACACAAATACACAATCATATAATGTTGTTGACTGGATTTTTTATTAACCTTTCGGCACTCTCAGATACTGCCACTGCCACTCCCAGGAAATAGTAACTGAGGTATTTACCTTGGATACCTCATAGCTAGTTACGGCCATGCAGAGAGGCTTCTTTCCTCAGGCTGTAAGACACCTCAATGCATCATCAACATTCCATTTTCTAGAAATAGATGTAGCACAAAGGACTCAAACGTAGTTGTGTTTTCAGAAAATGACAATGAATTTACATTGAAACCTTGTACTGTTACATTAACCTTAAGGTAAAGGCAGGTAAATCACAATTTATTCCCCTGCAGCATGCTGCCTTACCTACCTTGCACTGTCTGGCGCCATGCTGCCCTCAGTGTAATGCTGGGTCCTTTGCTCTTTTTCTTTAAAGAGGTTTACAGTCAGACATATGCAGATTGCACAATGATTAACGTAACAGCAGAAACGGCTGCTAATTCATTTGAATCAATACATTTTGAATTTGTATATGTAATGTAATGATTAATTGGTTTAAATCAATCAAATGTATAAGCAGTATTTAAAGCATATGTAGGAAGTATGCAGTATATATGTAGGTTGAATACATAGCTGTAATATTTTTGTACCACTTATAAAGCTTGCACTTTACACTATCTAATTAAAATAATGCATTTTGCAGAAACCTGAAGGTTTCCTGTGATTGCTTTTGAGACCATCTGTGCAGAGCATTCCTGGATTTGTGCTCAAAAGCATCTGTGGCGTCTCTAATTCAAGGAGGATTTCAAACATAAAGGCACCTTACACACTTGTTTTTAACTCACATCTCTGCCTTAATCAATACCAGAGTCCATGTTTAAAAGACAGACTTTCACATTGATTATCTACATGGGCCTGAGCTAACCTCTCCTCTATACAGCACACGTGCTGTCTCTGACATAAAACCACATTTTCTGTTATCTTTTGTCTTGCCGGTCTTGTTTCAGGAATATTAGTCTGAATAGAGAAAGAAAAGACATAATGAATACAGCGTGGGACTGATGAGAAATAACCCAAGCCTTGTAGCCAGAGACGCTGAAGCACTGACTCACTCTAATGGGAAGTGCCCTTTAATGAGAAGTGCTAGTGATTGTAGGTGGTGGTATTAAGAAAGGCAAAGGAGGATTGAGAAGTCAAGGTTCACACCCGCTCACCTCCTTGGGCTTTGTTCTCCATTACCACAGTAGTACACAGTGTTCACAGCTGCTGCTTGCATTATGCTCCGACATCAAAGAGGAGACTCATTTTCTGCCTCTTTAGCAGAAGACCCGGGGAAACAGAGATGCTGAGGAGTTGCGCGCTCATGTTTTTGTGTGGACCGGGATGGGAGTGTGAGGGGATGTTGCTGTCGAGGGATAATGTGTGTTTTTCCGTTGCTAAGGAACTGTCTGGCAGACCATCAGAATAGACAGAAGCGGGGAGAAAGATCAACACTGAAAGAAAAACATTTCAGGTTTTTTTTTTTTGTGTTTTTGTTTTTTCCCGCAAAGTCAAACAGGATTTTCAAAACTCTTGACAAAAGAATAGTTCAACAGTAAAGAAGAGGGTGATGGTGTATTCTCGAGACTACCCAGATTTCAAGACAATCCCGATATATAGATTATGACCATTTTATGAGAAAAGGCCAAGCAGCTGTCTGTTACATACATATTCTGTCTCTATTTAGTCCATCTTTGTTATTCTGTTCAGATAGCAGACTGTTGCTATGTTCAAGATTACAGTGTGTACGGTGTATTAAGCGTAGTACAAACTACATGGAACTGCATTTTGTATCATTGTACTGTAAGCATGTACAGCACATTTTAGCGAGCAGAGTGGGAGAGGGAGGGAGAGAGAGCTGCGTGAACAGTGATTTGTCCTACTGTAATTTCATGCTTACCCTCTCTTCAAGCTGGCTGGGAGACTTAAAGTTACGAGCACATAGTCTATAAATTACTGTTTACATTCCCATATTGTGAGTAATGCCACCGCCGTACAGTACAGTACACTACGCAGCACATGATCAGACCTAATTTATCATGTCTCTCCCCTATGAATATGGGGCTTTTTCCACAAAACAGACGTTTTACTAATATTTTTTGAACGTCGCTTCTCCGGGAATGAGGTTGACTATTGATTATCGGGCTTGGATTTCCCATTTCCCATTCCTCTGTTCTGTTACCAAGTGTGAGGGCTCACAGCCACAGTGGACACACAAAAATCCCAGTAAGACTGTTTTTTTATTTTTAAAAAGTGGCGACACAGAATAATAGTCTTTTCGAAACTCGAAGCCATGCCTTTTCTACAGTGCAGCGCTAATACTCGTGTGCGCCTTTGTTGTGGGTTCATTGTTGATAACGAGAGTTTAAACCTTCAGGACATGGGTCCATTCTTAAATGTGAGGTCTTACGGCACTGAGCCATTTAAGAAACTGCAAATCCTCCTTGTCTCTTTTTCTCCCTCCCTTCTCTCTCCTTTTTCATTCTCCCTCTGTACAGCTGGTACAATATCAATTAACAGCTTGCCTTATTAATTTCATCCTATCAATATTCATCATGACTCCAAGCTTTACTGAGCAGCCAGGGAATGGAAAATCTAGTGAAAGCAGGAGTTTTGTGTGTTCAAAGGATGTTTATTGAATTAATACATACATTAATTAATACAGGCCTATTCAAAGTTGTATACATGTGTAGGTGTGCTCATCATCAGATCATGAAACCTTATTTAAATTGAACACATGCCGACATTTCTTTTTTTTTTGTAAACACTGTTTACATTCATTATTTATCACCAAAATGTGTGTAGTGAGTGTTTCCTTGAGGTATCAGAGACATGTTAAAGGTGCCCTATAGAATTTTTCCAATGCTGATTTCCTTCAAAACTTTGAAACATGCGTTATTCAAATCCATTTGCAATTGTCTTTCTTCCTCCTCACTTTTGTGTATTGCTGCCACCTCAGTTACAGTGGTATGGTGTGAAACCATCATCAGGAGGGGTGTGTTCTATCACCCCCCGTGCATGTGCACATGCACGTGTGTCCTCGTGGATGTCTGCGAGAACAAACAAATGCTTTTTGGGGTGAGGGATGCTTTTAAGTGATGGATAAAAGGGGAGACAGGAGTCCATCTACTTAGTCCATATATACCAAAAGCCTGAAATGTTTTTTTTTTTCTGATCTCCAAAACAACAAATGTTAGTCATTTCTGATCCAGCGCTGCTATCAGCAGTACAACTTGCTCAACAGGCCCTCATTTCTAAACGACAGTTTCTCAGTGCTTTGCAAAATGACTCAAATCATGTTCAGATCTGCCACTTCAATGGTTTCGATTTGGCTAGGAGAGGCAAATAATGCCACTTGATTAATTCCTGGGTAAGATTGTGGTCTGTTTTAGCATCTTTATTAGCATTTAAATACAATCATGCTGAACCCAACACCTCCGCTGACTTTGACCAGAGTGCTTCTGTTGCCTAAACTTGTTGTTCAACATGTTAAAATAATATACAGTACAATGTGATTTCAATGAGATGGGGTGGCAGAGGGGTTAGGGTGAGAATTAGGGCCCCTAACCATATTCTATGGCAGAAGCAGGCATTAAGGTGAATTTGAGCTTGGGGGTGGGGGGGTGGGGGTGGGGATATATCTATGTAAAGCAACAGTTAAAGCAAATGATTAGATATGGTACGTTATTAGCTGAGACTTCCCACCGGCAGCAACCCTCCCCCTGGTGTGGGAAGAGGAGAGAGAGTGGTGAGAGTAGCCCCCTCGCCGTGCTCAGCTGCAAGCACCATGGAGTTCTAACAAAGTCGTTCCATGATGTCACTGCGAACCGACCGTTAAACCGTAAACCAAACAGACACAACAGCGTTATTATCAAATCTAGCAAGTAGATATAAAAAAAAAATACATGAGCGAGGCATAAAATTTGGTTTATGAAAGGTAGGTTATTCCGAGCCAGTGTCGAGTATGAAGTCATGTATTTCCTCGAGTCAGGTGAATCCCCCTTATCCACCCAAGTCTCCACTGATTCATTGTTTAAATATACAGACCATGAATTGGATTTACCTCAGCATGTTCCGTGCAAGCGGTGTTTTTTTTTTTTTTTTTTTTTTTTATTGCGCTTGGAGCTACTTCAAAGGTGGTGGTTTTCCCTTTTCTGTCACATTTTTGATGCAGCTGAGGAGGTGTATTTGAAGGTTGTTTTTTTGAACGGTTTCATTTTTGTCTCTAATCCAGCAGAACATGTGATTTATTCCGTCTGCTTCATGTTGCAGGCTGTACGGGTTTAACCAAACAACAACAACAACAACAACAACAACAACAACAAAAACATAATAAAGGTAAAGCCACAGTATGATTGATTTTCAGCTGTTGAGACCACACACATCCAGAGAATTATGAGTTTAAATTAGCAATGATGGTTGAATCATAACCTATGCTCTCACTAATGTCACTTGGGTGATTTAAATAAAAAAAATAAAAAAAACAAGTGCAGCGAACATGCACTGCAAAAAAGGTGTTTAATAAATATTCATTATTAGCATGACAAGCTCAGTGTTTTTAAAGGCAACATGTTTTTTCTCTCTCTCGCATTTCTTTTGTTCCTCTTACTTACTCATGTGTCCTTAATAAGAACTCAAAAATTATCATGCTGTAATTTCATGCCTGCTCTTTCCTCATGTCTTAGAAAAAAGACCACAATTAGAGAGACTGAAATGACTATGTTTACTCATGCTACAAGCCTGGTGTTCACCACAGGAATTAGAGCGTTGGGGATGTGGGGAAAAAAAGGTAGAATGGGAAAGAGAGAGCAAAGAAAAAAACATTATTTATACGAATGTTCATCCAGCTACAGTATCAAGTGAATCAAAGACATGCCAATTCAATAACATTAATACCGACCCAATTACACATGAATCGCATACGGATTCATAATCAACAATCTTGTAGTTTTGATAACATCTTTGGAAGGGATTTTGATCCAGAATTATTTTAAATGTTAAACAAAATTTGCAAAATAGTGATTGCATTCACTGACAATTTCAGTGCGTGAATTCAATTGTCAATCTTTTTTTAATTCAGAAAGAACTGGGGCCATTGAGTTAGCTGTTGTTTTGCCGTTTATGAGGTGCGAGTGGAGTGTTTGTAATAAAAACATGCTGTTTGGCACAGATTATCTGGTAATGTGAGGGGTTAACAGATCCAGTCTCAAGCCACCTGAACTGCTCACAGACTGGACTGACCGGGGCAGCCCCGTTAATATCAACCATGTTTGACATTTACGATTTAAAATCAGGATAATTATATCGTGCTTTCTGAGCTGGTCCATAACAACAAATGAGAGAGACGTCCCAGAGCAGCTGACGGTGCTGCCTATTGAAAACCGGCGTCAACCGCTTACCCAGTCATCCGGACTTGTTTAACTTTCTGCTTTCGAAGGAGTTGCACCTCTATAATCTCCATTTTGTTTACGTCTGCTTCCCTACAAGGTCACATGACAGGGATCACATGAGGTGGTGCATTGCTCCCTCTGGTACGCTAACCTCATCTTTAGTGTGTGATGTACCATTATTTTTAAAATCTTGCTGTGTGCGCATGTTTAAGATTGGATCTAACCCTAACCCTAACCCAATTTTCAGAACCAGGTTATTATTTTTAAAGTTCTGTAGTACGAGCCCAGCTTTAGTCCGCAAAGACGTGAAGCTAGAACGCTGCTGGACGTGTGTCCACATTGCACCAAATCTGACATGTTTTTTGGACAAATATGGCAAGTGTAAAGAGATATCTGAAAGGACATTCAGAAAGAAAAACAGACAGACAAAGATTACTTGTTTTATAATTTGATAACAACAGTAGAACTTGTGTTTTTTCTCCCACAGTCCAGTTATATTTATACAAAATCATTATCGCTGTAAGTTGAGTTTTGGCATCGTTCCACTTCTCCCATGTTTCATATAACACAGTCAAGAAATTGGCATCAGTCATGCAGACAGAAAGGCTAAAGAAAGATTTTCTATGCAGACAGCAGCAGAGATAGAGAGATAGAGCGATCGTCAACTGGTTCCATGAACACAGTCAGTCGGAGTCAGTTCACAAGTCTACTAAAGCAGCCCTCCACTTCTCCCTCACCCCAAAATGCACTTGGTGCTGTGAATTAACTGTTACATAGAAAATTTTTTGTTTTTTTTATCTTATCCTTATAACAAAAAAACAATTCTTTATTCAACCTTTACAAAAATGTCTGTCTGTAAGGGAATGTGCTGCTGTAACACCGCGCAAACGCCAACACAAGTGATTAGCGCAGGAGCCACAAAATTGTTAAGGATAATCTCAGTAAATTTCCCCATAGCACATTAGTGCTGCTGCTAAAAATAGATTTATTTAGCAATAACTTTACAGTTACTGGGTGCTGTTATGAAATAAGCTCTTAATAGAATAAGGGATCGCTGAATTCAAATTTGTGTCACACTGTATCTGTAAAGGACAGTTTCTGCTTTGGCTGGTATCTCCTGCGGTCAGAATGCACCTGTACATAGGCGCCAAGTGGGTAAATGAAGTACAAACTTGGATCTATGGAGATGTTCTCTTTACATTTATCAATTTCCTCCATTTATAGATAAGAATATTACAGTGAAGTGTAACTTGTATTTCATTTAGATTCATCTAAAATCTTGTGACAGAAGACACCAGTAACACTCCCACTTCCATAAATACATTCAATTCATTTGGTAGCTTGATCCACAACTTAAAGCTAATGTGAGCTATTCTCTACCCCCTTTATTTCTGGCGCCCTTGCTCGTACCAATCCCATTTTTGAAATCAGCCTTGATTTTTTCCCCCCTAACTACACACCTGTGAGGTTTCGTGACTGTATTATGCACTATTTTGAAGCTGTCACGCTGACTAAAAATCTGGCCACACACAGACAGATGAGCACCAGGCAAAAATACTCAAAATCACTTCTGTGCTCTACTACAAAAGGTGTCTCCAGGACCGTATTCTGCCATGACACACAGACTCACAAAGTGAAATCATGACCAGCCATTGCAGTCGTGACTGGTAAACATAAAAGCCTGGCAAAGTGCTCATTCTGTGGACCACATTTCACCATGATCAAACACACCCACACACACAGACTGACAAGGTGAAAACAATACCAGCCATGACAGCGAGTGGCTGGTAATAATGTAGTAATGACTACTGAGTAGTCATGGGCCAGAACATCTACACGTTGACAGCTGAGATCCCTTCGCAAGATGATCTCTAATTAACATTGCTAATAATCTGATGAAAAAAAAATTCAACAATCTTCAGTATGTTTCAAAACCAGCATTATATCCAATTATATTTATTCTTACAACTTCGAAAATGCATTAAAATAGAATGATGACTATAAAAATGAAACTGTAAAGATTTTAACAATTACATGTTTAACTGTAATATGACTTTTATACATTTAATCAGCTGAGTCTGATGTTCCATATGTATTCACCAATTTCCTTGAATAATATCAAGAACAATGGCGTCTCCTTGTACATACAAATGTGGGGAAATTTGACCCTGACAGCTAAAAGGAAAATGCTGCATTCTACATGACATTATACATTCATAAATACTGCGCCACAATTATAATTCTATCAGTGTTCTGACCACGTTGATTAACTCACCTCACCTCACATATAAATAACATTTTTCTTGCAACATGGACTTCAATGCATTTAGTTCGCTATATCCATGAATGGGTGCATGTTTGGTTGGGATTAATTCTTTAAACAAAACCAAAACACATCCCAGACTGGATTAACACTGACCCAGACTGATTCTTAAAGATCCGCAATTGCAGCCAAAGACAAATGAAAGGAAAGAACAAGAGAAATTGGACATCTCAAACGGAATTAGCCTTCCATCTTCGACATGGTAAAAAACATCCACGCCATTAAGAGTGACACAAATCCGCAAAATACCTACAAATCACATGGGGAGAGTACCATGACATGCGTGCAGACAAGCTGGTTATGTGCATTGACGTCTTCGAGGTTTGGAGATGGATCCATGACTTCCAGGAGCACGGCTTATTAGCAGTCTGTAAATGCCCCTGCAAATGGGCTGATCTATTATATACAACGTGGAGCCCTGGCACTTTCAAACAAGTAAAGGGAGATTTTAAAAAGGACGCATTTGGAGATAATTACATGAACACGGTGGAAGGGAATTCATAATTTACTTGACATTCAGAATTCTTTATTATCTGGTTAATTTACTCTAGTCTGAGATTTCTCTTAATCAGAGAGCTTGATCTGCAAGGCACGGCTTCTGTGGGTGTAGTATATATCCATTTTACTGCATTGATTGCATTTTCCTCAATGATGGATGGATGGATGGATGGATGATGGATAGATAGATAGATAGATAGATAGATAGATAGATAGATAGATAGATAGATAGATAGATAGATAGATAGATAGATAGATAGATAGATAGCACAAGTCCAGTGTACACACATGACAAGAACAGCATGAGGGATCATGTAATGGGACAGAAAGGCTCTTCGAAACTTACCACTAGATGGTGCTAATATGTTTCCCACCCTGTTCCTAACAGCAGATGGGTGTTCCTTTTTGTAATGGTCGAACCTTTTAAGGTTAGACATTTACATTAAACACATTTATTTAAAAAAGCCTTAGATACACCGTAGCAAAAAATAGATTTCAAAAGGCTCAGCCTTGTAAGAGCTGTGTGCATCTTCTGCCACCCCAGATGGAGGGAGAGAAGCAGTATGTGGTTGCCATGGATAAGCAGAAATTCAAGTATGGTGAAAAGTATAGAGTGTTTTTTTTTTTGTTTTTTTTAACAACGAATGAGGGCTGTGGGGAATGCAGAAACCCAGGGATTGGATAATACAAACAGTGTAAATTGAATGCAACATATCACTGTAAATAAGCTCTTACTGCTCAGTCCATTCATCTTATTGGAGCGCAAAGCAGCTTCGCATCCAACAAACAGCACGGTGTAAATAACCCTTGATGCTCGTCGGAAATGCACCTAATCTGAGCGCCATTTTGCATGGAAAGCATCACTGTGAGTTATGGAGTCAGAAGGTTGTCTCCGGTGCTTGTGTCATCTACTGATCATGAACACAACCCATATGCATACTTCAAGGCCTCGAGAGTCTACAAAGAATTGCAGCAGCTCTGAGGGAAACAGGTGCTGCACTGTCACTTCAGCATGATACACATCTAAGCGCAGGCGCTGCACCGCTCTGTGGGGATGGGTTGGAGTCTTTGTCTTCACCGCAAACCTCTTTGATATCGCCTGGTGGGGAGGTGTGTGTGTGTGCGTGTGTGTGTGTGTGTGTGGGGTGGGGGGGTTCACATGTTAAAGACAGGAGAAAAAAATTGCAGAGGGGAGAGAGGAAGAGAAAAAGCAAAGGAGACAAGGTGGGCGGAGGGTGGCGGGTGGGACAATTCCTCCTCGATGGGAAGCAAAATTTGGCCTCCTGTTTCACCTGTGCCACTTTTCTTTTTTGTTTAAAAAAAGTTACATGTTTTGAACTCCAATTTCTCCAATTTAACACATTGCAGCCGTAACTCCTCCAGTGAAATGACATTATGGATGCAGACCTTGTGATAGCATCTTGTGACATGTGATCCCGTTCCCTGTATCACAGTAGTGGCTCCTCTTCCATAATATTAACTGTCCATACGTATATATTTTCGCTTCAAGACCTATTTTTCCATTAATTATATTGTCCCAATGGAATATATTATGGCTTTAAAGCTGCTATGGTTAATATTTTGATATCAACAAGTTATCAAATAATTGAACACAGTGTGAAAGAGGTTGCTTCAACTGACATATCCGCTGCGGAACAAACCGCTGCAGTTCCCCACAACTCCATTAGGCATTTTAGCGTCTTTCAGCTCATTGTTAAAAGAGGATGATATATCAATGTGCTTATTATTTTCTTCTCCCACTGCTCCAAGTAGCCAAAAAACAATTAATGCAAACGCCTAAACTCATCTGTTAAGCAGAGGAAAAATAATCTGTTTTTATAAATCATTATTTCTTACCCTAATACCATGCTTTATTGTTCGGATTTATGAAAACACATTTGCAGCTTCAAGTTGATAGGTGGGCTATTAAAGCTTTACTCATTCAAACCTGGGATATAATAGTTAATACTTGATGAGAATTAATTGAGAATTCAGTTGTTCAGCTGCTGTATACATAATGGACTTCTACCTGATTCCTCTTGAGAGCACAGCGGCGTTGCAGTGTTACAGGAACCAAGCTGAGTCACTCTGCATTCATCTCCATACCTGTTCACTGAGTAATAGAAAGAGAAAAAAGAAAAAAAAAATGTCTGGAAATACTTCCCCAAGTCTGGAAACCTGGGTAGTGTGGTACCACAGTGCAGTGTCACTCCCATCACCTTTAATGGGTGGGGGAAGGTTACCCAGTGTGGGTGGCTGTCTGTGTGTCCACTCCCTGACATACAAGCTGACCGAAGTGACTGTGGACCAGATGGACCCTGATGCGGATGGCTTGATCAAGTGGAGCGTTATCAGACCACCCACTCTGGCTGACATAAGCTGTGAGGGCTAAGCGTATTAGGAGGCAGGGGGTCCGCGGGGAGTATGGAGACACTTCAGAGTAATAAACTCATCAGGAGAGAGACAGATACACCTGTTCGCTACAGGGTGACTGAGACAGAGGGCACCGAGTGGGAAGGAGACAAGGAACATTGAAAAGGAGGAGCCGTCGGTAGAGTGCACGGACAGAAACGAAGGAGATGGCAACGGCGGAGGGTGGAGGGGGAGATAAAGAGGGTGAGACTGTGACCATCCCTAGAGTCCCAATCGCCTTAGACAAGACAAACTAAGCTGGCCTAGTTGAGCACAAGTCAGGCCAAACATCAAAGAGGGGATCTAAATCCCATTTTCAAATCTTGAAATCAAAATGACAATGCTTCACACAGTTGTCGAAAAGCAAAATAGAGCAATTAAGCGTTATTTTGAGATGATTTTAGGATTAGTCGTTTGATATCTGCTTCAATTGAGAGTCATTATATTGTCCAAAACAAGTCCTTGAGATGTTGTTTCGGAATATGAGACAAACGAATGGCTTCCAAATTGCAAACTTACAATGGTTTTATAGTAGTCCAGCCTTGACAGACATGGGGAGCTAATGCAGGCAGGCAGCCATGTAGGGAAAGTGAAGGCGATAAAGTCCATATTAAGTGAGATGAGATGTGAAATAGAGGCAGAGAGAGACAAATCTACTCCCTTCACATACAGTAAGCCCACAGAAACCCAAATATAGACACTCTATGAGGTCACCTATATAAAAATTGGTTGGCAATTTTCAACAATCCTACAACACTTGTTCTTTTTGAATTTCCAGAAATAATGCAGTGACCCATATGATTCTATCTCCTCTGTAGAAAATCACTCTGACCTATTTAGATGTAAAGTAGTCCAAGTCCTTGTTAAATCTGCCTTTTACCATATAAACGAATGAATTAGATGAACCAGAGGAACAAGTTCAGAGGTGGGTACAGGTATAGAGATTGTTCAGACAGAAATATTGTTTTCATCTCCCTGGCAAGAGTCTGGTTAAGCGACAGGCATAGCGTCCTGAAGCAGCATTATTCTGTTCTGTATTTGGTTAGATTTTGTGCTGAAATGGTGCTTGGAAAACAAATATGCCTTTTCATAATAAATATGAAAAGGCAACTTCCCTCTGTTTTCCCAAGGCCCTGCTCTTCAACATTAGCAGGTTTATTAAAGTTTTAAATCACAAATTTCAGTCTATTGCCGTAGTGTGATTTATCAATCGAGCAACAACATGAGCTTGTTTCAGTGTTTGTGCTTTTGTTGTAGATGAACGTCTGTTTATGCAATGATATCAAGAACAGGTGTGCATTGTTGTATCCTAACCGGCGCCCGGTTGGGATACAGCAATGGAGATGAAAATGTAATAATGTAGTTCACGTGGGCAGGCGTGTGTGGAGATAGCTGAATTTAGATCTCAACAATATCTGTCATAAGGCATCAATAACCTTGAATTACTGTATTTTTTTAAAATCTGTATAATTAGAGAGCTTGCACTTGTTGAGCTCACCCCTGTGTTTACCTGAGCAAATGGTACGTTCCAGATTGAGACAACAATACTCCTCATTGTCTGTAGTAACCGATGAGGTGGTAGTTTTCTGTGGGGCAGTAGTACATTTCATTTCAGCTGGATATTTTCTTCTGTTGAACTTGAAACTTGTTGAAACTCATTTTTCTTAATAAAAATCAGTGTTGAACTCCTGCCTACACACGTTGCAGTGCTCATCATCCCATACAAAGGTTCTCAGGGCCGATCAGCATTTCTTACAATTCATCGTGGGCTGTGGTCGATTTATAAAAAAAAAAAAAAAAACATATATGAATGTATATTTTATTATATGATTTGTTTCGGCAGAACAAAGTGGAGGAACATACACAAGTGAAGATTTGGTCAAAAGGTTAAGAAGTGAAAGGGGAGTCAAGAGTTTCAGTATAGTTTGAATCAGATGTTTCAGATAAACTGAAAACTGATTCCAACTAGCAATACTTTGGTGTGAATAACTCAAATTGCTAAGCAAATTTCACTGAGTAGTTTAACATTATCAGGCCAATGGAAAAAGAAAGAAATAACATCCTGCTAAGTGCTGATGAAAAGCTATTGTCAGCGTGCTGTCTGTCAGGGGGGCTCCTCTGCCAGCTTGTGCAGTCTAATAAACACCTCTGTTTGTCACTTTCATGAATTTCTTTCTAATATTAGCAAAGCAAATGTATTGCAGAGAACACCGCAAGTGGCTGCTGATACCAATGACCGCCCAGAGTTTTGGAAATTTCTACATCATCCAATCAAGTGAAAAAAAAAAAAGGTAATGAAAGGGACGTGACGCACCACTTCTTCTGATGTTTCTGACTGAGGCGAGCATATAGAGAAAAGATGGTTGACCGACAGTTTTTAACGCAGTGGGTGATCATGATCAAAAATGATGCCATGTGTGTTGATGTATCATTTGATGTTAGGCTAAAATTCAAAAGCCTCCGTATGCCCAGAGGAGCTGTTGGTCTCATCTCCTTGCCGCAGCATGATACCTGGCTCTGCAGGTGAGAGGAGAGGTAATTATTTGCACATCAGGGTGAATAAAAGGCTTACTGTCGACATCACCGTGAGCCTGCCTCTCATTACTGCGCCAGTTTCATATGGCCAGCCTCAGCTGGACAAACACCATTCGGATCTTTAAGAGCACTGGGTGATATGAAAATAGTGTCACTCCGTCACGAGCGTGCTAAGAGCATTAACGTATGCAACAACACTGACGTTTTCATTAAGGGGTATCAGCGCAGAAGCACAAGCCGTCCAGCAATGAAAAATTAATCATGGCTGTACAAAGCGGAGCATTTTTTTTTGTCAAATCTCACTGAAGATGACACAACAATCAATGGAATCCTTTTCATAGTGAGAAATCCATGATCCTGCTGTCCAGCTGCTGAAGCCTGTTATGGCTTGCATTCCAACAGTGAGGACTGCGATGAGACAGAATCCGTTACATAGTGTGCATTGATCAGGAAATACTGCTTGGAACATGCAAACGCTGAACATTTGGTTGACACAAACACACACACGCAGGCAAATGAACACAAACGAACCAGACGAACAGATGCAGGTTTTACTCCATCAACAAATTCGCCCCTGTCCAGTAAACTCTGTGCATGAAGCATTTGTGAAATACACATTGGAAACCGACATATGAAAAGACAAAGTGTCCAGACACACAGGCAATGCACAGGGTAACACTTTGTCATCATCTGTTGTTTTTTTTTGTCTTGAGGCTTAATGACATTGCTAAGCTAGGTCAGGGATTTAAACCGCTACTTTACAAAGACAGAAACAATGCTGGGAGAAAAAAGAATCAAAGCAAGGCTGCATGGTAAACATATAGGCAGACGCTTCACATGGCTCACACTGTGAAACCCTCACTGAGCTCATCTCTTCATTATCATACATCTTTCAGACAGTACACTGTGACTCAGTAATCTCACCTTGGCTTTCTATTTAAATGGGCAAATGCACTGACGTCTCACTTTGCTTTCCAGACATCCTCCTAACACAGTTGTTGAGATGCCTGTTGGACGGGATAAATGAAATAAACTTGAAACTTGGAACTGTTCAGCAAACAGGTTTTGGGCTAAAGCACTTTACAAAAACAGACACGTGTCCACACGCAGGCATAAAGACACGGCAAGGCACGATTAAAATAGAAGCAGGCAAGCGTAAAACATCGTGTAGGTGTATGGCAAATGTTAATGCCACATTATGTAACTTTTCTTTACCTTAAATAAGCTTCAAAATCATTTTGATGCGACGGTGTCTTGTAAGGGGGGGGAGTGGTGTCTCTGTCACAGCCACCCCATCCCCCTAGAATTTGTTTCTGCACCATGTTATCCTAATGAGAGGGTAGGATCAGAGCGTCACATACATGTTTATTTCAACATACAAGTTTAAAAAACACAACATTGTTACGATGTAATGAGTTTTGCCTGTAGTTAGCACCTACATTACGCCTGACAAATTGTTACAGACCTGGGATTTGTATTTACGCCAGTGGAGCTGAAAAAAATGCCAATTTCTACATAATGTTGCTTTAAAATGACTCAGCCTTTTTGCCCTGCTCACATCTATTTTTGTGTGGCATTGGAGATGGTTAAAAACACGTTTGTCCTCAAATTTCTGTTTACACAAAACTCTATGCAAAGTCCTTGTTTTGAAGTATGCTGAAACCTTCACTTACCAAAAGCCATGCACAATTAAGGCCATTCAGATAGAAAGACAACAAGACGACTGAAGACTTTCCAATATGAAAGTGTGTGAAAAAGGAACTGAAAGTTCACTCTCATGTGGGTCTTATTCCAGTTAATGATATTACTTTCAATTCAGTTTCATTCTATGGCATTAAACTGTAGGGAACTACCGCTTCAGCAACCCGTGAGATGCTCGGGGATTAGCCTGTGAAAATATACTGAGTTAAATGCAGATTGAACTAACTTTCAGTAAAGCATGTCATAGGCAGGTCACCTGTAGGGAAGAAATTAATATTGATAGCTCAGTGCAGTGAGACTGCATTATACATAGGTGCTGTAACTTATATAAAGCACAGAAATTGTATGTCTTTGAAGAATGAAAGTGGCAAAAATCATATCTGGCTTGGACAGATCATAGACAAAGACAAAGACTTCCTCCAACTATGATGGAAACCAGCATTTTTCTGCTGCTGAACCACAGCAAAGTGAAGTAAACAATACGGTGAAACCTCCCCTCTCTTTTTAACACAGCCAACAGTTGAATGGTGCAAAACAGAAGAGAGGCTCACATTCAGACAGCAACATGGAAAAATTTAGGTGGGAGACAAACAACAGCCAAGTAAAAAGTAGCAGTGAAAGAGGTGACAGTTTGCTGCTGGAAAACTCTCAGTGTGTAGAAGTCAGCTCTGATTTTTTTTTCCTCCCTTTTTTTTTTCCTGACAGAGGTAGCGGAGAAAAAGCTTGCACTCAGACTCCACACGGTCCATTGTCGTGGTTTGAATTTCTTTATGGTGGAAGAATGTAACACATTCTTTTATCGCTCGAGGGAGGAAGGAGAAGTGGAATCAGAGAGAGCAAGAAAGGGAGGAAAAGAGAAATCCGAAATTGGTTAAATAGTGTCGGCAGGAAGAGGCCTTCGCTCGCTTATTACCACCTGAAGAAAGGCCATTGCCATTAGATTGAAATTTAATTTGCGAAACAGTGTTTTAATGCAGCTGTTCACCTGCAGCCCATTCCGAATACGCTTTTTGTCAGTGCATTTCCTGAGGGCCATTTAATTGGGCTAATGAAGAAAGCTGCTAATGGTTGGGTTTATCTCTGGCAGTGCTGGTGACATTTCTCAAGGCAGGTGATTTTCCAGGCATTATTTAGGCTCAGTGTGTAGCATTTCGTGGTTGGGGAGAGAAAAATGTCAACATATTATTTGGGCAAATTTAAAAAACAACAATGTGGTGCTCAGGAAAATGGATAACGCGGCTTCATTCAAAAACAATTTGAATTATTTCCTAGTCAATTTCCACACATGCTGCTTATCATTTTGTTTTAAAACAGCTGGCGTATTGCTATGTCCTTCTCACTCCCAATTCATCAAAGATGCTAAGCTTCAAAATGTGATGCAGTTCTGGATGCAAAGGGGTTTTAAGTTAGGAATTATATATATGTTGTATGCTATATCTGGTAAGAATTTCAAAATAAAGCTGCCTTACAAACAGTTCACCTATTATGACATATTGTGAAGTTTGGTGGTATCAATGTTGTGAAATGTTCTGGGTTTGGCTAGGGTTAGGCTCCAAAACTACTTGGTTAGGTTTAGGAAAATATCATACCATGGGTTAAAATAACTTCTTATAATACTTGCATGAAATAACATATAAACAAATCACCTCGTACTCTTGGTCACAAAAGTCTTGTTAACCCTGGAGGTGAAGTCCGGTGAATGACCTGACCAGCAACGTGAGATGCCGCATGACAAGTGATGCTAGAGGCGTGACAACAGTGTCAAAATTGTGGCCACTGACCAGGCTGCCCTATTTGACACAGTGAGAGTAGAACAGGCTGTACTCAGCATTTCATCTTATGGTCCTTTAATTCTTGGAAGGCCCACAGGACCACAGGACCTGGAGAATCCAGAGGAAGCTGCGCTTAATGAACAAAATATGCATCACATTTTAATAGACACACACAAAGGCAACAGACACACAAAGTTGCCCACACACACACACACCACGTATGCAGAGACAGTGATGTGACATTTACCTTCATCAGTTATCAACATCTTGACATTAGTACATCAAACCTGCTGTTTAATAATAAGCTCTGGGTGCCATCTGACTAACGAACGGTTCTGACACTCTTGTCATTCCCCCCAGTTGGAGAGAAAGGTCAGTGAGAAAGTCAAAGAGGTTGAGACCCGTGTTTATACATGGATCGACTACAAGATTATACTGAACAAAGCTGACATGTTGAAATAGCAATACCAAATGAAGGGCATGGTTAAACTCAGACAAAACTGCAGCTCTGTGACAACTGGCAAGTCAAAAGTGGACCTGAACATCCTCAGGGCCATGATGTGATATTTCTATCGGTGTGCGATAAGACGTTTTTAAAACGCTTGATGCTTTAAGTGACATGGTAGCTCAGTGATTAGCAGTATTGTTGCAATTGAAATTGATCACCGTTGTGTTCACTCGGATGCGTGATCGCCTTGTCCAGTAGTGCTGCAATTAAAGTTCATTTTCATTATCGAATAATCTATCAAACATTTCCTCAGTTAATTTTGTGGTCTGTGAAACATCCATCGCAATTTTCTAAAGTCCAAAGATGACATCTTCAAATTCTTTGTTTTGTCTAACAAATAGTAATTTTGTTGAAAACACACAGAAAGTTCATTTTTTTAATCCCATGAGACTAAGAAAAGCAGCAAATCCTCACCACTGAGAAACAAAAAAATGAAAATAAATAGAGAGTGTTTGGCTTTTTGCTTGAAAAGGGGGACTTAAACAATTAAGTGATTACCAAAAAATGGTTGGCAATTAATTTTCTGTCTATTGAAAAGTCATTTCAGCCCTGCCTCCAGTGCTGGAACAAAACTTTTGTCATCGACAGTTTTGGTTGTTTTTTCTCTTTATAACAGGGAACTATAATAGTCGGAGACGAGATGAAATAAATTTCTCAGTCTATAATTGTGAAAATACAACAGCCCCGCTGAAAGTCAGAATCAACGCAGCATTTCATTGTCACTTCAAATACCTGCAACCATCCCCTACTCTAAACAATGCTCATCATTTCCAATCATATCATTTCCCAGGCCTTTATCACTTTTCAGTTACATAGAAAAATGTTTAATGCAATTACTGCCGAGCCTCAGGAGGCATCACAAACTTGCATGATGACGCAGAATGGTTTCATCCGTACTTTGTAGTCATGCAGGGGATGGTTTTAAACTATTGAAACCTTAAATTTGGGTTCAAACATCAATGTCTTAGATGCTTGACTGCAATATGACAAACAATACGATACATGATACAATATGATACAAGTAATGTATGTAAAAAAACAAAACAAACAAATATAGGCTAAACGTGTTATACAATGTAATGTGTTCTTTGACATTAGGCTCTCCTCTCTGAATACAACAGAATCAATTTCAGAATAAAAGCTCAGATGCCACACATTACATTCAGATGATTCAGGGAACTTCAAACCCTTTGTCCGTTTTTTTTCCCCCTTCCTTTTTCTGATAGATGGCTTAACTGACATTTCAAACCACTTCAGCCCTGCTCCCCCCTACACCACCAACACGCGTCTCCTGGCAAGCCTGTCCAACGCACGGTCTCCTTTTGTTGTAAACAACAATGAAGTGTGATATTTGAAAAAAACAGATGCGCCACCGGTGAACTGCGAGCCACCAATCATTTGTAGTCTGCACCCAACGCGGCTTTTGAATCCCTCCTTCTCTTCCCACCTCTTCAAATTCATTGGCTGCCGGGAGGAGCAGCGACAATGTTTAATGCACCATGCGGTGTCCGGAGTTCAGTCAGTGAGAGGAAGCGTTCAATGTGCTCAGGACTGTTTTACGTGCAGAAAATACCAAACAACGACTGCTGCGCGTATATTCGAGAGAAAGAAAAAAAATATATGAAAAATCACCCTGTTTTCTGACGGCTGCAACAGGAGACTTGTGCCAGGATGCGGGGTTGTTGCTGACCACCTCCTCAGCAGCTGTCTCTCCCTCCCGGCTCTCTCTCCCTCTCTCTCTCCGGCTGTGGTGTGTGTGTGGACTTTGACGAGGGGACGAGCGGACAAGGACAAAAATGCCACACCGGGAATCAGTCACTGAACGCCGCTCCGGACGCTGGGAGAACAAGATACCGCTGACCGCTTTCTAAAAAAAAACACACACACACTTTTGGATCTAACCTTACAGCCCACATCTGGATTTTTCCTCTTCATCTTCTTTTTTCCCCTGCTCTTTCAGTGTATTTTTTTTTCTTTTCTCCGAACAGTTTTTCCTTCCTGAAGAACGGTGACTCACTGCAGGCAGAAGGCGAGCCGCTGCATCCTAATCAGACAGCGGAGAGAGGACTTCAGCTCATTGACATTACAGTCATACTTTTCTGGAGCACTTTTTTTTTTTTATATAATTATTTTTTTATTTCCACAGCGCTGCACTGTAGCCTGCGTGTGCATCGGGAGGCTTGTGGCTTTTTTTTTTCTACACTCACACACACACAACCGAAAGGGGGAAAGAGGATACGGGGTGGCAGCCTGGTGAAGAGCTTTTGGGGATGCAACTCTCCCTGAACCCTGCTGGAACTGCCCGTTTTGATTTTACTGCTTTTGGGGACTACTATGACAACAGTTTCCTCCCGGTAAGTTTATTTTATGGTGCTCTTTTCACGTTTTGTTTTTGTTGCTCATCTCGAAAATCAAGCGATTGTTATTTCACTGCCATCATCCCCCCCTCTGCATGCGGATGCAACAGCTTCTTCTTCCAAGGACCGTTGGATCTCGCAGAGAGACGGGGAGAGACATACACACACACACACACACACACACACACACACACACAAACACATACATTTATACACACACAAACACATAGAGCATCAGTGGAGAGAATTACACGGCTGTGCTGAGATGTTGGCAGCTCATTTCCGAATTTTTATAAGGCTCATTGTGAATATCCGGATTATGCGGATTTGTTAATGCGTGTAAGAGGCTCATTTTATACACACTTATTCAAATAGCCGCCACAATAGGCCATCTTCAGTTGTACGCCCGCAGTGTTACCATATTATTAAAGTTGCCCTATTACAGTTTCCGTCAGCGTTGTCATAATGTGTGAACGGGCCATTATTGCGCGAGGGTCAGGTCGTGCATTGCACATTAGAGGTAGATTAAAACTGCATCCTGAAACCCTGTGTTGGTAATAACACATGTAGTAAATAAGCTTCAGGGAGAATCATTATATTCCTGCGTATCAGGGGCTGCGCTGAGTGTCTTCCCAAGGTTAACTAATTGACAAGCTTCCCCCCATAATTGTGGAGATGAATTACACATGAGCCCTGTTTCATTTTTGGCTCACTGGTAGATCTGATGTCTTACTGGCAGGATGGCTATAAGGTAGCTTAGTCTATTTTTACTAGGGTGACTAATTGCCACGCATGCATTATAACAAATCTATCTTTTTTTTCCTTTCTGTTTTCCTTCCTAGGTGGTATGAGTGAAAGCTTACAATGACTATTCTGTTTGGAGACTGGATCGCGATTATTGCTCAGATGAGTCTGGGCGCTCAGCTGAATATAAATTAGGTGTTCGGCACCACAGATTGCTGGAAGAGGCAGAGGAAGAGAGAGACAGAGCAAAGACAATCCGCAAAGACAAATGCCAAGGCCTCACATGATGAACAGAACTCTGTATTTGATCCCGAATAACAGAAATACCAAATTCGAACAAAATATCAACAGGTCAAAGGAAGTGTAAACACAACGCAGATTATAGCAGCTATTACAGAGTGGGGATGTATCTTTCTATTTTCTTTTTCCTCCTCTTATGGGCTCACGCCCTGACATTGAAAAACTTGAATTACTCTGTCCCGGAGGAACAAGGTCCGGGGACTGTGATTGGGAACATTGCCAAAGATGCCAGACTCGGACTCGAACAGGTCGGACAGGCAGGACAGGGTAAGAAAGCCAACTTCAGGGTCCTGGAGAACTCAGCTCCGCATCTCATCGATGTGGACCCCCAAAGCGGACTCTTATATACAAAGCAGCGCATTGACAGGGAAACGTTGTGTAAGAGAAACCCCAAGTGCCAGCTCTCCATGGAGGTGTTTGCCAATGACAAGGAGATCTGCATGATCAAAATAGATATTCAGGATATTAACGACAACTCCCCCACTTTCCCCTCGGATCAGATTGATATTGACATTTCTGAAAACGCAGTGCCAGGGACACGCTTTCCCCTGACCAGCGCACATGACCCAGATGCAGGGGAAAATGGCCTGAAAACCTATCAGATAACACGCGACGACTACAATCTCTTTTCCTTGGAGGTAAAATCCCGTGGGGACGGGACTAAATTCCCAGAATTAGTTATTCAACGACCGTTGGACCGAGAAGAACGAAGCCATCACACCCTTATTTTGTCTGCTACTGATGGGGGGGAATATCCTAGGTCGGGCACCATGCAGATAAATGTTAAAGTTATCGATTCCAATGACAATAGCCCTGTGTTTGATCAGCCCTCATATGTTGTGGAAATTCCTGAAAATTCCCCTCCTGGCAAAGTCCTAATCGATTTAAATGCTACTGATCCTGATGAGGGCAACAATGGACAAGTAGTCTATTCTTTTAGTGGCTATGCCCCAGAGAGAATCAGGGAGCTCTTCTCCATAGATTCAAGAACAGGGGTCATAAAGATTCAGGGCGAAATTGACTATGAGGAGAGCCCTGTTATTGAGATTGACATCCAGGCAAAGGATCTAGGTCCCAATCCAATCCCAGGCCATTGTAAAGTCACTGTTAAAGTGCTTGACCGGAATGATAACTGGCCATCGATAGGCTTTGTGTCTGTGAGACAGGGAGCCATCAGTGAGGCCGCACCTCCAGGCACTGTCATTGCTCTGGTCCGTGTCACAGACAAGGACTCAGGCAGGAATGGGCAGCTTCAGTGCAGAGTGCTGGGTAATGTCCCGTTTAAGCTTGAGGAAAACTATGATAACTTCTATACAGTAGTGACGGACAGGCCCTTGGACAGAGAAGTACAGGATGAGTACAATGTCACCATTGTGGCCAAAGACAATGGCATTCCTCCTCTTAACTCGACAAAATCCTTCACTGTAAAGATACTGGATGAGAATGACAATGTTCCTCGCTTTACCAAGTCAGTTTATCTTCTTCAGATACCTGAGAACAACATCCCGGGGGAGTACCTTGGCTCAGTTCTGGCACATGACCCAGACCTTGGCCAGAATGGCACAGTGTACTATAGCATACTCAACTCAAATGTGAGCGGGGGTGACGTTAACACCTATGTTAATGTAAACGCTGCTAATGGAGCCATCTATGCTGTGCGCTCTTTTAACTATGAGCAAATAAAGTATTTTGACTTTAAGGTCCTCGCTAAAGATGCCGGGTCACCCCACCTGGAGAGCAATGCCACCGTGCGCATCAGTGTTCTGGATGTCAATGACAACATTCCTGTCATAGTTCTGCCCCTACTCCTAAATGATACGGCTGAAATCCATGTGCCGCGTAATGTTGGTGTTGGCTACATTGTCACCACAGTGAGAGCGGTCGATAATGACTATGGTGAGAGTGGGAGACTCACCTATGAGATCTCAGATGGAAATGAGGAGCACCTCTTCGAGATTGATCCGGTGACAGGGGAGGTGCGAACAGCACATCCCTTTTGGGACGATGTGAGCCCGATTGTGGAGCTGATCATCCGAGTATCAGACCACGGCAAGCCAACCCTCACTGCTGCCGCCAGGCTCATAGTCAAGGCCTCAGATGGACGTCCTCCTGACGGACTGCCGCGCACAAAGGACAATCAGAACTGGGACATGTCTCTTCCTCTCATTGTAACTCTAAGTATCATATCTATCATGCTTCTGGCTGCCATGGTGACCATAGCAATCAAGTGCAAGCGGGAAAACAAGGAAATCCGTACCTATAATTGTCGCATTGCAGAGTACTCGCACCCTCAGCTGGGGAAAGGCAAGAAGAAGAAGATCAACAAGAACGACATCATGCTGGTGCAGAGCGAGGTGGAGGAGCGGGATGCCATGAATGTGATGAATGTGGTAAGCAGCCCTTCCTTGGCCACCTCTCCCATGTACTTTGACTACCAGACACGCCTGCCACTCAGCTCACCAAGGTCAGAGGTCATGTACCTCAAGCCCACTGCCAATAACCTCAGCGTGCCCCAAGGCCACGTGGGATGCCACACCAGCTTCACAGGCCCAGTCACCAGCACTACAGACACACCTACTAACCGCATGTCCATCATACAGGTAAGGGAAATTACACTTTCCTCCTTCACTGTTATGCCACCATTGTCACATCACAACCCTCAGAAAGCTCCCATTTCCGATATCAACGTTTGCCCCTTGTTTTGTAAAATGAAAGAAAAAGAAGATAAGGACAGGCAGAGGCAGAGAGGCCCAGGAGAACAGAGAGAAAAGGAGGGGAGGGGGCGGTGAGCATTAGAAGGATTAAACAGTCATTCTGGTGCTCTCATAGAACAGAGCCTGTGACATCAACACAAATCAGTTGTGCTTGAAATATGTCACGGCAGGCTTTTGAAATCAGTTTTCATGTAAAAAATTTTTCATTAATCACTCAATCATTGTCATTCTCCTCCCGTGGAGTAAAGAGTTTAGCCTGTGGCTGAGCTATAATCAGGTATGTAGTTTTCTCAGGATCAATTCCATGTGAGATTACCCAATTAGCCCACAGACATTTGCATGTCCTAATCAAATGACTGGATTTTCTTGATACAATATTTAGTTACACCAAACACTGACAGATGCTATTTGCTTTACAAGCAACTGTTTATATCATCAAAACAGTCGCCAAGTTCTATAGCGCTTTGTGGTTAATTCTTGCGATTTTAATTCCTAGAGATTAGCAGATTATAGTTATTTTCGCAGCTGCTTTATAGGTCTTTGTGCGGAGTACTTGGGTGTATAAGCCTCTAACGTGATAACTTCTCTGTGTCTTTGGTCTTAAGCCCATTAAAAGTCTGTCGTGTCAGACGAGGATTAAGGCCTGCTTAAAACAGTGGTATGTAACTTTGGATAATGGGCAGCTGTGGCACAATGAACCCTTTTTGTTATGTTTACCTGTTGTTTAAATAAAAAAAATATATGTTACTAATATAATTTTATAGGAATAATAAGGAGTCCTCAGTTAGTTATCAACCTCTGCCTGTAACATTGTACTATTTGGCAAATTAGGAGGATGACATTTTTCTTTCCGGTTATATCTTCACGGACTATAACCATTAGTCTCCTGATTAGGCTCTCTGCTCTCCTTTCTATCCAACCATTTGCGTTGGATGTGGATGTGAATATGACTGTGATCAGATGTGACGTGTTCCCACCAGGGAGGACAGCCACTGTCTGTTGTTCCCACTCTCGGTCTCAGCCCTGCTTCTATTATGAGCCAGCTGCATAGGGCAAGGGTCAGCACAAAGACCGTTAAGGCTTCCTAATCAGAGGGACAGAATAATTGCTGGCCCATTCTGCAGGCTGTTTCTCTGCTAATGTAGTGATCATGAATTAGACTATGGGGGCTGTTGCACACCCGTTCTGTGCACTTTTCTTTCCCCCTGTGAGATTGTCAAAGAGGGAACAAGCAGGAGCAGCAGCAGCACATTCCTTCGCGCCTTGTTTACAGAGGGTCCCCTCGACGCATCAGGCGTGCAGGGTGCTCTATTGTATTATTCAACAGAAACCTGTGTAGAGGGAGATGGCCTGAGGCATTAAGTTTCTTCAGAAGCTGTACAGAAGCGTATCACTTTCCTCCCTCCTCTCTGCCTCTGCCTTCTCTGTCCGTCCGTGTGGACAGTAAGTAACCTGAGTCAGAGCAGAGTGGCTATGGGAAAAATGTCAGGAAACAAAGACAGAATTCCCCTTCCATCGATCCCAAGGCCTCTCAGCCCATCTGTCATTACAGTTGCCATGGGAGGAGAGGCTAAATAGGAAAAATAAATAAAGAGACCGATAAAGCGGGGGAGCACATCGCCTGCCCAGTCAGTTTCACAAGGGCACCTTAGTGTGGCTGTCTTCATCTACACCTCGTAGGGTTACTGTAACTGTCTGCAACTTCCAGTCTCTCTCCACACGGCTGCTGGTCTCTAATGATGTTTTATAGTGGTGCACTGGCAGACAGGCTGGGCTTGGTCTCTAGCTGGGAGAGGGGAATAATATGAACATATCAGCAGAGCTCTGCTGGCCTTATCATTGTCACCACCGTGCCAGTACCCGGCCCAGTGGAGAGCTTCATTTCATTTCTAAAGAGAATTCCTGGGATAAGGAGATGGATGATACGTAATGATGCCTAATTCCGCTTAAGGCGTTGAAGGGAATTACTTAGTGTGGAATCAAGGTTAAAACCAATCTGCTGCAAAATTCCTCAATGCCCAGGAAGAAGGGATTTCAGTAATTCGCTCCAGAGAGTGAGCCTGCGCCCACTCTGTCTTGAATATGTTTTAGGATTTAGTCCCACATTATGTTTAACTTCAGTGGCTGTGCCAGGCGGTGGTCCACTGACTGGTTCTTAACTTCCTTTGCTGCTACCTTTTTCCAGAGGCTGCCCTCCTTGTTACCAAACATTCGAAGACTCCTGTGTCATTACTTTTAATTGGCCCATAATTTATCATTGATTTGTTTTGATAAATTTTGAATGTTGGAATTTGATTCACCGTGAAACTCTAATTAAACTGAATCCTGTCTCAGTGGGAGACCATCCATGTTAATAAGGTGCAGGTGGTACAGAGGCGGAGGGGTCTGAAAGGCTATTAAAGCTGCCTATAGGTGGCGGCATTCTGCCTTGTGTGAGGTGGCATTGAGACAAGGGTGTCAAGGAGAAAAGGGGCTCTAGCCGCTGCTGACTTGACATTATCACTTGTCAGTGGGTAAGGGGCGCCTAATGCTCGAACGGAAAATGTCAGACATGAATTCATAACAAACACATGGACTATGAAATATTTCTCTGCATGACAGTATTTTGTTTCAAAGGAAACATCACTGAATTCAATATGAGACACTGAATGCATGCATGCATTACTGCAAATAAATTGGACAGCAAGGTAGATTTTTTTTGTAATGATAATCCAAGGTCTTTGAATGGATCCTAAAAATGACAGGCAGCCATTAAACTACTGAATGGTTTTTAAAGAAATATGAAAAATCATTTAGGAGGTGTGACTGTGATCATTTAAGTACAATATGTGAGATGAAAAGTTCCCCCCTCTGATTTGTTAAGGTTGAGCACGTGCATGCCAACAATGTAGCTAAAGCAGATGTTGAAAGTGAATGCTTCCAGGAATGGTCTTACTCTGCATAATTTAAGGGGAGATGGTGTGTGTGTGTTTGGGTGTGTGTGGGTGAAGCGTCATTGTGTATTCCAGGCATGTGATTTAAGCCTTTAGCTGGCAGGCTCCGTGACAGAGCCCCTCTCTTTTATGAGCGGGACAATCTTGCATTTGTCCGAACCTTGAAACACCCTTCCTCCAAGAAACACACTCACACACACACACAAACACGCACATGCTCGTGCACACCAACACGCAGATGCACATGTAACCGGGCTTGGGCTGTTTTTAAGGATTCTAGTGAAAAGTCTTATCAAAGCCTCCGCTGTATATTGTATTGAAATTGCTCCCACACTTCAGTGGCCACTGAGGCAATGAATAGAAAAGCGCTCTTTATTTCATTTCTCTCCCTCTCCCTTCATCTTAGATAACTGCTCTCCTCTGGAGCTTTCCATGGAATGAGTTTGGTAAACCTGTATGTACTGAAGCCTGCTTGTAGACAGGACTGAGCAGCTCAGCTACCAGATTCACAAACAGTCATTTACAGGAATCAGAGACAGTTCAAGAAGCCATTTGTAATTTGTGTACTTCTGCTCCTCTCTCCAGCTCTTTTGGGCCAGTAAGGCCAGATTTGTTTTGTTTGAGCTTGCCAGTACATAAAAAAAGAAAATGATCAGCTCGCCTCAGGGTGTATCTTCATATTTTCTCAAATAAACATGCTGCTATTGTACATAACTGTACACTACACGCTGAAATTCTGAATTATTAATAGGCATCTTTATTTTTATTTTTTCACCTCCCCGGAGCTCACATGGTAGATTCAACTGAGAGGAAGTGCCTGGAGACCACAGAATGTGGCTCGGGGGAATAACAGAAAATGATTGTTATCTCAATATAACAAATATATAGACATTTTTTTGTCATTGAATGTTTGGTTTATCAGCCACTTGTATTTCAATTTGCTTGTTCCAGTACAAGCAGTTTTCGTATGTCTGGAAGCTGTGGCAGAAGTGTAACACACAGCACAACACAGCAGCTATCTTTGCAGCCTCTTTCATTAATAAATCATAACGTTTAACAAATCAGAGGAAAGCGGAAGATGTCACGATAAATATCAGCAGTCTCTGGCTACATATTTGTGAACATGGGGGGGGGGGGGGGGGGTGAAACAGGGGGTAAGGGACACTTAGCTACTTAATTTCTGATACAAGCGGCATTTGAGCTGTATTTACTTGTCCCAGTGTCTGTTTGTAACGTGAGGATGTAGGAGAGAAAGAGGAGATGGCCGTAGTGATCTCCCAAGAAGCCCAGCAGTAACGGAATTTTCAGGTTTTAGAAAAGTAAACACGCATTTAAAATCTGCTCTTGTCGTATGGAACGACACCGGTGTCTTTCTTTCACCGACGCTTTGGATGTTTTCTCTGGCCTTGATTTTCACGAGCAACATTGAACACGCTCGGGCAGAAAATTCTTCAGATATTCACACAATTAATAGCTTTGCAGATACATTTTACAAGTAGCCCGGAAATGTGTTTGAGGTTGGAGGGAGCCGCGGAAGTGAATGTTTTATTTATTGCGAGTTCTCAAAAATCCGAGTAACCCTGCTAAATAATTGAGCATAAATGGAGGCCCCAGACTATGCCCACCACTAGGCAAGACTTTATCCTGTAACTTAGACCAAACTCGAGTCAAACTGTTGACAGAAGAAGATAGATATAGATAGACTGAAGACAATTAGGTGTACTGTCTTGGGCAGCCACTAGAAAACCTTTCAGCCAGCTGTCGTGCATTCATGTGGACACAGCACTTATCTGTGCTGCTTAATTTCATTACTTTAACAGACCTCCCTGACCTGGCAACGCAGGGCAACAAAGGAATTTTGTTTTTTTTTCCAAGTGCAGTGAAAGAGACAGGATATGAGAACACAAGCTGACCTCCGTGATAGCCAGACTGGCCGGACACATTAAACCAATTTGCTTGGTTCAATAGGAAGTAGCCTATTGGAGATGACATGGGCATGATAATGCGACTGTGGATTGTCAGTGGACATTCATCGCTCGAGTTATTGTGTGTTTGTGATTGAGGGGAAGTGGATGATTAGGACTCCTCTGCCTATTTCAGCGACACCGGAGCTTCAAAATATTATGTCATACTGTCATGTCCTTTTGTTAAGTAGCACTTAGTGACACTGCTTCGTATGAGCTACCTTCCAGGCAGACTGGCATTTTAAGTGGTATCAGATCAAGTCCTAAAGTAATTACTTTTATATAATGTTATAGGGCTGCAGCGAGCGTGACTTTATCTTGCCAGTCATGTTGTGTTTGTCTGGCTGTGTGACAGTGTGTCTTGTTTTCCTGACCCTGTCGGAACTGCCTGTTGCCCATATTTCTGTTGCATTGTGAGTGGACGCCCACACCAGATTGATCTGCGAGTTGTACACCTGACAGTCCTTTTCCTTTAATGTGTTTTTCTTTTTTTTTTAATATAAACGCCTTCAATCCATTCCATTTGACAGAAGGAAAAAGAAGAGATCTGTGCGTGCCCCCAGTAGATTTTGAAGCATTTACCTTGGCGCTGCTGGTATTGTGCTCAAAAAACTCAGGAACAAGGAGCCAACCTAGCATCAACCGAGGTCACAAAAACAAGAGAACAAAACATAACCTTCACAGTGGAGGAATCCAAGATTCATATGCCATGTGTCTGTGTGTGTGTGTGTGTGTGTGTGTGTGTGTGTGTGTGTGTGTGTGTGTGTGTGTGTGTGTGTGTGTGTGTGTGTGCACATACACATGCTCACCTCCGTTACCACCAGCTGTGCTCTGAAGCACCGGTCTTGCTGGTTCCCTCAGATTGGAAGGGCTTCCCTGTAGGGGCCGCCTGCCCCCTGAGGGCTCTTAGATCCCCCCTGGGGTCTTCAGGCTTAACGCTTTGAGCAGCGGGGTGCCCCAGCTGCGGCGATAGAGATGGGCATATATAAGAGTGACCTCACAATAATGTCCACTGAGATGCGCAGCGCACAGAGGGCTTCATAAGCGTACATGGTGTGGCGATGTATTCTTTGAACTGCCAGCAGCTGTGTCTCCTTGCTGTAAATCAAACACTTTCAAAGTCAAACAAAGTGGAACTCGCTCTGCCGCGTGTTGGCACGGGTCCAACCGGAGAGAGCTTTTATTTCTGCCACATCTTCCTTCACTGTGCCCCCTAGGCATGTGCTGCAGAAACAACACGCAGCTCAAAGAATGAGTTATGTGAATCTGTTCTCACCTTCTATCTCATTAGTATAAGAGGAATGATTTATCCCTTTCTCCCAGACTATCTCTCTCCTTGTCCTTGCCTTCCACAGTTCAGCACTTCTTCAGCTTCATCAGTAATGTGATTAATTGATCGGAGCGACATACCATGAATACCATCTCATTTGCACTAATTTCACCTAACTACGTGTCAAAACACACCGCTGTATGACGGGGCCTCTCCCCCCCTCGCGCAACCGTACATTACAAGCGCTCCGCTCAGAGCGACGCTTTGCTTTGCAATTCGAGGTGTATTTTTCTAAACAGTGTAATCCTGCCAGCGTATGTTTGTGTGTGCCTGAGAAAGGTCCGACACACTAATAGGAGGGATCCCACCGACTCCTCCGCTCCCTCTCGTATCTGTAGCACAGTTTGAAATCCGACTCCCATGTCTAAAGCCCTGTGTGTGTCTGAGGGGAATTGACAGCCACTGTGTTTTGCATTGGCTGTTGTGTGTTTGTGGCAACACAGGCGAATGAGTCGGCACTCTCAGATGTTATTGCCTAAACAAAAGGCCCACTAAGTGGTGGGCACACAAGATTTGTCATCAAACGTTTGACTGTGTCTGCTCTTCAGGGTAGCAGTGGCGATGCTGAGTGCTAATGGCGTTTTGAAAATGGGACATTTGGCCGGTTTCATCTTTTTCTATTGTGCTACACAGATGTACTCAATTGGCCCCTCACTGGGTTTATGTCTTCGAGAGAAATCTTCTCGGGGCCTGTAGCATTCAGATCAATTGCTGGTTTGCTCTGTTTCTTATTGATTTTTGCTCTGTTTGGGACTGAAATACTGTATTTCATTATCCATCACTCTGAGCAGTGCTTAGTTTTAGATAGAAAAAAAAAAGTGAAGCGCTAATGCTCGCGCTCGTTCCCGCCCGCTCCCCCTCCTCGCCCCCGCGCTGACTCGCTTCCTTTTTCGGATTCCCTTTCTTTCTCCCCTGCACATGTCATCTCAGATAAGCGTTGCAATTGCTCATGTTACTGACGACCCAAGACAAATTCATAATGATGAGATTATCTTGTCAACAGTACAGAGTGTATATGTCTGCCGTATTGATCCGCACGCAGTCTTAATAAATGAAGTACAGCGATGGAAGCGTTGGCTCAATGATAACTCTGAACAGATCTTGCTATTTATACACTCTCAACACTGCAGAGATGATGAATGGAACTTGTGTATTCTGCCCTTCTCCTCTCTCCTCTCTTTTTTTCCCTTTCCTCCTCCTGCATCTCCTCCTCTCTCCTCCCTCTCCTCTCATATTCTCTCTCCTCCTCTCCCGTTTCAAGATTGATAGGGTAAAGCAGCCCCCGTTACCCACACACATTGTCTGGAAACGCGTCCGCTTCGAGGTCACGTTGACATGCTGAGTCGATGTACTCCCAGGTGGAGAGACATGGGTGCTGCTGTGGGAGGAACCAATCAGATAGACCACAGGGGAGGCAGAGCGGGGAGGGGGGAAAACATTACCAGCCCCGGAGCTCGGGCCTGTGTGCGTCTTTTTAAATGACTGAGGTTTTCAAGGGGAGTTTATGTGTGCATTTGAAGAGAAGGTCAGCGGGGTTTAAAGCCCGAGATTATGTGTGATTGTTTCTTCCGCGGGCTAGCTGATTAATGCTAAAGCTGGTCTGACAGATTCTTAATGCGCCATAGATGCACTTAAAAGAGACGGAGAGGAGCTGGCGTCTGATACTCTGACAACAGAGACTTATCGCAAAGCCTTTTCTGTCCGTTTTTTTTTCTCCGAGGTGCACGGACAGTATCCTTCCTGTCATCCATTCCTCTGTTTTTCCCACCCACCTCCTTTTTCTTGGATACCTCTGACGCGATGCATATACAGTAGATAGGTCACCTTGAAATGAAAGCAGGCATAGTCCATCTGCTGCATGTGTGTGCATGTGTGCATAGAGAGCGAACACAGGTGCGTGAATGCGCACTTGTGCATGTATTGATATTAGACACGTGTGCTTGCATCCGGCCTGTCAGTGTGTTTATTTATCTGTGTCTGGCCTTGGTTCTAGGCTTTGGGGAGATATGTGAAATCCTTTCATCCACGGAACAGTTCCGCTTGCGTCAATTCAAATGGAATAATTATGTTCTTTAATGTTTTTTGTTCGCGAGCTCCCAGCTTCTCTCTTGTTAACCTGCAAACTAGACCACGTTTTGCGGATGGTTTGTTTCAAAGCTCAAAAAAAAAAAAAATGCTTGTTTCTTCAGTCATAACTGATGCTAATGCTGGTGAAGAGGGTTTTGATGATATCAGTTTGAAAGTGTAGTAAACGTGAGCTTTCAGCAGGCTGAAAACCGGTCGACGGTGTTTGTATTATTCGATTGCAAGGCCGCAAACAGCGTGCTTTTTTAAAGATTTTAAAGTGCTACGCTGCCTTTATTTAGAAATCGCTCCAGACACTGAAGAAATCAGATACATTTGTTCAGTTTCTATTTGAATGCGCTTCTCTATTGCAGTTAGTTTGATTACAATTTTCCTTTCATTTCTCATTTCCTGCATGTACGTGTGAATCCCGTCTTCTGAAGAGGTCATGGATTTTATCCTTTTAGACTTAAATTGGGTAGTATGCCTATTTCCTTTCTTTGTCTAGAGATGAGCAGATTGAAACCACAAATGCAGCGAGCGGTTAGCTTAGCATACAAACATTAACGGGGGGTACGAGCCCGGGTCTGTCTGAAGATAACAGAAATCCCCCTACACGCACCTCCAAAGCTCCCTAATTAATTCATGTGTTATATCTTGTTCATGTAACCACAACATGTTCAATCAACACAATGTGGTTTTATTGGAGGTTACGTGTCAGGCTGTTTCCTGGCTGGAAGCAGTGAGGTTCACATTTAGTTTACAGGCATGAGAAAAAAGACAGTGAACAAGTGTATTTGCAGAACTGTCGAAAGTATTGATTAAAAGCTTTGTTTGTCGGCTTATTGCTCAAGAAGTCTTCATCTGTGCTTGCTCTTATATATGCTCAGAGTAGACAAAAACACACATGTTCTATTCTCGAGCAGACGTGCGGATACTTTGCGACCGGGCATTTCTCTGCAGCTGAACCTTACGTCAATTTAATGCAATTCAGAGACTATTAAATCTTGAATTTCAATCGGTAGGATTTGTCCAGGCTATTCGTAAACGCACCAGAAAGGTAGTTGATTGTTGAGTCTCATTCTCAGGATGTCAAATATCGACATTTCAGGGAAGGTAAAGCTTCCCTGAGCACAGCAAAAAAATTGAAGAAAATAAGAAAATCCAGACAGAGGGCTGCAGGGTCTCCGTGGATACGAGACACTAACACACCTTGTCTCCCCGTTTGAGTCTCTCTCTCTGTCTGTTTCCGGTTGAAAGGTTGAAATCCCTCCTGTGACGTTTGGAAGGCTTTGTGCAATGACACAAAATAAAAAATATTGATAATTCCCCTCAAATGCAATAAAACTAAAGTAACCAGAAATTTTTTTGAAAATGTAAGGAGTAGAAAGTACATGTGTTTGTGTTGAAAAGTAGTGAGTTAAAGTTAAAAGTAAATACTCAGTACAGATACCTGACAAAATCCACTTTGGTACATTAGCAAAGTTTTTGTCCTCTGTTTTTTGTTCACGCTCCTTAACAGCTTCGGATTTTTGGGCTGAGTTGGCTTTGGATTAATGAGGGCACAGCAAGGTCGGTGCTGACTCAAAGCTGTCGTAACTATCGATGAGCAAGTAGCGAATGATTAGTAGCCTACACATCATGATCACATTCTGCGCCCTGTCTTTTCTATTTGCCAGTCTCCTCACACTTTCAGTTGCGTATAAATAATTCAGCATCAAGTAAAGTCATCTGACGACAAGATTTTGACTCGGGAGTTTACATGTTTTCCTTTATCAATAATCACAAGACTCATCCTAGCTGTAACGGCTGCCCAGACCAGCTGGTTAAATTTGTCTACACAAAGAAAGTTGGAGTTGTGAGGGAAAACAATACTGCTATTTAAGGAGAGCTGACAAACTGCTGTGTTAGGGGTTTTCGTGTGTTGGAGTAAATATCCATGCCAAAAGCTACATTCGTCATTTGTTCCTGGGGCTAAACTGCTACAGATGTGGATTGTGTTGATAGGAGTACAAACGTGCCGCCGTGCGCCCGCCTCTCCTCTACAGAGCACACAAGTTTCCTCTAAGCTGAATTCAGAGATGGCAGCTGAACGGAATTGGCTGCTGAATTGTTGTCAGTATTGTTGTATTTGTAAAAGGAAATCGTGGCAGCAAGTGTAGACACACAGAAGTAATACTGTAGAAGGTAATTACAAATATGACAGTGCCTGTAAGATTAGAATGAAGTTACTCTTGCCCTTTTCAACTGGACAAACATTTCTATATTTCGGGTAAAATAGAGATGGGGTCACAACCTGTTCCAGTCAGACTCTTTTTGTCTTGTAGACTGTGATTTATTTATTTATTTTTTTTTTCATTTCATGTCCAGTTCTTATTTAATGATTTCCTTTGTCTGGTTTACTGCCCACACCTGAACAGACTGCCTCATTATATTTCACTGCACATAGGTGCAACTGCATCCCATAATAACAGCTCAGGAACAACACACACACACACACACACACACACACACACACACACACACACACACACACACACACACACACAGACACACCATCTCTAACACCAATTCATCCAGGTATGTTTATGTCATTAAATATACATGTGTGCTGTGTTCACTGGTGAAATCATGTGTTCTCAGGTCTTGGTGTTTCTGTTATTTTAAAAACAACTTCTATATTTTTAAGATATGATATATTATTAATTATATGAAATATTTATTAATCTGCTGATTGTTGTCACGATTGGTGGATTAATTGTTTATAAAATATATTCTCAACAAAGAAATGCTCAATACAACTTCCCAAAGCCCAAAATGACATGAGTTTCTTTTATCCAACCAACAGTCCAAAACCGACCCAGTTGCCAGAATAAATGTATGTTCAGTATGTTGTTGGAAATTAAAGATAAGTTAAAAATAAGTTTGTCACAATGCTGTGCTCTGGTTAGGTTTACGGTCAAAAAACCCTTGATCAGGGTTTGTAAAAAAAAAATCTTGGTTTGGCTTAAAACACTTGTTTTTGTCACCACTATCACCGATGGAGATGGTCCGACTTCCTATCAAAAGTAGCCGAAATGGTTGAAAATTTCCCCAGGTGTCTTCAGTAATGTGACTTGAATTTGCCGTGCGACAGCCTTGTTGGCTTGTGATAACGCCACCAATGTCTCCCCACCAACAGATGTGAAAGGTGGGTAATATAAGCATATAAACATATAATGTGAATGTGATATGCCATGTTTGGTACAAAAGTCCACCTTGGATTTAACAGGAGCTAACATTGCATCCTGGCTACGTGGCTGCCAAAGCCAAGAGACCCTTCATTTAAAATCAAATCAAAGAATCAAAGAAAAGCAGCAAATACTCACATTTAAGAAGATGGAGCCAGTAAATGTTTGACATTTTTGCTTGAAAAAAATGACTGATGATGATCAATCGATTATCAAAATAGTTGTCACTAACTTTAATTCGATTCAACAGCAGTGGTTAATAGACTACTCATTGCGGCCACACTGCAAAAATAGAACCGCTGTGTAACTGTTGTCTGCGGTCCCCTGACTGAAACTGTCATCTCGGATTCAATTTATTTAATTTCAAACTAGAGATGGATTGTCAAATGGGTCACAGTCAAATTGGCTTTATTTACTTCCATTTAGCCAAAAAAGATGTTGACAGTTTGACTCAGTTTAGAGCCTCACTTGTGTGCTTCCAACGTGGCAGCTTATTGTAATCTTTACCCGAGGGGATGTTGGTCAACATCACACTATATGGGTAATGGGTAATTTTTTTGCTAGATAAAGATGAATCATTCAATAATAGCTTAATCAGCCCATTAATAAATCAATTACATGCACTGGAGTGAAGAAACAGATTATTATATATTTTTTTGTCATATGTGGTGAACAGATTATTCTGTATTACCGTATGCCCATTAAGACGAGCTTTCCGAGCCATTTTGTTTATGCAGGATTTAGTTTAGCCCATCATTTGATTTTTCATGCATCATAAAATAGGCTAGACTGTCAGATCCCCAACACCTGTAATGGTGTGTGTGTGTGTGTGTGTGTGTGTGTGTGTGTGTGTGTGTGTGTGTGTGTGTGTAATAAAGATAGAGAAAAACAAGTTCAAGGATACGCACTCTCTCACGAGGTTTGCATTTTATTATTATCTACGTGAGCTGATTCTCAAGATGATAATGACAGGCTTAAGTGTAAGAGTTTAACAATGCTTTGTTGACCATCTCTCAGACTCAGGGGGTCTGTTTATCTCGTAGTATCTCTCGAGTGTTCTTTTCATGCTCTTTAAGAGTAATTTGGTCGGCAATATTTAACTGACAAACATTATTGCGGGGGATGAGTAGGCTCTGCAGAATCTGCTCTTAGAAAGCTGGGGGGGAAGCACGGTGATAGACTCTTACATAGCTCCTAAAGGCAAATGCACCTATCGCACTTGTACATAAGGAAACTACCTTAGAAATCAGACCAAAGTAGTAATTTGTAGACAGAAGAGAAAATGATAACTGCTCTTGCTCGGGCTCTTCCTCAAATGGAATAATAAAGTAGCAGTAACCGCGCAGGTTAGAGGAAATCAGCTTTGAAGCAGAAGTGTTTTTTTGTCTCGTCTGTCTTGATGAAGAGATGCAAGCGTGACCACCCCAGCCATCCCTCTGCCCCGCGCAGCCCCTTCTTTTCTGTCTTCTCGTCTTGCTTTGCGCCTATCAATGATTCCGGTCCCCCCCCTTCTCAGTATGTGGTTAGCGAGTCAACACTTTCATTTGCACACCGTTCTTCTCTCCATATGAAGTGACTTTCTGGAGACTGAGGATGATGAAACCAAAGGAAAAGAAGTTGTGCCAGTTAAATGACTCAATACTTCCACCGAGCGCCTAATGGGCACCTCTAATGACACCGTATGGTCAACCAAAATAATTGGCAATCAATGTGAGTGGTTGCATATTAATTATGAATATTGTTTCTTTTCTGGGGTGCAGTGGATCTGCAAGAGCAGTCATGCTGTTTTTTTTTTTGTTTTTTTTTTGCAAGTGTATACAAACCCTCTAAAGTGCTACTTAGCTATATTTAATGAAGGAGGCCAATTCTCCACCAAATCAACACACACACACACACACACACACACACACACACACACACACACACACACACACACACACACACAACAAAGGAATTCAGTTATGTTCTGAATTATGGCAAACCGTGATTAACAAGATGAGACTATTTGAGTCGGAGTCGAGCTGCCTGACTCAGAGGCTACATGGGAAAACCAGCAATTTTATAAAAAGCCCCATAGTTGTTCTCTGAAGAACACAGTCATAATATTTCAAGGCAGTGGCAAGTCTGACGCATGTATATGTGGCCGACTTTATTCAGCCCGTATTGGATTTGTGGCGCCGAAGTCGAGCTCGGTACAATTAGATTTAGGGAAGAGAGGAGAGACTGTCAGTAGAGGAGATACTTTAGATGACTGATCACGAGGAGCAGGACAAATAATCGATATATTCTGATACACACTCTAGTGATATGTTATGGTCACACACTGACATTGATTTCATGGCAAGTTCTCTTGCTTTACTGTAAAGTATTTCCTTCCATCCCTGCAAGCATGCATGAAATATTTCTTCGTATATATTGTTCATTTTTTGCTGTTCATTATAATAAATAAATAAATACATAAAAAAAACGGAAGCATTTTTGTAATGCTAGCGAAAGATTCATCATTACACATGCATCGTTACCATTTAGGGTTATGAGCGCCTTACATCAAACAAACCCAGAGCTTCAGGTATAAGTCACATGGAGTGCCAGCTCCGATGCATTCTTCTGACAGTTATGGTAACCTGCCATCTTCTGACAAACACTGTGGCATGGAGGAAAATCAGTTTATCAGAGCCCGAACTGAAATGAGCAGTACAGTAGAAGCTGTGTGGTATAAATGAATAACCCAACAGTAGGTGCTGAAGCTCCCAAATGGTGATTTATCCGAACTGCAAAATAAAAAAAGGGGAAAAAAAAGCAAAACCTTTTTAGTCTTGTTCTTAAAGTTATTCAGAGGTTTGCTGAGCATGCATGCTCGATTTCAGCGGAGCCTCAAGTCATTCACACAACAGTACCCGTTCGAACGCAGAAGATACCGGTTCAACTACCAATTTGTACCCTTTTCCACAACACAGCTCACCGGGGCACGTTGGAATTATACAACAGGTTATGTCTGAGTGTTGCAGACATGTGGGAGAATATTTTACCTTTTTAGTTGGTGCTCTGAGGTAAGGGTACTCCACAAGCATCAAGTGGTGCACAAGTTGCACTCTTTTTTTTTTGTTCCTATTTTGCATTTGTCTTTTGAGTGTACAAAGTATGTGCCACAAATACATCTGATCTCAAATGAGCCACTTACGTTTACCCTCCAGGTAAATCACAGACTCACGGAGACCTATGGCAATTTTAAAATGATTTTATTCAAGAGGAGTTCAACACTGTTGTGTCTATATGACCAACATTAGTGATTCAGTGGGAACATTTGCATATTTCTTGCACAGTTGTTCTTGATGCCTGCCACCAGGTCAAATTCCCCACAAAATTATAGCATGAATAAAGGATGTTGATGACTCTAGAATTTGTTCACATCATCATCACCTTCTTCAAACAGGGAAGGCCAATGAGAGCAACCTCCTTTTTTGTTTTTTTTGCAATGATTCCTTGATAACAACACATATAACATCAGTACATAAAGATTACAGTATCATTAAAATGGTAAAACCAAGTAAAGCACCGTCAATTCAAATCAGATACCCATATTCCTAATGCTCACTGTCTATAAAAAAAAAAAAATCAAGTGATTAAAATGGTGGTGATGAAATATTTACATTCACGCTGCTCAGTATCTTTTATGAAGAGATTTGAGTTATTCTTACATAGCAACAAATACATCAGGAAAGTAAGGCCGGAGAGTAGTGTTCAAGATATGTTTTGATTACTTTCCAAACACGTGTGTGCACTCGCCAGATCAAGATTTTTTTACAACAGTAGGCTGTAGTGCTCATACAGCTTTTGTCCACAGGGGCCGCCAGAATCAACAGATACCTAAAGTTCCTTGTAGCAGCTTTAAGTCCCTGTGTGCTACACCATTAAAAAGATGGGACACACAGAAATCACTTCCTAATATGAATATAGAGAAGGCTAAAATACTGTGACTGCATACTGTCTGCCTCCATATCTTGCCGACACTACATGTCCAAACAGTCCTTGAAATCCGAACTTGTCTCTGAGGAAGGGTCTTTCTTACAAAGTACTTTGCCGAATCATTAGCCATGTGTCCATCTTGCCTGATAAAACCTTGGTTTGGTTGAAATCTGTCTAGTCTCCATTTAGCGTCATCGGTAGCACTTATTTGTCTGAAAGTCATTTGAACCGGACCTCTTGTAAGTTATTTGGAAGATAGTGGGAAATATTAAGCAGGCAGTCGACTGTGATGGCTTGAAGTTCACTTAAGCCCGCTGATTGATTGGTGTGTTATCTCCAGGAAGATGTATAGGACCGGCTAATTAGATTTGATCACTTACAATTGCTCCTCAGCCACTAGGTAATCAATGCAGTGTAATTATTGTCTCGTTTCTCCGCCCCCTTTTTTTCGTACTTCCTTTATCATCCTCTCACTCTGCTGTTTTCGCTTTCCCTTTTCTGTTTTCAGTCTTTTATTTCCTGCTTCTGCTGCACTCCCCTCCAGCGATGGGTTGTCTCTCCTCTAAGCTCATTTCCTCTCCGTTTTATCCTTTACCCGCTCTTACCATTTGGCTGTTGCTGAGCCACTCTGACAGTTTTCCAAGAGGAATCAAATAGAGCTCCCTTGGTGGTAGCGTCCCTCAACAAAGACATAGTTTATCAAATTAAAAACTGCGGTCCAGATCCTTTTGGCTCGCTGACAAGGTAACGGTGGATCTGGAAGCGCTCACACCTCCTGACACCGAGCAAACACATGCACTTGCACCAGAGTGAGTGTGTGTGTTTTTTGGGCAGACAGTAAAGGACAAATGCATGTATCATGCCCAGAAGGGTAGGTAGGGGAAGGGGGTGCACTCTCTTTCCTGTGAGTAAAAGAGAGCTGTCCAATGATGTGTGAAAGAGAAGCTGCAATTTGTCCTCTTTCACCACCGCTACCTAAGATATCAAACACACACACACACACACACACACACAGACGCACAGGTAGATACACAAACATAGCCCCAAAATGCACCAGCAAGGCTTGAGAGTAGAATAGCACTCCAATATGCTCGTCCCATTTGTCTCAATCGGCCTGCTGTCTGCTCGGTCAGTCTTAGGGTCTCAATGGGAATACAGAATAGACTGCAGCTTTTTACACTTACTCAGCCTCACTGTACTCAGTATCTCTCTGACCTTTGTGGCCGTGCCACATGGAGTAGATACAACACATCGTTTGGCGCGATTCAACAACATGCCTTTGCAATTCTCATCCATGCTACCAAAAGAAAACGTCCTCCGTCGATATCTACACAGAGTGCACCAACCCGCGGCTGCTGGGATCCATTGTGTGTTGAATGGGTTCAGTGCTTCTCTGAACCTTGAAGGTCAAAGACTCATATTTTAGGTCAATAAGCAAGTCAGATTTCAAGACCTTAAAGGCCAAATACACAAATGCCGCAGTTCGGGTCAGTTCAATTTGCAGTCGGTCAGTTTAGTTCAGCTCAATTCGGCTCACCTCAGTTCAGTTCAAGAAATCCCACAAGATGAAATTAGAAGGCAAGGAGTGCAGGGCATGCAACATAAAACACTCAATGATTCTTGCAATGCCAAATTAATTTATGTACTGTATAATCCAGTGTCTGACAATGATAATAAAACTACTGGACATCTAGCCAGAATGTATCATAACCCCCCTCCCTCGAATTATCCTGTATTCATTGTGGGCTCTGACTGGCTAAGTACAAAGCAGCCCGTACTGGCTGTTATCGATCCATTAATTGGAAAGTGGCCCATTGTAGTGAAAGGGCTGGGCAATATGGACAGACAGGAAGAGATGGAAGCTTAAGATCAGCCCGGACTCTAATTGGCAGGAAAGAGGTTACTATGAAGTTCCGTAATGTGCTTTTTATTGGCTTGCAGAGGGGTTATTTGGAGGAGGGATGTAGAGCATATGCCACTTTAAGTGCGATGAGAAAAAAACAAAAAAAAACAAGACCTTTGCCATTTCAAGTTTATTTCATCAATGGTAAACACTCCAGAGGGTGAACAAAACGGGATCCATCAGAGTCTCGTGAGTCAGTAAAATTGTTATTATAATCACAAGGATATCATTTAGATATTTGTCCTATGTGTAGAGGTGCATAAAGCAAATTCAACCACACAGCAATCAAGGAAAACCTGCTAACGTCTTTTTATCCTGATCAGATTAAGTGCCAACAGAGCTGACTTGACTGAAAAGTATGTCCAAGGACGAGTCCCTGGTCATGAAAATACAGAATGGCCACATCAATAAAAAGACTTCCATCTCCCCTTTTTGAAAAACTCCGGCTGTTATCATTTCAATGCCAAACTATTTCAAACATTCATTCTTCTCTTGGTCTGTTGTTAGATTCCAGCCTTTGATATATTTTGTGGGTGTTTTCATTTAATCTTTGGCGAAGGCTGAGGTGGAATAGAGTGTTAAGGTAGAGACAAAGGTGTTGGCGAAAGTATGGAAGGTCAAAGTACTGAGGTGGCCTGTCTGACCTTCACACACCCCTTTTTTCCATACCGAGCCACCGCTGAGCACGGATGACATTGAAATACTCTATCGACCGTGAGTCAAGCTGTGCATGTGAAAAAGCCTGGCACAAGGAGACATTACTCACTAAACATGACATTTTACCGCTATCAATTCAAGACAGAGTTGTGCACTACATAGCGTAATTATTTGTGTTGCGCGGTGATGAATGCAGCCACAGCGGTGTGAAAGCCATTTCTCTTAAAGGCATTTGTTTCCCCTCCTACCTCTCCCCAACAGGGACTTTGAGATATTCCCGTAATAATTTAACAAAATATAAACACATTAGTTTCCGCCCCGCGTCCTTCCATACATCCGACTGCTTTAGTTGTTTTTCGATATTCTTAATGTCTTTAAATGCCAGAAAGAAACTGGGAACCTGCGTGACCTTTTATCTCAATTGACGTGATTAAAAACCCTCACGTGCCATACGTTGATAAAATTAACAAGAGGGAGAGAGCGAGAGAGCCAGACCGTCAGAGAGACAGAGTATTTTCCACTGTCAGCGTGATTGATCCGGTCTGTAATGCACTGCTGCATCCAGTGCTGAGTGTTTGTAGGGTTTGTACCAGTATTCCATTATGCTGCTGTATTTTGTCAAAACGTGCCATTGCTGTTTCTTTGTGTGGCTGTTTACTTCGGACTTTTTTTCCGCGTTAACGCTTTTTTTTTTTTTCCCCCCATCGATCCACATAGCACCAAGCCCCCATATCCAATAACCACCAGATGGTTCAACACAGATCCTCGCAAAATAATTTCTCAATTTCTGGAAAGAAAAAAAAAGAAAAGAAGTGAACAGTTTGTCACAGAAACGTTGTTAAAGGAAATAGCAAATCGCATTTTAATTTCTGCACAAATAGCGCCGTAATTTGGTTACGAGATGTTTAGCTGACACTTTAACACGGATACTGCAAAGTTTTCTGTGCTCATCACGGCTATTGTCCTCGCCGGTATTGATTATACTACGTCTGCCAGATTTGATGCTCAGCTCTGCGGTTTACTCCCAAATGGCTAATTAGCCTGCTTTATGTGGTTAATGAAATGCTCCAACATAAATGATATAGAGCTCATATCCACAGTGTTTTACTTGCCCCTGCGCTGTCCTCTACCTCATCTTTTTCTGCATAATTAATCACATGTCACTGGGAGATCTTGTTTCACAACAGGACTCTGTAGAGCCCACTACATACTTTTCTCTCTCTTTCTCTCTTCTCCGCAGACGGACAATTTCCCCACTGAGCCTAATTATATGGGTAGCAGACAACAGTTTGTTCAAAGGTAAGAGCTGGAATCCATAACCGTCACTACATCTCAGACCTTTGTTTTCTTTTCTCCAATAGTCCCAACACAGTAGTTTTTTCCCTCACTTTCTTATCTGACAATGAATCGGACCGAGTCACAGCAGGGGTTAAGAAGGGCATGTTCATTTAATTAGGCTGAAAAGTGGTCACTAACAGTCTTTTATCTATAATGCATTAAATATGATCACACAGAACACAGAGTTTCCCTTTAGCGGACAGTAGTGGTGGTGCGGTATTCTCAGAAGCATTTTATTGCACCCTAAATCCTGTTAAACTCTTATGTTTTCTTCAAGGGTGCTCGTCATTGTCACCTTCTGTCCTTAAATTCTGTAAAAAAAAAAAAAAAAATCAGAAAAAGTCTGAGAAATTCTCTGCCGCAGAATGTCTACCAATACTCTTTTAATTTTTTTACTATTTTTCTTTAGTAGTTCGACATTCAAAGACCCCGAGCGAGCGAGCCTGAGAGACAGCGGTCATGGCGACAGCGACCAGGCCGACAGCGACCAGGACACCAACAAAGGCTCCTGCTGCGACATGTCTGCCAAAGAAGCCCTCAAGTTAAAGGCCACGGGCGTGAAACCGCCGCCTCTGGAGCAAGGTGAGCGCCTCATTGGCAAGTTTGACTGCATGAGGAGTGAAAGCTGCTGCGCAAGCCAAACGTGCTTAAACCGAGCGACTATCAATCCGTTCTCTGCGCCGCAGTTATTTGTATTAACGATTGAGCTCCTGACTTGCCTGAACGCTCACAATCTGAACTTCTACTTGGCTACTTTATTCTCCCCTACTTTGTTCTCTGCACTTTTCTCATTTAATGTGTGTGCGCTGTGTGTGTGTGAGCCCCAATGTGTGTGTTTGAGGGTGTGAGCGAGTGTGCATTCTATACACGTCCTCAGTTTATCAAAGCAGACAAGCCCATTATGTTTTTATAAGCCCAACTACTTCAGCCTCTCCATTTAGTCCCCCTTCCCTGAGCACCCGTCTCTGAAACTTTGATAATGGAACATGGAAAATGACTTAGTGAGCGGTGTGCGATGTAGCTTCGTCGTGTGGTGATTAAATATGAATAATTATTCCGAGCACTGTGGGTCGGGCAGATTACACATGACATGTGTAGAACAATAACTCCCTAGATGTGAGTTGTTGCAGTCCTCCTCACCTCAGCCACCTCACATGATTAGCGCGGGGTCAAGGGAGGCAAGAAAACCCAAGATTATGCACTGGCCTATACAGAAGTAATGGGACAGGAAGTATGGTACATTTCCCAGCACAGCTTCAACCAGTCATGTACCTCGGCGTGGGCCATTACCTGCTTGGAAAAACAGATATTCCCACAGAAATACAAAATTCTATGTATCTCACCGGCTGGATCTGGAAATACAGAGCCATATACTGAACATGGATCCTCTGTAATGGTGCTATTAATCCTGGGAACAGAAGGGCTGTTCTACTCCTTACGGAAGGACAATGACAATTTGTGCAACACTCTGTGCTGCAATATGCATGTCTTACTAGATAGTGTTTTTTTTGTTGTTTTTTTTATCCCTTTCATTGGTTTTTTGAATGGAAAAAAGCCACACACAGTGGTAAGAGAAATTGGCCAATTAAAAGGCTCCATATGTTTCTCATTTTGAAAATGTTCCCACTTAATTGTCCGTGAGGAACTGAAAGAATAGCGTTTGTACACACAAGCGACACGTGACACGATGAGCGGATCGGAGTGTGCCGGGCAGTAGTCAGTCTGTAAAAAAAAAAAGCATTGTTGGCGGATGTTTGCTTGCCGCTGCCTGACAGTGCCAACCTCGGCCTGTCTGTCCACCTTTTTTTCTGTGTCGCCTGCGATCAGTATCCTTTTGACGGTCTCGAACAAGAGATCGTCGGCTGGTACACACGCGCACTCACACCCACACAGACAGAAGCCTGGGTGGTGCTGGAAAACTCTGCGAAAGGCTGCAACCTGCCTCTGCCTGTTCCTCACTCATCGCTGCCCTCCCATTTGCTCTCACCCAGCCGCTGTGTTCGCACCCTCCGCCGCTGGCTCCACTTCTCCACCTCACCTTGTTTGGGGAAATCGATTGATGTGAGATTAGACAGTTAACTGGCTGCAGCTGGCTGTGTTTAGCCAATAACATGTGGGCTTAGCTTAGCTGTGGGGGAGGGCAGGGGCAGGAGGCCAATGCATTGTGAAAGAACAGTGATGATGAGTGAAGGATGGGGAACACGGCTCTGGCAGGGTTCCAGCGCGTCTTTATTAAGCGAGAAAAAGCGTTTAAATCATGTCTCATTTTGAGTTTAGGAAACAATATGATCCTCTGCCTTTCAAACTGCCATTCACCTTTCTGCTCCTGCCCTTTGAGATGCCTCTCGAGATGGCCACCTTGTGCCTGGTGAGCATAAGAGAGCATGTGCTTCTTTGTCTCAAGCGGACCCACGCGTGCACATGTAATTTATTGCGGTGATTTTCTGGCTAATTAATGAGGCTTAGTAAACAGAGAACCGAAACGTGAGCTTTGAAAAGGAAGCGCGGTGTGATGTGCCGCTCTGCGTTCAGGTATCGCTTTCTGCAGCTTAAACGAAGCTCCCTGTGCGCGGACACATGAACTGCACACGCGGAAGCACACAGGTACTGTATGTCTATTATCAGATGGAGGGTGGGGGTGGCGGGGTGGCTTGTCATTGGTCACCGTCCCCAGGGTTGCTTTCCTGCAGGCTTATTTTCTTCGCATCTCAGCACTTAGCATCTACTTCATAGGTCTCTCTCCACCCCCCTCGCCTTTCCCTCCTACTTCCCATCTCAAGTCCTCTGCTTCTCTCTCCAAGCATAGCCCCACCAATTACTCTCTGTAGCTCTCTCTGCTCGCCTGCCAGGACACTGCGGCCTCATTCACTGGCTCAGTATAAACAAAACTACAAGTGCACAAAGCATGTAGTTCAAGTCCCAATCAATCCCCAACCCTGTTTCAGTTCGTAGCCTTTATAGTCACAAGGTTGTAGCCTGGAGTGTGCACACATTTGTGTCTCTCTCTCCTTTTTTTTTGTCTCTGATTTCCTCATCCTTTTAAACCTTTTTACTTCTTTCCTCCTTTCCTCTTATTATTATTCATTCCTCCTCAATTTTCACTATTTATGCGCTCCTCTGGCAATAGGCATTGGTAGAGCAAACACACAACTCCCCATTTCTATGCTTGTAATTCATCGCCTTCTCTGATGTTCAGCGCGCCTCTCCTTCCAGACAACATAATCTGGACATCTTCGCACCAGGGACGGGTCTCAAATTGATTAATTAGCCCTGCAAAATTGGTAGCAATGTATTAATTAAGCGTAAGTATATCAAATGCAATTTTTTTGCCAGTTTTAAACGGCGATTAATTGATGCTCCGGCACGTCTGCAGCAGACGTTAATACGAGCTCGCCTGGCTCCGGCGGAGTGGCTGGCAGCACATCGCTCGCCTCTGTGGAGATGACTGCCATAGTCGCTATCACGAACAGACAGGCGGCAGTGGTGTAGGGAGATGTTACCCACTGATAGGGCTGTCCGAGGAAATGGAGAGAGAGATGGATGATGGAGGAGGAGGAGGAGGAGGAGGAGGAGGAGGAGGAGGAGGACGAGCGTGGAGGGACACTGTTTGACAGGGATACTGTGTGACTGTACCAGCTGACCTATCCTAATTAGCTGCGATTGGAGTGTGATAATCAAGCCGCCTCCTGCCTTGTTTTAGAAGGGAGGCATGAGTGGCACAGAGGAGGAGGGAGGAGAATGTGATACTACAAGGACAGCGGGGGTACGGTGTAGAGAGATTGCATGACATTGCATGTGCTCCTGTGACAGTGCGGTAAAAAGGCAATGAAATTTACTTTTCCTAGTTATTTGTGGCCCCGGCCATAGAAATCCCAATCCCCACATCATCCCTCAGCATGCGAAAAAGCTTAAGTATGGGAAATGTCATGCTTTGCCAATTGCTCTCACATGTGCAAACCCCCGGGCACATGCACGCACAGACATATATACTGTACACAAATAAATGATGATGTTGCCGGTACAATATGTTTAATTATTACTCACCAAACCCCGTATTTATATGATGCTTATCATCTCTGTTAAGTAATTTATGGCGCTGACTTTGGCAGCGATTCCTCTGAACTCGAATGCATGTACAGTTTATAAAAGTGGATTTTTTCTCGCTGCCTAGTAGCTGGAGATCTTAAAAACAGAGTGTTCCCAATATATTCATTTTCTGCACTTTCTCGAACACTTTAAAGAAGAAATAACATCCTGAAAAGTGGCTGTTCATAAATCTCTCATAAAACGACTTAAATTGAGAAATGTTTTATATTCAAATAGCCAGTTTCACAGGACGGAACTCTTGAGTTTTTCGAGTTAATCCCTCATTTATTTCTGCTGCCTATTTTGCAGTTTTAGCCAACAGGTGCGGGACAATATTGTCATCCTCTATCCCACAGGAGCCTGTCAGGTCAAATATGGAAGTCGTGTTGACATAACATCACAGAATGTCTGCACAATGCCTCTGGAAACAATGAGAGACCATTTGCTCCTTTAGACACAGGGCTGATTATTATTATTATCATTATTATTATTATTATTATAAATTGGTATTTTCAATTAAATACAAGAAACAAAACAAAAAACACAAATATATAGTTTTTTTTAAATGCCATTTTATGATATGGTTTCTGGAGTCCTGTTCGTGGCACTGCAACGTGACAATTATTCATCTGTAAAAAAAAAAACATGAGAAAATTAGCTTGTTATGTGTTGCTTTGTTGAATAATAGGTTTTCTCTCCCACTTCACACTGAGACCAAACAAACTAAATATTCAGACTTTAATCCATCTTAAATATTCACCCGTCTTCCCTCGTGGCGGTCCTAATCTTAAGACTCAAGCATTACTGTACTTTTCCAAAGGGGTTTCAAGTCCCCACAATCTCAGTCCTTCCTCTTTTTATTTTATCCACAGCAATTAACTGTGAATCGCGAGTGAACCGTTGATTAAAAAATAAATAAATAAATGAATAAGGGAAAAAAATTGCAATTCTAGGATTAATTGACTGGTCAGGAGTCAGATCAGATGCCCTTTTCACACTTGTAGCCATGGCAACTTCTATCCTGCTCACACCGGCCTTCAATAAACCTTTATCTGACGGTTGGAAAAGGGCATTCCATTCAACATCATTCATATTTCATGGACAGATAAATGCAGACATGTTTTTCATTGGGTGGCTCGATGCGTATTACATCTGTAATTTGAATTTCTCTGAATTCGTATTCAGAATGCAGCGCCATCATGCCCGTTACGAGGTTGTGTTTGGCATATATCCCTTCAAACGGGGTTTGATAACAGTACCAGTACAGTTAACATACAATATATTACAGTTTTGGTTGCAAGTAATAATGTGTGTTTGTTTAACATACTATTCTCTTAAACATGTTTGAAATAAAAGTAATTTTACTGTGGCTGACTAATTTTACCTATAAAAGGCAAAACTATACATCCGTATTACTATTGATATTTAAGTTTATTATTAGCGAATGAAAAATACTGACATAGTTTAAAGTTGCTGTCACCTTTTTTATGGAATTCTCCGTCCTGATTGGATAAAGTGAGAAGGGATACCAGAAATGTTTTTTTTTCTCTTTTACTGCATGAGCAGGAAGAGGAGATGTGTGTTAGCCTATAACAGTGATTACTGTTGGATTACAGAGCTATTTTACACTTATTTCAAATCTCTCTCTCTCTCTCTCTCTCTCTCTCTCTCTCTATCTATATATATATATATATATATATATGTATATATATATATATATATATATATATATATATATATAGAGAGAGAGAGAGAGAGAGAGAGAGATGTATGTATTTATATATATATATATATATATATATATATATATATATATATATATATTTATATATATGTATATATATATATATATATATTTATATATATATATATTTATATATATATATATATATATACATTACAACAGCTTTAAATTGTATCAAACATTTCGAAAAGGACCTGGAAGAACAGCGATAGTTGTCGGAAAATTAATTATACAACAAGTAGTTCCGACCACGCAATCTGATTGGTCAACAAGACATTTTGACCGTGCTCAAATCAGCATGACAGCACGCCTGACTCATTACTTAAAATATTACTCCGCCAAGTCTGTGTTTATCCATCTCCATGGCAACGTAGTAACTGTCAGAGCTGGAGCAAAAAAATAAAAAAGTACGGCTTGAAATTCAAACTTTCTGCCGTAAAATATGTAGAGGAAAACTCGGGAGAAGCCGCCGCTAGACGTTTCTCTGTTGACCCCAAGAGCGTGAGAGATTGGCGAAAAAATAAAACGGAGCTGTCCGAGGAGGACAGCAACAGGACCAGACTGCCTGGTGGAGGGAGGGAGAAGGCTAGCGAGGAGCCTGAGATAAACATGCGGGGATGAGTTATCAGCAAACGGGCACGCCAGGAGAGAGTGTCCCGCAAAATGATCAGGGCGATGGAGAAACAAATGTCCGCCACCGTGAGTGACAGCAGAGATGAGGAGTTTGCAGCGAGTGCTGGTCGCTAAATCGTTTCCTCTGCTGTAACAACTTCACTTAGACAACTATTGCCCAGAAGGATGCCAGAGAATTCGCCGAGAAGCTGGCAAAGTTTGTGACATTTTCATCCCGGATTTTTGAGAGGAAGGAATTAAATGCTTGTAACAAATTGCCGCCTGGTCTGTTAAGTGACTTAAACAAATAAACACCCCAGCTATTATTTAGTATTTTACGGTGTTCGGGAAATTCCGAGACCGCGATAAAACATTCACGTCAGCTCAGAGTTCACTCATCTGGGACTAGAAAATCCTTTCTGTTGCTAGGTCGTTACTAAGGTTTGGATTATTTGCTGGAGTGGTAAACTACGTTCCATTACACATATGAGTCTACTGACGTGACTGATTTTGTTTCAGTTATTAGTCAGACCCCATGTGTTTCCATGGAAACGCGACGCACACTCGCAAAAACCTTTAAAATTTGAGAGCAAAATGTCAATCAACATGGATATACTTTGACTATACATTTTATTTGTGTTGGTATTAGTTGTATAATTACCCTCTCGGGTAATATTGCTTAAGTGTAAATTACATTTTCTCCAAATCTGATTGGGAGTTTGAATCTTTCCAACAGTAACACAAAAAAACACATTTTTCATTTTCTTTTGAGCGGCAAATTGTTGTGCATAACGTGAAGTTTTTCTGTCGAGGCAAGAGAAGAAGGCGGAGGAAGAGAGAGACTCACAGTCGAGTTCACACGCAGCACAATTGAATCCCAGAAACAAATGAACAAAGCGACACAAAATCTGGCTGCTGGAGGAAGATAGGCTGGTCGAAGAAGCACTCCTTCTGAAACACTTCCAGTGGGCATCGGATCCGAAGTGTGGATGGAGCCGCGGCAGCGCCGCCAGAACGTGACTCATTCGCATCTTGTAAACAGGAAGACTGACTTTTAGACACTTGTCCATTTGTCACGACGGTTATGAGAGCGAGACGTGCTCGAAGTTCGAATTTCTCATTACCGTTAATACACCCATCCTACTAGCGGTACCTGTAAAAGTATACGTGATGTTTTGATATAGATAGACGCTATCGTGCGAGGCTGCATAAACAATTGCCTGTCGTTATTAAGTGTACATATCATCGCTGACAAGAATAAACATAGCGCAATCACTCCTCATTGATTAAACTTTAGAAACTTGAGTGAAAAATGTACCTTTATTCTTCCATAATCGGTGTAGCAGAATCATAACTGTTTTCAAAACCTTTTCAATTCAGCCCGTTACTTATCCGAACATCCCTCTGAGCAGGGTGGCACACTAAATGTTTTTGAAGCCTTTGTCAGGGTGTGCTCTCCGGTGTGGAGAGGGCACCGTTAATGTGCGAATCTTCATACCATGTTAGAGCGATTGTTCCGCAGGTTAATGGACAAGCATCTGCTGAGAGAGAGGAGCTCCGTTCGAGAGCATAGCAATTAGTTAGTTTACAAACATTGCTCTAAATAGGTAGCATATGGGGGAGTCATGGTTTCATGTGACGCTATCACATCTGTCTGTTTAGACGTGATTAATTGACCGTCAGAGTGTGTTTACAACCGTCGTTCCAGTGGAGACGTGTGCGTGCGTCATTCCGGTTAAGTCCTCATAGCAACGCGAGCTTGACTTGATGTGTTGCTGAGCTCCTACTGACTGCCACTCTTAATTGTTAGTTTAAAAAAAAATATATATATATATATATATGAGGGTCATTTTTAACGCCTCTTTGTGGAGAATGTGTCATGTCTTACTATCGAATCTTAAAGAATCCATCTAAAAGTCTGGCCTTGGGGAGTAGATTATAAAAAAAAAAAAAACAAGAAACATCTGAAAACAGCAGCCAGATGCTCATGTTTCTTTGTGGTGTTTGTTCGAGCCGTTGGACGGAGAGGATTTGTCTCTGAGCCTTTCATCTTCCCCTGCTCCTCATCTTCTCGGCTCTCCACGGTCCGTCCCTGGCTGGGCTGAGAGCCTGATTCATGGCAACATCACCAGCTACTCTCCTGGTGTGGAAAATGAGAACCATCAGCAATCTGGACATCACTCAAAGTCAAATAAGACTTGCGCGTGTTGGTGTGTGTCTTTGTGCGCCCGTACACATACGTGCCAGTTGGTGTGTTCCCTCCATTCTTAGAGGAATGGCAGTATCGCACAGCAGTGAGGCGATTGTACGGCTAAGCTAGTGGAATCCTGTGGAAAGCCTAAAATCTTGTGGGGTGAAGGGAGGGGAAATATCACAGTCTTAGGATTTCTTCTCTCATTATGGAAGCTTTAAAGGGATTAGTCTATTTTCTTTAATACATGAAGTTTTTTATTAAATTCCATTGTTACGATTGTGGTTCATGAAGGGTAATGTCCATTTTCGCATCCTTCCCTCTTGCGCTGAGCGTGTGTGATATTGGGCTGGGCCGGCTGTTGGGGTGTGATTTCCAGCTCTAAAACCTCAGCCCGCCTGTGTGGCGGCTCACCCCCCTGATCCTCATTCAGCCAGTGACGGCGATCTGAAGCACTGTGGCACCACTGCGTTGGAGAGGATTGATGAACATCTCAGACTCTTACCACTCGGGCCATAAATCTCTGACATTATCCCCTCACCCCGGCAGGCGCGGTGAATAATTATGGCATGTTTATGGAAGCAATGAGTAAAAATATGTCTTATTTCACTTTAAGTACCATTAAAACCTCTCATGATTGGACTCCTCATCTTCAAAAAAAAAAAAGAAAGAAAAGAAAACTGCGCTAGATCCCCACGGAGAGTCCTTTTTTTCCCCCTGCACCTTCCAATGAGAGCCGCTGCCCCTAAAAGCTTAGGTTGCCCGGCCCCCCTCTCTCTCTCCTCGCGCCCGCTTTGTAATGAGAACATTACAGGGTATTAATCCAAGTGTGTGCTCACTCATATTAGACATTGAAAAAACACACAAAGCCATTAAATGCTGTGGAAATGTTATTCAAGGCCCATTAAAAAATGTAAGCGCACTGAGTGTGAGGATTAGTGCAGAGTCATGGAGATTTAAAGTTAATCACTCTCTCTAACCATATTGTCAAAGTTTCATCCACTGTGAGGTCCAGTGAAACCTCAGTGATATTACTGTTATCATTTTTTTTTTGTTTAAGCGAGGTCTTTAACATGCTTTGTTTCTGCAGGACTGCATGTCAAGCTGGAGACGTTTCTGTCGTCGAGGCTTCGGCTGCAGATGAATTTAAATTTACTGTATTAATGCCTCATTTGTGTGTAAAAGGACTCAGAAAGTGGGGCCAGACGGTTTGATTACTTTGCATATTCCCGTGTTGACAGCACACAGACTTGCTTGCTGTAAACACACGAGTAACCTACATTATCATCTGGAGTGTATGTTTTTTACACCCTGAATGAGAGTGAACAAAACCCTCCTCGCTGAACTTGTTCTGCCACGCGAACGCGAACATACTCCCTCAAAGCGGGAGACGGCGAGAGAGAGAGAGAGAGAAAATCCAGGGTGTTTATCTCCTCCATCATCATGACAGACATGATTCTGCTCCCAGTTGTTCTCTTTGTAATCACATGAACAACAACCTTGTAGATGTGGTGTCTGTGCTACAAATGAAATTAATTAACATTGTGTGGCTGAGCCCCATGGCAGTGCAGCCTACGTTCTTCTTTTTTTTCTTTCATTCTTTTCTTGCTTTCTGTCTTTCTTTCTTTCTGTCTTTCTTTCAGGCATTAACCTCTAATTGAAAAGCTTAGTTAAATGTGTGATAACAGCACAGACAATTAGGATGTTATCATAACTTTTGATGCGGAGATATTTAAACGCAGAGCTGGATTCAGAGAGCGGGGATGTTTTTTTTCACAGCTGATGGGTGGTAACAAGTGAGCTTCTGCTGGAAACGGTAAACAGGCTGAGTGGTAATTCTGAGTGCTCTGCAGCCTCGTGTTTGTGCCTGTTTGTCTCTGAGATACACACACACACACACAGACAGACAGACAGACACGACAGACAGACAGACAGACAGACAGACAGACAGACAGACAGACAAACAGACTGACTGACTGACTGACTGACTGACTGACAGAAATAACCCCTATGAGCAATCAAGGACTGACTCGCTGAGTGGATGTGTTTTTAGAACATGCTGTTGTTGTGCATTTGTAGTGTCCTTGTGTACGTTTTCCTTGCTGCATCAAGTCACTGAGTGAGTTTTGGCCTTTAAAAAATGACCACTACGGCTCTCTAGCAGTTAAACAAAGGAGCGCTCGCCATAAAAACTTAGTTTGTTGTCACAGCACCTCTTTAAGAGTATGTGTGCGGCAGAGCAACAGAAGAGCTGTTCCAGTATCTGCTCTCAGTGGGCGAAACATGTTGTCCAGCACAGCAGTAGGCAGGAGACTACGGAGCAGATTATAATGATACAGATCATCGTCACTTCCTGGACCAGAGCCACTCCGCGACCATCTGTCCCCTGTCCATGCTCAGCCGGGGCGTATGTGTGTTTAAGTGTATGTTTGGTTGTGTGTGTTGGATGTAATTCTAGACATTAACCACACTTTTTTTTATATATATATATATGCCTTGCTAACCTCTTTTACTTTTCCAGTCTTTACCATTACCTCTCATCTCTCTGCCTTTAAATCTCCATCTTTGTTTCAAATGTAGAGATTGTTCAAGCAGTTTGTCAAGTAAAATTATCCAGTGGGTGCAAAACAAAATGCAGAGAGCTGCTCGGTGTACTCTCTTTCAAATGATCATACATTGAACAGAATGCGTTGGTTACATTTGTTAATTCCAATGTTGTATAATGAAGCGATTTGTTGATCAATGGCAGAAAAAAATGTCCGGCTGCAGAGGCGATTATTTTTCATAATCCGTTAACTGCGTATTAATTCATCTGAGTATTTTCGTGATTCATTGATTGACTGTTTGGTCCTTTGGTTCGCACAGCTTGACCCCTAGTGTTCAATGACGGTAGATAGGCTGCCCTTCATAGAAGATACAGGTTTTTAATATTACATTTTGAAATGAACTTTGAAATTGCCATGAAATATAGGTAGATAGATAAGTAAATTTTAAAATTAAAAACATAATCAGAACTGATAAGACAAGGTAGTTAAATGATGTGTTATTTTTCATTTTTCTTTTCCAATGTTGTGTTGAAGTCCATTTCCCGCTGGCATGTGTGCCGCCTGCACAGCCTGCACCCAGCTGTGCACTAAAGGTGTGTTATTTGTATTTACTTGTATATTCATGTCAGTTAAAGTGAAACTGTCGCTAAAAAGCAACCGAGGCTTTATTTGCAAGAGAATATGAGTCAAACCTTCGTGTAAAAGCATAATTACGACGAAAGAGGCACTTTTAAGATTTACTGTAGTTTCGTTTTTGGGCAAGCTAAGCTACGGGAACTTTTACGCTAGATTTCGCCTGCCATGACGGCGGCGCGCCGGAGGTGCAGCAGCAACCATGAGTTTTTCAAAAACCTTCTTTCTAGTAAACTCTGTGTACACAAACAATGTTCTCAATGCTCGTGTTCGTGTGTAGAGACACTGGTGATACTACGAGCAAAGTTTCATGTTGTGTCGAGCCCTCTTAGTGTTTTAAAAATAGCTATTTTGATGCTAGCTTTAAAGTGCCCCATGCACTGCATTGAAAATGAGCTTGCCCAAAAACGAAACTACGGTAAATCTTAAAAGTGCCTCTTTCGTCGTAATTATGCTTTTACACGAAGGTTTGACTCATATTCAATAGCAAATAAAGCCTCAGTTGCTTTTTGGCGAGAGTTTCACTTTAAGTAGCACTCAGAGCAGTGAGTGCTGCCATCAGTAGTTTGTGACTCTTGAGTTGGATTTCTGTCAAATCCCAAGAAACTAATCCACCAAGATATCCATGAAATAAAGTCTTACAATACTGACATGTAACAGTTTAGGGTTTAGTTGAAGCTGTAATTTTACACATTCTTGTGTGAAGGAATATGCCATGAAGTGGAAATTTACATGCGGTGCCACAAGTGCCCTCCATGCCTTTAAAAGGCTGGGCTCACTGTGTATCTTAGAATATGATAAAAAAAACACCTACAACATGATACATTATCATAAGGAGGCCGATTGAGAGACATTGCACTTGCGCTTTTCAACTTCGATGTGTTGCGTATGACGAATCCACACCGGTAGCCTGTTCTCACAATTAGAGGAGTTAATTCTCTCGTCGGCTGGTAACAATACTGTGGGAGGTGAAGTCACTGGTAGCACAGATCTCTTTTTCAAACAGCTTTGTCTCTGATCACAGTGGAAGCGTCTCACTTGCAATCCTGCTGCTCGCTTAATGAATTCATGTCTCGTGTTTGCAAGCTATCTGTGCCGCTTACAGCCATTTTCAATATCGAGAGTTCCTTTGAATTAGCGAACTGATCGGCACTCTTTTCCCATTTTGTGCAACTCTACACCTGCGCGGCAACACAGAGAGTGGCGTCTGTAAGCGTGCAGCTACATTGATATGTCTCTGTATGGATTGGGTGGTACGGACACAATCAACCGAGATTTAAAACACACAATGCAATGGTTTGACTTATATCGGGTCCGGTAATGCTCTATTGGATGCAGCAACGTTATTAATTACGAAAACACCCGAGTGACAGATTGTTTGATCAATTCTATGCAGGCAGCTACATAATGGGAAATTGCTCAGCTTTGATTATGTGAAAACAGAATGCCTTGAAAAAAATGTACGTAGACAGAGATTTCAGCACAACTTCCGCTGAATCAGAGAGATACGAGTCTAGTCCCCCTTTGTCCAGGCTGTTTCCTAGGCTGATGTGAATGAATATTTGTGGTGCCCTGGGGCATTGTTTCCCCATGTTACACTGCATCAGGAACCAGAGAGATAAATGGGCCCCGGCCTGTCCAAGGCATCAGGACTTCTTCTCTGTTCAGCCATAACTAGTAATGTCCTTTCATCCACTGCCTGCAGTGCTATAGATAATGGAGTAGTTGAAGAAAAGGAAATGCTAAAACAAAGAGAGGATGCGGTCTGTGCGATGATGGTGGCTGGGATGATCAGAGATGTCAGGAAGAAGAAGAAGAATCGTATACATGAAAGGAGCTATAGTGGCAGGGCCTAAATGGATTAAAATAAAAGGAAACTCAAATAGATGCATTGAATAATCAGACGGACGTCCAAGATAAAGAAGCGGCGCTGCAATGAAGGAGGGAAGAAACATGGCAAACGGTTCATAAGAATGATGAGAAGAAGGAGCTCATGGATGGATGGATGGATGAATGGATGGACGAAGAGGGGCGGGACCGGCAGGCGGGCTCCATGGGAGATTGGCTTATGTAGCCCAGGGCCTCCTGTGGCGACTGAGTCACCAGTTCAGAAATCGAAAGAAAAAAACCTGTCACATAAATGCATACCCTCTTAAGACAAGCCTGAGCCTGGTCAAGTGCGCACACACCCACCAGGGGCATAATTGCACACATTGCTACGGCATGAAAAGACTGTCATTAGTCTAACCCCTACAGCTGCCATAAATATGCTTAAAATCATTTGCAGCGGTATTAAAACTTTATCTGGGAATACAAGCTATCTCTGTGAATGTCATATGTCCGTCACACGTGCCGTACTGTACTACATCACTCTCAAACTGACGGAGAATGCGCAAGAGAGAGAGCGGCCGCACGTGAGTGTGTGCGTCTCTCCGAGCATGCGAGGAGGGCGACTGGGAGTGTTTTTCTCCGATAACCTCAGTTTGTTACTTTTTGATCCTGCTAAATTAAGATAAGGGGCTTGGTTAATTAAACTGTCACATGGCAATACCTTGAGGAATTGCGAGGCCAACACAGCTTTAATTGGGTGGCTGCTATTGTCCCCTGCGCTGCCTCATTTCCCCGGGAATCAGCCCCACAGAGGGGAGGGAAAAAAACACCCCTCATGGCTACCGGCAGAGGATGGAAGGAAACGACGAGTTGGAGCATTCGTGGCAAAGACAGGGTGATTTGATTTGGAGCGCGTAATAAAACGACGTCGCCCGCTCGACTTGGTATCATTTAAAGCCACTAAATCCAAACGTGTGAACTCCCGTGGTGGCTCCAGGACAGGGTGAGAACCGGGTTCAGGTGAAGGCTTTTAATTGCTGCCTCAGCACGCGTGAGTGAGAGCTGAGTAATTTCCTAAACATCGCTGTAATCTCTACGGCGCATTGGCCGCGGGTCTCCAAAGCCCCGTGGACAGTGTCGGCAAGCTTAAGATGCATCTGTAATTACCAGCAGCCAATTAACAGCTGACCTCGCACTCCCACCTCAAACCACAACAAAGATCTATTATGGAGATTTAGAAGGCTCGCAGTGTAAACAACGGAGTGTGATGGATCTCCGCGCAGCGTTTATGGGTGTTTGCACCTCCTCGTTTGGTTTACGCACGCTTCATTGATATTCAGACCACGGCAGGTTAGACAGTCGGATGTGGTGCAGGTGTGTGCCTTTTTCTTTTTTTTTTTCTTTTTTTTGCCAACGGAGAAGAAGCGAGCACCCCCGGCTGATCATACTATACGTGTGACTCCCTCACTTGTGCTCAACAATTTTAATCGGGGGAAACATTGCTTAGTTTACTATGAGATCACAAACGGTGCTGCCGCCGCTGCTGCTGGAAGCATAGAAGTAGGGGTTAAGAAGTATCCTAAACAGCATAATGCCCATTGCGCGGCGGTGTTTTGAAAACAGTCGCCCATCTGTCCCCGAAGGTGATCGAATTGTGCCGTGATTAACGAGTGGGAAATCTGGGTGGTGGTCCCCTGTGCTCACTCTCATCCCCTCCCAAGTGGGGATCAGAGAGGATGAAGTTTTGAGCCCAGGGATAATCTAGTTCCCTCGATTGTGATAATGCTGCTCAGGATGATCATGCGGATGAGAGCTGGGTCTGGCGTGGCGTGCGCACGGCCGTGGGATCGCGCTCACATGCACTTGTGTGGCTGCGCAGTGGTGGTGGTGCTCGAAAAAAGAGAGGAGAGGCGGACAATGGCAGAGTGAGCTGGTAAATTAGTACACACAGGCCGATGGAGAATACACACACTTGCTGTTGCTGTATCCAGGCAACTGCATCAGAATTCAAGACGTATCGAACAACAGGTGATCGCGACCACCTTCCTCCGTGGGCACTAAATTACGACCACTTCTGCTCGAAGTGAATAAATGCACAGCAAATGTAATCAAGTGACGCAGAAGTTAATTTCACACAGAATTGCAGCGTGAAATAAAATCAAACGTTCTGCATGTCGAGAATTTTCTTGGAAATTCAAGTTGACCTGGGTTTGTTTGTGGTCTCTGAGGATTTAGATTTTCTTCGCAACTCACAATCAGTTTGTGAAATGACAGTGAGCTTAAGCTCCACTGAATCTCATTTTAGTTTTAAGTTCCCTGTTGTTCCGCATGGTCTCTTCCCACCCTGATCCGTGTCTGGTGTTGGTGTCCAGCTGTTCCATCAGCACGACAAGTGGTTCAGGGAAACTCCCTCATTGTTCACTGACCAATCGCAAACACACCAGAATGCTGTCAACGAGCATTTTCCACCCAGTGGTTTGCATTTGCCTGCACCTGTGGTTTTAGCCCAGAGGGCAGGGGATGCAGGAGGGGGGGGTGGCAGAATGGGGAGAGGCTGGGCATTGGGGTGGAAAGGCAGCCAAGGTTGGGATTAGGCTGTCTTTCTGTCTGCGGAGATTAAACGAAATAGATTTTATTGTTGAGTTTCCTCCCGTTTTGTCGTGTTTTCCTCAAAATGCATCACAGGACGGCTGAGCCTTAGCACCCAAATTTGCATTTTGGGTAATTTGCATGAACTCATTGGAGCTCGGAGGCAACTTACGGTTGTGTATGCACGTATGCATGCAAGCGTGTGTGTGTGTGTCTGGCTGGGCATGTGCTTGGTAATTTGACAAGCAAAATAGAGAACTTGTCCAAACAATCCAGTAGACATGACTGCAAAGAGCCCACGCTGCATTCGTGGAAACCTTGCACTCGAACCACCTGGACTGTCAAAGCATTTGCTGCTCAAAATTTACAAGAACGTTAGGAAATCGCTCTTAACTGCCTCCACTGACTTACAACATGTTGTAACACGGTATAATGCTGCAGTGGAAAGTCTACTGTGGAGAGCTACTAGAATAGATTGACTCTGCACTGCAGTGCTTTGCTAGCCGGGGTTGTGAATCTTATCAGGCAAAGTTCTGGTGGTGGATTCTGTATGTGTCTGTGTGCTTGTTTGCGAGTGTGTGTGTGTCTCTGTGTGTTTGTGTGCTGGCGTGTAAGTGTGTGTGTGTGTGTGTGTGTGTGTGTGTGTGTGTGTGTGTGTGTGTGCCCAGGCCCCTCTGGAGTCCATTAATCCCAAATCTAACAGACTTACTGCAGAGGCAGCCTTTGATGTGTGTTGAATCCCTCTCTGGAATATTGGATGCTGCTTCCATAATATTCACTTCCTATTCTCTCATCAGGAGTACATTGTTTTGCCCCCCCCCCCCCCCGATGCCAGGATTTGTCCAGCAGGACAGGTGGCTGCCGTGTTATGAGTTTGTTTACATTTCAGGTGTGTTTTCAGCAGTTCTCTGATCTGTAATTTTACATCTCTGAGCTCTTTTAATCCCATTCTTATCTTGTGTAAGCCTTCTAATCTTTGACCCTAATCTTAAACCACCACATAGAATGGCGCAGTGTGGACTGAGGAGAGTTGTTTTTCTCACCTTCAGATTCAATGCATATATTTGCCAGAGAGGGCTGGGGTCCTCTTAGCCCGTGGGTTTTCTTTTTCGCACGAGCTGAGATGGAGAGGTACTTATTGCTATATATTTCTATTTATTTGTCTTTTATTGCAGCGGCCTGGACTTGAACCCAGCCCACTTTACAGCCTTGCGCTCATAACCCACCAGTCTCAGGAGTGAAACATATGGAGAGGCAAAGAAAGTATAAATTAGATAGTGAGATGGAAAACGCATTTCTATTTGAAATGATTATCCCCCCTGACGAGTAGACTAATAGACCGTTATTACATTTCCGTCAGTTTCTTTTAATCTAATCATACTTATAAACAGAGGAGTGGAGAGTGTTAGTGTGTGCGCCGTGTTTATCCACACTGAGACGCGAGCAACCAGTGTCTAGACTGGCAAACACCAATTTGGCTGGGGCACAGAGGAACATCAATGCTAAAGCAATGTTGCTGAAACACTAGGCATGTACCTTGGCCCAGCATGGAGAGGAGATTGCAGTGACAGGCGGCGATAGGAGGAGGAGGAGAAGGTGCAGCAGAAATAGAAGAGAGGTTGGCAGAGCTCACTGTGGCTAATACATCCAAAGTGTGTCAGTTAGCTCTCTAAATGTGTTAGGCCCCGGGGCTGAGAAAGCCAACACCATCGACTCAACCTACCTCTCTCCACCTTTCCACTTAGCCTCTGTTCAACACCCGCCAATATCCTTAGGGGAGCTACACTGCTGTTCATTGGCACAATTGATCAAATGCCTGCATGCTAAAGTGTACAGTTTTCTTATTGCACATATTAGTCTCATGAGTACACATGCCGGAGACCAATCTGGAGTGGTGTGTTGCTATGGGGCGTAGCGAGTTTGCAGTTGGTGTGTCTTCACACCTTTTTCCGTCTTTTGGCAAATGTATGACATTGTCTAGCAGGCAGTCAGACTGAAGCCGATCCTGTTTCATTACTGTCGGTGGTGATACTATTACTTTACAGTTTGATTCTTCACACAGTATCAGTGTCATGTGCAAGCGAAGGTTGTGATTTATACAATACACCATATACATTCTCGACTCCGGCAACTGTCTGTACGAGCAGCTTTGTATGACCAATATTTGCATTCATTGTTAGGCGACAACTCTCGTGGCCAAAGGGATTAAAGCAAAGGGAGGAAGTCAGTAGATGTTTAATGAGTGACGGAGTCCACATAGGGAGGAGAAATGGGGTGTTTTGATTCTGAATCGAAAATCCATCACAATAAGCCTTTAATTTTCATCACCACATTCAAAGGGAGTATCGGCGCATGAGAATTCACAGTGGAAAAAAATAAATACATTGAAAACCATTCACTGATCCTTCAAAGATGACCAGCTGGTAGTTACTGAGGTTAACTCCAGCTCTAAGTAGAATCTTCTTACTTTTCTTGCAAATCTTTTTTTTTGGTGAATATTATTTGAGCTTTCCCAACCCTAACATGCATAAAGTCACCATAAAGTCAAGTTGCTGCAGTGAAAAAACCTCAACGTTTTTTTTTAAAGATGAATCTGACAGTATAAATGATAGTTGCCTGCATGTAAAACACATGATCTGTTGATTTTTATTAATCCAGATTCGCTAGTCTAGGTATGGCATAGCCGAAAAAAAGTGTTGAACTGGAAAAGCAATTTGAATCGTGACCTTAAAATTAAAGAAGTCACAACGAATCATGCACTTAGGCAATCATGACAGCCGCACACGCTCACCTAACTACGAAAGTGAACTTACGTTTATAACATACGTTTTTTAACCCACATAATGATCGTTTTCCTAAACCTAACCAAGTAATTCTGGTGCCTAAACTCAATGAACCTGCAATCTGCAAACTGTGACATAAGACATTAATAATTTTAAGTTTTTATTGCACTTTTCAAAAACAGAGCAACAACGTGCTGTACACATAAATGGAGCAAAGCATGTAAAGACACGTAGAAAAGAGGAAGTGCTAGCTAGCAAAGTATTACTGGGGCAATTAAACATGAATAAAAAAAATAATGAGTAAAACAGACAGACAGAAACAAAAATAAGTAAAAAACAAAATAAAACAAAGCACCAGAACCAAGAGTGAGATTCAACATGGGGACAGGCATTGTGTTTGTCTGGTGCGCCTGTCGCTAGTCTTCTACAACAGTCATAGTCATATTTTGTTTGGGGAGTCAGCGGCAACTGAGCGACTCTGTTGTTTCTATTTTGAAATCACATAACTGTGTTCATTAACTGATCTATAGTGTGGTTTAGTGCACTCTGGATTGTTATAACTCCCAAATAACACACACAGTAAGGAATGACTATGTGCTCGAGTGACTCAAAGTCGAAGATAAATGAAAATATTTGCACACACGTCGACCGGCTCGGTCTGTCAGATTAGGCTGTTTGAAAACATCCGACTGGTGTCATATCAGGTATGTGCTTAAAGTATTTTTTGCACGGCTGCAGATGCTGTTAGTTTAGCTGAATTAATGTAACCAAAGTACGCGACAGATCTTCACAAGTGTCACAGCTGCTCTCCACAGAAATCCTGGAGTATTTTTCTGGCGGTGTTATCGCAATCTGCAGAATGGAATCTGAAAGATGACAGTGCAAATCATCGGCACATCTGCCGTTCCATCCGGCCATACGCGGGATAGATTTTCTACCGCGGCAAACTTGGGGAGAATGAATTTGTTTGTGGTTGTGCTGAAAGACATGATGTCAGCTATTTTCTGTGACTATTTTCATGTCCAAATCATTCATCAGCAACGAAGACATATTTACCTTCTATGTCATGGTGCCCTTTCGGATTGCATCGGGCTCCGATTATCAAGCCTCTAAAGATGTTACCTACCAACCCGACCTGTGTCGAGTTTGATCCTGTTCAGCAAGAGAAGGGTATTGCTCTTGGCAACCGCTGTGAGAGAAGCGTAAGGATTACAGAATGTTCCTTTTCCTCTTTTGTAGCCTGATTTTCATTCATGTGTGTTGCCATCACAACTTTTCTCTCAGAATTCAGCTTCATATGGTTACAAAAAACTCACCACCGCAAATGATCAAGGTCATTTCATACCACAGGACCAAAACTCAGCAGCGAGGGAACGGCTGTATGCGAACCTGTTGTTGTATTACAGTGATGGCTCTGTCGAGAGAGAGAGGAGGAATCAGAAGCACTCTCCCTAATCCTGCTAAAGCAGTACACATGGGAATGATTACTTGGACAAAGCCATGACACCCTGAGTTGTTCAAATCCCTTTGTTCAAAAGAGAGTGACAAACAGAGACACAGACAGAGAGAGGGGCCGACAATAAAAGAAAGTGATTTAATTCAGCAAATGTGACAGGATTGTATGATGTCTGGTCGATCTCGTTATTGTATGGGTTGCCTGAATGAAGCCTCCGCAGTGCTTAATGGGTTTAATCCTCATTGTTTCAGGACGGTTATCGGAACAGGGCCACCGCGCCCCATCTTAGGCGCCAAATCCCATCGGTTTAAGAGGAGATCCCCTCAAAAATGTAGAATGTTTGCGAGCAGCGTCTACGGTTAAAACGTAGAAATGTGCCGGATTGAAGCACTTGAAAAGACGACCCTCCGTGAATTAGCAACAAAAGGTTTCCCTCCATTCTTTCTTTAATAGGGTACTTTAAACCTGTTTTCTCCTTGGATAGAAACAGGATTTCTGTAATGAGCTGGTGAGTCATAGATTCACTCGGCTTAATTTTTTTTAATTCCCTGCACCCCTCCCCCCCTCTCGTTTCTCTCTCTATGTCTTTCTCTTCCTCACTCTCTTTCTCACTTTATTTCTCGCGCTCGGTATCTTTCTAAATGGGCCAAGGCAACTTTCCTTACCGTCTACTGGGGGAAGAAAGTAGATTAAGGCTATTAACAGACAGAAGGATGCTGATCAGCCTTTCTGGTCTCTGGTCTCGTGTCTGGTCCACACTGTGCTCTGTGTCCTCAGGCCTTTCAGTCACAGGCACCCTTCGAACACAGTGTGTTATTGTGTGTGTGTGGTTTGGAGGGAGTTTGATTGAAAACAGCCCATTTGATTCCCAGAAAATGTGACAAAATTCAATTTAAAGGTGTCACGCAGCGTCCAGAGCAGCGAAAAGAGAGTGCTCTCCCGTCTCACCAAAAAAATGGTCCGTAGAAGCGAGGAGAAATGTAACATGGCACGGGCATGCTGTGTCTGTTTACGTTGCCGATGAGTGAACACGCCGCAATGCACACACAATAAGGACAAGTCACACACGAGCGCGCTATATTTAGATGACAAACTGCCATAAACCCAGGCAAAAGAGGAAAGAAATAAACAAAAGAGAGGAGAAAAAGCAAGGCGGTCCAGAAGCATCCCCTGTCACGGTGCAATCCCCCATGTCCTAATTACACAGGCTTAGAGGAAACGGAGGATTAGCCAGTGATTCACCACGCTTCTCGCCTCATCTTCTAATAAGTCCCCTTCTTGTCTCCTTGCCACCCTTTGTGCCACCCTCCATGTCTCTCTCCAGGTAAAGGTAGCAAGATACCATTGACCTGTGGCTTTCTGCCTCTCTTTGTTCATCCCTGCTAACGTGTCGGCCTCAGACAGCCCCTAACAGGGGAAAAAAAAACCTAATCCCATTTCCGAAAGTAGGCTGCACAGCAGGCTGTTTTTTCTTTTCGCTGTTCTCCTCAGTTTATGTTCAATATTTGAGTAGAAGGACAGTTCTTATATAACATTCATATGTGTACAGGTTTTGGTTTGTATGTCTGGCTTTGTATGCAATGGTGCATGTGATTGCAGTGTGTACCCTTATAGGGTAATTTGCTTTTTTCATGTTTTCATGTACGTAAGGGACACCAGAGTCCGTCTATTCACTGGTGAGGACACTGACAAATGTTTTATTTACTGCAAAATAACTTTATTTGTATCGAGGATCTACAGTGTTGAAACTGCCAGTGTGAGTTTACCATACAATATCTCGATCAACAATGCCATGCGCACTTTCAGCACAAAAGGCACACAAACCACCATGAAAACGGGTTACTGACCAAACACTCTGTAACACTGTTGGGATTTAGAGGTATTCAATGCTTATTTTAATAAATGTATATCACTTACAGCAGCCTATATGCAAAAACAGTATTTGGTATATAGATATGGCACAGTTGTATTGTTAGCATCTATACTTTAAGATTGATATGAATAGATTACATTATACTGTGTAATTGTAATGTTATTGGTATTTATTTTCTTCCAGCTTCGAGCCGTTTCATGTTAATTGTTTGATGTATAGGTATAAATAGCTTGATGACAGCGGGAGCTGCTCCTCTCAGACATCCACTGTATATGTAATGGCTTGCCTGTGGCTGCTCTGCTGAATTGCTCCACCATTAGAACACTTAAGGAGTTAGAGAAAGAGGAGTTGAGGAGTGAGCTTTAGCCGGCGGAAATGTGAATTATACAACATCTTAAGTCACAGGTCGGAACGGAGGCTCGGGTCTTTTGATTGGCTCAAGCAAAGATCTTCCACGGCTGACCCTGCAATATTTATGGGCTACCTCTGACCGCCGTGAGCTTGAGAACGCTCCGAGCCGCTGCATGTCCAGCCAAAGAAATATCACAAAAAAATAGCCTTTTCTCTGATGGTACTTTTTCTTCCTCTCTCTTTTTCTGTCCCTCGCAAAGAAAACACCTCAATGAAGAACACTTGCGACCTGATTGAACAGGCTGGTCAAACACCACAGTGGGAATCTTCCCTAGAGTGTTGTCACACGTGACGGGCGTGGTTACAGATAAACATCAGTTTGCCTGACCTCAGCGTGTTTTTAGCCTTGGATAGGTTCCCATGGTAGGTTCCTCATTTCTGTTGGAAACCCGTTTGCTCAGGTCCTTATTTCTCGTTGGATTGTCAACAGATAACAAGACTGGTGTCTCGAGTGTCACACTCAACTCAAGGCTGGCCTTTGCTCACAATTATAGTTTGCGGAGACCTTTGGTAATTGAGATTATGGCAGGCAGTACAAGGCCCAGCTGCGAATGACAAGTCTAGAACCTGTCATAAAAAAACATTCGGAAAAGCTTTTCATATTGAAATTGGGTGCGTTAAAATGAGCGTCATTGAAAAACAATCGATGCCCGCTCACGTTGCAGACATGCAGACAACAGCAAGGCACGGTCCATTCTGCTCTGTTCAGACAAACACACACACACACACAGCCTTTTACATAACCAGGTAGGTCACTTGTAGACAAATTTGTATTTATAAGGACCACATTGTGCGTTTTAGGGCCCTCATCCCTGCTTTGTGTTAAAGGGAGAGCACTATTTGAGAACATCAATCTGGCTGTCCAGGAGCCCCTCATCTCTCAGCCCACTGGCCGTTGCTGCCACCCACAGCACACAGCCCTGCTTGCTCATCATTGATTAGGCTCTCTGTGTTTGTTTTTGTTTGAATATGAGCTTATGCTCCTCTTCCTCCTCCTCCTCCTCCTCTCAGGTTTTTTATCCCTCTCTCTCTTGTGCATAAATACTCTCTCCTCGGGGTGTTCTTTGAACAACTTAGCCAGGCATTAGCTGACGGAGGGTCCTGCCGCTTGTGAGGGAATGCCTGAAGAGAGGACGTGTTTGATCCTGAGATATATGTCCTTGATTCAGTCTCAGCATCGCCAGCCACCGGGCACCCCCACCGCTGCTGCAAAGCATTTCCTGCCATGCATCAGTATTCCCGTGCCTCCCACTGTGATAAAAGCTATTACACTGGAGAGAAGTATCCTTCTCATTGTGCCTGGCCACCCGCTGCACAGGACAATCCAGACCTATTCCCTCAACACACGACCACACTCCTGGTAGATCTTTAAATTAAAATAAAACGTGAGTTTAATAACAGTTTACAAAATCATATCATAAAACTGTTTTAATGTGGATACAGCAGCACTGCTGAAATAGACAATATGTGGGCTGCTGTGGATGAAGAGCCTTACCAGGAAATAAACATTTTATTAACATTTTAAATCACACTATGGGCACCTTTTGCTGCTGTTGATTTTTTCAGCATGGCTGGTGGCCAGTGTGAAACGCAGGTCCCGCAGCAAAACTATATTGAATACACCTAGACAGCAGCCTGATGGAAATACGACTTAATCGCAACCTCTCGGAATGATGTTGACAAAACAGACAAGACCGGCCAACTGCAGAGAACAGCCTGTTTTCCCAGCACAGCTCTGTTTTAGAGTCACAACAATATCAGATGCAGTAATACACTCGAGTGATGCTCTCATTTCACCACAACAACGTCGTGCGAGGATAAAGGGAAATAAACTAGCGTGCTCCACATCTGAAGTGATGAGAAAGTATAACGTTTTGATTTGTTGGGGTCTATTATATGATAAAAAAAATAAATTATTTAAAAAAAAAGAAGAAGACTTCAAAGCAGTGTCAATGTGTTTCGTAAGAGAACAGCAGCTCTTGTATATAAAAAAAAGAAAATCCACAGATTGAAAAAGTAGTAAGTGTTGGATCTACCACAACAGGGAACGCTGCATCCATTGATAGTTATTTTGTGTATAGCCCCAGGAAAAATTGGCCTTCCAGTCTACCAAGTAATGTCTAAGCCCTTAGAAAATTGACCAAATCTTAAATATCCGAAGCACAATCTGTTCACCCAGACCCAAAGTTTGAAATTCTCTCCCTTCTGACTGCTGCTGTTTGGTCGACTTGCAACCTGAGAAGTCACAAGATATTTACTAAACATTCGGCTCAGTCGGAGTGGAGACTCTCTCATCTGTGCAGTTCAAATATTTAGTCGCCCTGATTGGCTGAGAGTGTGCGGAGGGGAGGGGAAGGGAGGGCAGGGGAGTGGAGGGGAGCGAGGGGGGGGGGCAGCTGGGCCAGATAGCAGTAGGCGAGGAGATCAAAAAACACAATAACACACACACACATGCACTTCATAAACACACTGCGAGCTCCCTCAGGTGAACAGGTGCAGTCATGGTCTGTCACAGATGCTCTGCGCAATTTGTCAGCTGCCATTCCTCCTGTCCACCTCGGGTGGGTTGGGGGGGATGTTCGCCACGACACAACCTCGACTCACAAACACACACCTAGACACATTATCTTGGATCGTTCTCCAACCTCAGAGGCTCTATCGCTAGCTCGTAAAGCTGTCTTAATGACTGCCCAGGTGTGTATAACGGGAAGATGATTCACTGCCGCCACGACGGATGCTAAATTGTTGGGTGTGTGTGTGCGTGTGTGTGTGTGTGTGTAGCTTCTTTACTTTTCCCGCACCTTTGTTTTTTCTGACTTCAGGAACACTCGGTCGCGCTACGTTTTTGTCCTGCATTCAGCCTGCTTTGCAAGCAGCGGCCTGCATGTACAGCTCTCTCTCTTGGCTTCGCTCCCTCCCTCCCCGGGAACCACAGACTGTGACAGAGGGACATTAATCACAGGGCTGGGTAATAAAGCGAGGAGGGATGGGCATGTAGGGCCAGGGGGGCAGGCGTCTGGAGGGAGAAAGGGGGTGTTTAGGGAAATCACACCGTGCTTTATGACACACACTGATAAACAAGCCACAATTTTACACTCACAGGTTTAGGTGCACATCCTTCACGCACCATACGTGGAAGCTTCCAACCCAAAAGTTTGAAAAATTAAATCCAGGAGAGGAGGGTGGAAAAAAAAAAAAAGCACTGTGGGGTTGGAGGCCGGTTCCTTTCTCTTACAGTGTGTGTTGAGGGAGAGCCCCCCCCCCCACGCGTTCTGGGCCACCTGTGTGTTACTTTAAGTGGCCCCTTGTCCTCATTAATTAAGTGTTAATTTAGTAAAGGACTTTTTCTGGATGGAAAACAGAGGGAAGTTTTTTTTTTTTTTATCATTTGGAAAGGGATGAGGGGCTCAGTGGAAGAGGCACCTTCACCGTTGCTGCGATGCTGAAATGGCTGTGGGAGGTTTTCATGATACTGATAACTCTCATGATATGAGACGTTGATAAAATGTGGCTGTTTATATATGATTACAACCTAATGACAGAAGAACACAACAATTTAGTAGTCCGCGGGGTGTAGCACTGTATTAAGGTTTCCTTTTTTTTTTTTCTCCTCCAGCGTTTATTTCTGACCCCTTTTGGTTATTGAAGTTTTTTAATATCGACCTCGTTCCGTCTTGACATTTTACAGCGAGCGCTGTGTTGTGAATCATCTCGAGTGGAGTTGTGATAGTGGATATCGTGTGTGTATAGGTGGGCGTGTGTCTGTATGGGTTTGCCCCGCCAACCTTGATTCTTTGTTGTGTGTTTTTCTCGATGCATTTGCTTCAGCGTGGCGCTCAAGAAGTATTAGAGAAATGCAAGGTTGAAAAATGAGACACCAATAATAGCTCCCTGTTCTTGGGAATCTGTAGTAACCGCACAGCGAAGGCTCAGTGCTCTTGAAAAAATCAGTGCATACTACAGACATAAAAAAATATTTATATATAATTATCGTGTCTTTTTGGTGCACATGAATTGCAAGCCTTTCTTAATTTGGTCTCTGTGTTTCGGTTGGAAACATTAAAGGGGCACTATGTAGAGTGGCTGTGGCTCAGGGGTAGAGCCAGAATCTTGTATTCGTAAGATCACTGGTTTAATTCCCTTGGTCTGCATGTCGAAGTGTCCTTGGGCAAGTCCTGAACCTCAAACTGCTCTTGATGTGCTGGTTGGCACCTTGCATGGCAGCCACTGTCATCAGTGTATGATTGTATGTACGAATTACTGTAACCGCTTTGGACAAAAGCGCCTGGTAAATGTAGATTTGGAGAAAAAATTCAAACTGGGTATTTTGATATTTACCATATCTTATACCTCCCCAGAAACATTGTTTGAAGCTAGAAAGGTGGCGGGGTCCACCAAATATAAATAGCAAATAAAGCAAGTATGAAAATCGTGTTCAGTTGTTTGTCATGAAAAAAAGAGTTTTATTCAGTTTATTCAGGCATAAAATATTCAGAAGCTCAAAAGGTCTTTCTCTTCAGATTAAAATCTCTTTGCCAGAACTACACAGTGCACCTTTAAGTCACAGGTATTAATTCATCCAATGCACAATACATGTAGTCCACTTTTGTCTCCACCCGCCCTCGCCTCCTTCTGAATAGCTCATGCGGTCATCGCGCGCTGTTTTAACTGCCCCCCCCCCCCCCCCCCCCCCCCGCTTTTTTTAAATGGAATTCATTGTTGAGATTATTCATTCAAATTATTCATAATTTATTCAGCGAGAATCGGCCTCTAAAAATGTTCCAGTCACTTTAAAGAGATACATGTAGCCACTGATTTTTACATTTTAGATAAGGCACCTCGCCGGTTTAGAAAGTAATTAACAAATCCTTCATTCATCTCTCCTGCACTTCCACCGCCCTATCTCGCCCCGGCTGCTGTAACGAGGCACTGCGATATCTGATGTTGACAAATAAAGCAGTGAACCAGGATAATTTCCTTAATTTAAAAAAAAAAAAAATGATGTTGCTTATTTAAGGTTTTTTTTCTGAATTGTCAACAGTTTGTGTGACACTGTGTGTCCTTGTTTTGTGATTGCTCAAGAGACTTTTCTGGGGCAGCTTTTACTACTTTTTATATCTGTTTCATGTGCTCTCAGCAGTAAAGATAACTGGCAGCTACATAGCTGTCCTATCTAACTCATTGTTACCCAGTCTGGCTATTCTGCCCTAAAGCAAGGCAATTAACCCTGCCAGAGGTAGTAAGATAGCTCCGGCTGCTCGCTGTGGAGAAAGCATCCACGAGTACAAAAGAGTGTGTGAAGTTAATTAAACTTTTTTTTTTTGTCGGCAATGGAGGTGTAATAAATATCTGATTTCAATCAGCGATTCAGGTCAAGTGTCTACAAAGGGGCTGCAAAGATACAAACATCAACGGCGCCTGCCTCCTGACAGTTCCATCAGAGTTTCGGTGACACTTCACTTGTAAATTGAGCTCAATTTTTTAATCTTCTTCTTGATGTCCAAAACGTTTTTATTTTTTCCTCTTACACTTACGCTACTGAATAATCTCAAATTCATGTCGCATATCATGTCAGCGTCCTCTCGTCTTTTTCACTTGTTTCCATTTGGCTCTGGGCCAGCGTGGTTCTAGGATGCGGCATTACGTAAGATGAGATTTAAGGGCTTGTTTTTCTTGGGCTATACAATAACAGCGTCCGAGATTGGAAACATGATAAGAGAGTGGACACCAAAAGATAAATAATACAGCGTTGCCTATTGTAAACATAGATTGACATCTTGAGGTTGCAGCTATCTTGATGTTTGTGATTTTGCAGCAAATACTCGGAATTTCAAGCAGTGATCTTGCACTAAAGTGGTGGAGAAATAGTAAAGCCAGTTGGGCTCGTTGCGCGATGGTTTACTGTATGCTGATTTGTTCTGTTTCATCGTCGCACAACATCAAATCACCGACTGAGAGCTTGATCAAATTGTGACACATAATTGCACGACATCGCTCTCAGTGTAATTCAGCTTGGAGAGAGAAACTGGAGATGCGGCGAACGAGCATGCACCTGGTAGCCAAATCATCGCAGGAAAATGTGTCCTTGGTGGAGGCTTCTGTTGCCCATCCCAAAGAGCTGGTGGAGGGAGAGACACAACCAGAGAGAGAGAGAGAGGTAGAGGGAGTGAGACAGAGGGGGAGGGAAGAAGGGAGGGAGGGAGATGAATGTCACCCTTGCTCTCATATGTCATATTGTTAGCCATAGATATGAGGAGAACGCCTCAAGGTTGAACGTGCGACGGAGACATGAATAATCTATCAGAGGTTTTCCTCCAACTAAATAGAGGGAAATATGTCTGCATGGATTATTTATGCTTTAATATGCACACGGTGAATGGACAATCACCTCTGAGAGCATGAAGACATCGCAGGGGCTAAGTTAATTGTGTGTGTCTGGAGTGCATGCGAGCCCGGATTGTGCAACTGGCAGTGGCCGTCCAGCTGTTAAGCCCGGTTACACGTATGGTTCCGTATTTCGCTGCCCGGTGATGGATTGCAGTAATAGGGTGTTCTGGTCGGAAAAGCGTATTCGGGTTTGTATTATGTATGTACAAGCTTTCGACCATATCATCGATCTTTTGCGCTTTGACATGTTGTTTGTATTTTCTTACTCAAATCTCAAATAATTCTTGCACAAACACACATACACGCGCGTGCGAATGCTTCTCGGTGAGTGCGCATGCATTCGCTCGCATTTAAATGTAGTCCATCTCAAACTGGTCCGGCCTCCGCTTTTCCAGCTCACCTTATTTCCTCTTCAGCTGACTGCCTCGACATGGGAAATGTCAGGCTCTCTCTGCCAGCGCTGTTTGGCTTCTTCAAACATTTGTGAAGTATTAAGCTCATCTCTACAGCTTAGGAGGGCAGTCTCTTAGGAATCAAGGCCGCTGACCCGCAACACAGCGAAGACGGCCCTCGCCAAGTGCACTCAAGCACGTCCACTCTGCCTGCTCATTTGCATCAACGAAAAAGATTGTGTTAGTCCCAAGTTTGTGGTCTTTACAGCAGCACTCTCGCCGCACCATAAAGGTCTACGCATGGTGTAATGGAATCGATGGGGCGGCTTTACGGCTCCTAACGGTAATGTTGTCTTCTCACATTTAGCTGAGAATAATAGCAGAAAAGCTGTAGAGCCTTATAAGTCTTTTAAAGGTGCGCTATGTAGGTTTTGGGGACATTTTAGAAGAGAAGGAGAAATCAGAAGAGAAAGATCTTCATGACTGATTTTTATTTTTTTAAATGCAGATACATCTCACTAAAAAAGATATCACTCTCGATATACAAGGATAGCGATTCATCACGAGGAATCAAGGTTTGAACCATTACCATTCAGCAGGGGAGGTGAAAAATGTCAAGATGCTGTATCGTGTTTTAAGAGAATTAAATTGTTCAATCTGCGACTGATTTAAGTTCAAATATCGCTTTATGCCTCTTGGGCTTTTGCCACTTTGATTGGCCAATACAAACATCAACAATGCCGAAATCAAGCCACCATTAATAGACCCAACAAGTTCCTGGTAACAAAGGAATGCTGCTTGACTTCTGCCGCATTTGTTTCTTTCAAAATAGCGTATTTTGACGAACAAACGCATCGCTGCAAGAAAATTAAGAGTGTGTTGTTTTTCCGCAGCGTTTGGCTCCACAAGCATATTGTTTTTAAGATGCACTGCATATGTTGAAAATGATATGTTAATTGGCCTGAGCTGCATTCGTTTGGAAGACTGTGAATGAAAGTAAGCTTTTACATTTTACTGGAGCGCAGCAAATGCTGTTGCATTCTGTGGTTTTTCTAAGGTGTAGCTTGTCAAGTTTACACTCTCCTAAACTAATGGAATGATTGATGGAGGCCTGTCGAGGCAGCATAATGAAATGTGTCGACTTATTGTATATTACGCTGTCAGATGTGTGGATGAGAAACAAGGAACTACATGTACCAATTTCATTTGTATAGTCCTGTCTGTGGCGTCTCTTGGTTTCATCCCACCCGGCCAATGGAAAAATTCCATTTATGGGACAACAGATGCTCTTTTTTTTTTTTTTACCCTCTCTATTTTCCCCTTCCCCGCTTCCAAAAAAACGTGCTCCTCTCTTTATTTTATTAATAATATTTTTATTTTTTTTAACCAAGTTCTGGATCTGTTTGACACAGGCATGAACACCCCCATAATCAGCCAGAGTGTGCATCCCTCTGAATAGAGATGAAAGAGGGGAACACACGCACACACACACACACACACACACACACACACACACACACTTGCAGTTGTACACACATGCATGCACACACAACAACAACAACAAGGAGCACACAAATAAACAGGCACAAACACACGGGGAAGAAGCACAAGCCATTTGGCACAGTCTCTCTGTCTAGGGAGGGCTTCAAAGCCCACTGACATGAATTTATGATAACGCCACTACGCCTTTGCCAAACCTCAACTGTTGTTGTTTTTCTCTTGCTCCCTCCCCGTCCCTTCTGTATGCTCTGCCATCCCCTTCATCAGAGCTTTGGAAAATGTTAGCAGGTGTCCCCCAGTCCCTTGGAAAGGTGTGTGTATGTGTGTGTGTGTGTGCGTGCGTGTGCATTTACAGTTCTTGGAATGAGACATGTTTAGCTGCCTCTTCCTGTTATTCATAATTTCATCAGGCTTGGCTCTACTTCCTTAACTTTGGGCTCTTTGTACAGTTTCAGACTAGTACTCTGATTCTGTTACCCTCTCCTTGTTGTGGTTTTTACTCTCTCTGCCCACTACTGACATGAATGTGACTTTTTTTTCCCCCTTCCATCCCCTCCTTTTGTTTGTCTCTGCAGATGAGGACTGCGTGAATTGTACGGAGGAGTGCCGAGTACTGGGTCATTCTGACCGCTGCTGGATGCCCCAGTTTCCCGCTGGAGGAAACCAGGCAGAGGGTGTCGACTACCGCAACAATATGTTTGTGCCAGCGGGGATGGAGACGGTGCCCGAGGCAGAGACCTACGAGACTGTCAACCCCAATGGAAAGAAGACGTTCTGTACTTTTGGAAAAGAGAGGCGTGACCACACCATCCTGGTCGCCAATGTCAAGCCCTACTTGAAGGCAAAACGTGCCCTCAGTCCACTGCTCCAAGAGGTCCCCTCAGCCTCTAGCAGTCCTACCAAAGGGTGCTCCACCATGTCTCCCTGCTCCTCAGTCAAAAGCCCAGCCGACGGGGCTGAAGGTAAACCTCCTCCTGCTACCTGCTCCGGCCACTATGGGCCTCCCGATGGTCAGTACCTGTCACCGACCAAACAAACCAGAGACCAGGGGGTCTACCCACCCTTGCCTCCCTCAGACCCAGTGGCCAAGGTGCTCGCAGAGGCCCGCTCCAGGATCAGCCAAGAGGCAGCAGGTGAAATGGAGTGTGTCCTGGAGCAGGTGGAGCCCGATGGAAGCCGCGACAGAATGGACGCTGACCAGGTGGTGAGAGACATCGACAAATTATTGCAGGACTGCAGAGGAAGTGAGGCCACTGGCACGCTCAGGAAGTGACACAGAGGACTGTAACAAAAAGAAGTAGGGAGGTAGAGAGAGGAATATGATGCTATTCCAAAAACTCTCATGCCAAAACTGTCAATGTCACCAAAACAAATCAAAAATGTTAAATGGCTCTTATGATAGAGGCTCTTTTCACTGTATTTGTTGTTGAAGTACCAACTCTGGATGGACAATGGGAACACTTATCACTTGGCACCGGTTTTGGGGCTAAGATCGCAACCAACATGAAAGAACTGGCTAACAAACATCTGAATTCTGCTGAATTTATAAACGCATTTTGTTTTGGATTCTTAAGCAAATTGCAGAGGCTTATGCCTCTGGCACCTCGCAAGCTATTATCTAAGTGCCCACCAGCTCATAAGTGTGTTGTTCATGGTCTCTCATGAAATCCTACATATCTAAGTGTGTGTAGGTGGATTTCTGTTTTGTGTGATGGCCATAGAAACTGAATGAAAAAGGACTAGTCATGGTCAGACACGACAATCGACACGGAAGCAAAGAAACAAATTCTAATCTACCCGGGACGGTGAATGATGGAAATACACAAAACAACCTTATCATTTCTGACTTTAATAAATGTGTTTATTGTGTGATGGATCCTGTAACTGAACATGAACAGACTGGTTAATCAGGGGTGTGTTCGCAGGGGTTGGTTAAGGAATCACAGTTAAGTGTGTGTGGGGGGGGGTGGCTGGGGCTTAAATGCTACGCTGAAGGAGAATTATTAACAGTGTAACCATGTTCCACCTGTCGTTTGTAGCCACATGTGTAAGTTGTGTCTGTCTCACGCCTCCTATTTAAACATTCATGTTGCTGGTCGGTGTAGCCGCGCGCACCAATTTTACACGTGTGCACTACACTATGCGCATACACGTGCTGACACACGCACTGACACACACACTCACACACATACACAAACTGACACACATACACACTGATGCTTTCACACAACTGGCCATCTGTGTAACTGTCTTATACATGAAACATCATCAGCTTTCAGTCCCTTGTGTACAGTGAATTATCATGTGTGTGACTATGCCTTACTAAGGCAATCATGAGTTGTATAAAAAGGGACATTTTTCCTCAACTGTGAAAAGATGATATCTATATGGTTATATAGATGACTATATGTATGAATTCCATGTATAGTGTCCAAATATTAACAAAATATTTATACATTTTTTAAGGAAAAAAGAAATGAGGAATCTCAGCAAAAAAGTGTCCTCGAGTTAAGGTCCAGAGCGGCGGGGGTGTTAACTCAAAGAACTGCAAAGGACACTGCCATTGTTTCGAAAGACAAGTATCCGAAAATATAAACAAACAAGAAAATGTCCCTTCACATTATCACTATACATAATATCATTATATGTGTAAATGTATCCAATTTAGATGTGTTTACATCAAAAAACTGACATATTTTTATTGATTTCACTGCAATTTCTGTGCATTTGAGCCAAATTGTTATGTGTACAAAAGCTATATTGTGTATTTTATTAAATTAATATATAGTTGTGTTGCAATATACATGGGCTTATATTGTATTTGGCAAAAGTTGCCTTAGTAGCTGTCGAACTCTGTGAGTTTGCTTTAGTTTGGGTTTTTTGTTGGTGTTTTTTTTCCTCTCTATTCTGCATCTTTGCAGGCTGGCTTCAGTGCTTTTGAGATGTCGCCTCTTTTTACCCTGAGATCCAGCTGGATCAAATACAATAACTGTTGAAAGCTTAATGAGCCAGCTGATCTAGAAAAAAAAAAAAAACAAGTCAAACCAACAACAAAAAGCAACAACCACAAGATAACAGTTTGAATATTTTTACTGAGCAGATTTTTACAGGGCAGCTATTTTCTTTAACAATAACTAGTATGCGTATCTTGTGTTTCATTATGTTTTTACTTTCTTTCCAAAAAAGAAACCTGCCATATGGAAAGTGGAGTGGTTTCCTTGGTGATCATAAAACTGCCTTACTGTCTCTGCGGAGAGCTTGTTGTATCTGTGGAGCTTGTGACTGCTTATGAAGCCCTGGTCCACCAGAATGTGCATTTTCTATAAAGGACCAAAAGAGGTTCTTTCTCAGCAGTCTGTGTTGTTTATGTATGTACTCCTCTATACGTGTTAGAAATTCTCATACTTTGCAGAGAAACTTGACATCTGAAATTATATCTGAAGTTCCTTTTGGATTTGATGTCTCTAGCTGTTTAGGTACACGGTTTATACAACCAAGTGTCTTCACATTCAGGCTTTCTTAAAAAAATAATAATACAGACATTTATTTTTGAAAATTTTGGCACATTTCGGCCACTCTCTGAATGGGAGGTGCTTTTTCTAATATTATCTGACAGTAAAAATAAAGCAGAACAGTAGGCTATTAGACTAGATGTGTTCTGGGAAATGTGTCCACAATCACCAAATCTATGTAAGACGCAGCCATGAGAGGGAACAGTGACTTATATTTGTAGAAATGGCTCCCGGTGTGTTCAATGTGAAGTGAAAGCTGAGCTGAGTTGGAATCTTGACAGCAGATTTAACACATTCAGACATGTCACATCTGAGTATTTTTCGGTGTTCCTGTTTCTCCCTTCTTTTTTCTTAATCGAGGTACGTGTTTGGACATTCTCCTGTCATTCTGCCATTCAGCTGTATCTTTAGCCTGCTTTCCATCTTTTTTTTTATACCACTATTCCTTTTGCTTACTTTCCTCTTCCTCAGCTGTTTGCTTTCGCGCCTCTGAGGAGCAAAGCAACTGTTAGCTTTCCTCCTCTCTTTCGTCTGCAAAGTGTTTGGTTTTCAGTTTACCCTTGCTCCTTTCCCTGGGAGATGGCAGCGGCTGTTTTTAGAGAGAGGGCTTGGAAGATTTGACAGAGGAGGAATAATATTTATGGGTATTTTTAAATGACGACTTTTTTTTCCTTTTCTTTTTATTTTTTTTGGATTGTTGTTATCTCTCTCAAATATCTGGATAAATCATGCGAGCCTGATATTACGCATCATACAGACGGCAAAACGTTTAAAATGTGCAGTTCAAAAATGCATTCTGCTACTGTAATCCTCGTAACACAAAAAAAAAAAAAAAAGAGAGAAAGGAAGAAATGCTGTTTCTGCACTCACACAGACACACGAACACCCGGGCACCTCAGCAACACACTGCCTTTCATTTAAATGCATCGCCCCTTAAAGGTAAAGCGAAGGCTGAAAGAGGGCAAAACACTACCCAGACAAATGTGTCACTTCCACACTTGTCTTCATGGTTTATTTTCTTTTTTTTTTTTATCTCATTTTGCTCGGTCTTCATGCCGGATCAAGCATTCTCTGCTCTGCGTGTGTGTGTGTGCTTGATTCGCTTTCATGCCCTCATTGTTTGACAAAACAATTCCTTCCCTTCTCATTTAATTTATGTTACCTGTGTGCTATAGATTTACTTCCAGCTCACGTTAAAACCCATTGCCGTGGTCTCCCTTTAATTTGGGCATTAATTAAAACCGACTGCAGAGGTCATCCCGGGATTTACTCAGTTTGGCTGCCACGAAGAGTCACTGTCACAGTTCAAGCACATTTTAAAGTGCTGTCCCCTCTAATGGTGTTCCCCATTGGCCCGGCCACTGTCTGTACACTCACAAACCGTGGGCAGGAAATGAGCTGGGTCCGGTGGATTGAAGGAACTCTTTAAAGCCATGCCCCCACCCCACCCCCTCTCTCTCAGGCTATTTGCTGTCTAATAGAGCAGAGGCTGCTTCTAAGGTCAACGCATAGTTGGAGATTGAGCATAATGTAAGGCCTCTCATTGTCTGACACACCGTTGGCATCATACACTGTTGGCAGTGCATTACTCAGCTCCAGAGTGGGTAATTTTTGCCCACTTGAGACTGTTGGTTTTACCAAGTGATTAGGACTGGGCCTTGATGAATGTGGCTTAACCGCCTCTGGTCTCTGACTCACACTGATGCAGGTGCACACGGACTCGGACAGCCACTGCTTCACACACGTAGAGACAACATGCCATTTTGGTTAGTTAAAACAAGCACCCGATGTTTGTCAGTGTCGCTCCTCCCCTCAACCCCAGCTCCCAAAGTCCACACTGATAGCATAGGGCTCCACGCTACAATGGGCAACTGGTGAAAAGACCAGAGACATTCATTTGTATGGATTATTTCAACTGCTATTGTCTAAAGGCTGTGTTCATTGTGATCTATCTGAAAAAAAAAAAAAAAGATGAAAAGATCAAATAAAAAAGCAATTACTAATAATGTTTGCTCTTGTCCTTGTATGAGTTGGTTGAGGAATGGATAGTCATGGCTTTGATTTAATTTCTCTCCTCCCGAGAGATAACCTCACACAGCACGGCGTTTTTGTTCCTTCGAGCGGCAATTTTTGCCTTGTCGAATAGGATTGCTCTGTTTACATCAACCGTGCCAGCTTACTTTGGAAGAGATAATAATTAGCTATTTCAATAGTGGCCTTTGGTTTTAAAAAATGCACATATGCATGTACCTTATGCGCACACACTTGCACCAATTTTAAATTTTGCTCCAGGCAAATGATTCTTTATTCATTACGTTGCCTCACATATTCGCCACACAAAAGATTACTGCTCATGCTCTTTTTTTTTTCTTCTTCTTTATTATTTTTTTTTTTCACCTAATTGCTGAGGCAAATAAATTGGTGCTTGAAATTATGTGTACTAATGCTGGGCAGATAAGATGTTGCACTCCACCCTTCAGCTAAATTCACATTCAGTGGCCAATTTGCAGTTTCTTCAACACTGGCCCGTGGTTTTATACTGTATGCCTCCCGTTTGCTCAGTCAAATCTGATTTGCTTGATTCGTAAGGTACCAGCTATTAGCAGTGGCAGATGTGACCCTCCCTCTTGGTGTTTAGCTCTCCAAGAAGAATAGTAAACAAACTTTTTAGAGCTGACTGGCGCTTAAAGTATTAGTGCTCGGGAATGGGTTTTTAATGTTCTTTTTCAGCGTTTCTCAATTCAAAATGACAGACCATGGAAGCTAATGACACGCCGTAACATTTATCTCAGGAAACTATTCCATCATCGCTGTGTAATTGCAGAACTACATATGGTCCTATGCTGTCGTGACTCAACGCATCAATCGGCATACTGCTGTCTAAGAATTAAAGTTAGTCATTTCCCAGACTGCAGTCCTTTCTATATGCTCGTTCGGGACGATCACATTCTAATTGCAGAAAAAAAATCTGCCAGTGGATGTTTTTCCTGGTGTTCAAGAGATTAAATATTAGGAAGCTTTTATAAAAAGTCTAGTATAAACTCAAGTCCAAATGAATACACTTGAATTTTTATATTTAACCAGGGCAGTAACATTGGTACTTATTGTGCGCAACAATCAAGTGCAAAAAATATCTCTCTCAAATACATCAAGATAAATTATTCGTGGAATTATTTATCATTTGAAGAGGCTGGATCGAATGAATTAATTTTCATTTTGACCATAGAGGGAAAGTTTTCCCCCCCTTCCTGGATTTGCAGACCATTGGTATGCACCAAGACTTTTTTCTGTTTGTATCTAACTATTCGCCTCAAGGCAGATGTTAATTAAAAAGATAGCAGAGGCACTTTCTTAAAAAAGAAAAAAAAAAAACACCATTTCTAGGCTGCCTCATTTGGCCCAGTGGGAAGAGTTTTCTGTAAATCAATCACATACTTTATTAAAAAAAAACAGCTTGTCCTCTGGTACATATCAATCACCTTCAAATCTAAGTTCTCAGAACTTTGTAGATCACAGCTTGTTAGGAGAACTGTGACAAAGTGTGAAATATTAATGGTATGACAGACCATGTGGCAAGCAGTGTTGGGTATCGTTACTTTGGAAAGTAGTTAATTAGGTTACAACGTTACCATCAATTAAAATTAATCAGTTACGTTACAGCGTTACCTATGAATAAAAGTAACGCGTTAGAGTACTCATGCGTTACCAAAAATTAAAAGCCGTTTGCAGCGCCTCGCACATGCTGTAACTTAACTGACACACACACACACACAGCCTCCTTTAAATGCACCGAGAGGTCGTGACAATGATGATAACGTCAGTCATCCAACCAAATTAACTCTGCAGGATAACAATAACAGGAAAGACAGTCAGCAATATGCCACATAGCGTTTTATCAATTTTTTTCTTTTTTTTTTGCTGTCGACAAGCTTTTCACCAACGCAGAGTGTGCATGCTACCGTTATGTTGTTCTTGTCCTTTTCGCTGGTGAATTGAAAATAATGTGCGTACTTCCACGATATCAAAAGCTGTCCTCTCTGCCATCTTGCCGGGGGTTCGAAAACACTCTCACACACACACACACACACACACACACACACACACACACACACACACACACACACACACACACACAGGTAACGTAGGTCAGCAGCAGGGCACAGACGCATCACAGCGCTGCACCTCCGCTGACACATCCGCAGGTGGCTCAGTACTGTCTGACAAAAAGCAGGCTGCAGTTGGGATTTTCCTTTCCTTATCCGGAGAAATTCTTAAAATAACGGATTACTTTTTGAAAAAAATAGCGAAGTTACTGATTCCTTGACGCACAAAACTAATGCGTTACGTTACACGTTACACGAAAAAAGTAATTAGAGTACTCTAACGCGTTACTTTGTAACGCGTTACCCACAACACTGGTGGCAAGTAAAGATCAGCAGCAGGTTCATGATGTCAAAAATCCTGTTTTTGTTATACCTTTGCCAATACATGACATTAAGTTTGCAACAGTTGCAATGAAATACAAAATAAATGTCATAATTATTTTGGCAACATCGAATGCTATTTTAAAACACAGAGCAAGAAACTTATCACACAGTTTGGCGGATATTACCACTGAGGAACACTAGGAAAATCACATTTGTGCATTTTAATGAAGGTCCTTCATTCAGATAACCATGCTAATGGGATTTAATCAAGTACTGTTCTATATTGAACGCACTAAAAGGGCACGTGGAGAGAAGAAAAGATCTTTTCAACATGAAGAAGGAAAGGCATTTAGGTATTTTGTGTTGTGCGGAGGTAGGCAATTTGAAAAATGTGTGTGTAAGAATGTTTAAAGGGATGTGTGTGGTGTGTGGGCCAGGTTGGAAATGTATGTCTGACAACATGAACAGTCATGCATGTCGACTTTGATTTGATGTCGCTGACAAGAAGTAGAAACACAGTAGGTATCTATGGTCACAGTGCCTGAGTGGGTGTTTAAGAGAATCCCTTTTCATCAAACAGGAGAAGGAATGATGGCACAAGCAATCATGGCAAACACTGCCACATGCCTAAATAACAATGGATGGCACTATGAATGTGCCATGGTGATAAGAGGTTTTGTGTCACTATGTAAATGTGCATCCGCACTCGATTGAAATTTGTCCTCGTCTGAAAGAAAGCCGTCTGTCAGCCTGTATTAGCCGGAAACTTTTTGTCTGTCCTCAAAAGCACAAACCTGGAGGAAATGACAACCTTTGTGACAAAAATAGAGGTCGGCGATTACAAAGAAAAACACACAAACACACAAATGAACATGTTTTGTTTTTTTTCACATCCAGCCATTCAAGAAACTTGTCTCTGATCCAACACCTCAGACTCCTTCCCATTCACCTCAGAGAGGAGCAGTGTGTTAGGCGTTCAAGTGTTTCTGACCGGAAGCGGAATAGAAAAGCAGCGAAATAATGGCTCCCGACAGCTTCCATGGAGGGGTCGGCTCCCATCAGTGGGGGAAAATGCTAGATGAAAAGGTCAATAAGCAACACGGGGAACTTAATATGGAGTAGACATATGAATTCAACCACATGGATTACTGCCCCTGGCAAAGTGCAGGACTGACTGACACCGCTGAATCAATTCAGAAATATTCAGTGTCTGGTGTGTGAGATGCTTTAGAGCTCCGAGGACCTTTCATCAGATTCCTGCTTGGATGTTCCGGGGTATTACTCAATCAAATATGCTAGAACATGATATTTCCCTTCAATATTTATTATGTTTAATTAAGCAATAATACCTGAGAGGGTGTGATTTAACGTCATTTGAGCACGACAGTGATGCGGTCAGGACCGAGGCGCTTGCGCTGAGGTCCGCAAGCAGCACTGAAGTATATATTGCGATTATACAACTAATACCAACACAAATAAAATGTATAATCAAAGTATATCCATGTTGATTGACATTTTGCTCTCAAATTTTAAAGGTTTTTGCGAGTGTGCGTCGCGTTTCCATGGAAACACATGGGGTCTGACTAATAACGGAAACAAAATCAGTCACGTCAGTAGACTCATATGTGTAATGGAACGTAGTTTACCACTCCAGCAAATAATCCAAACCTGAGTAACGACCTAGCAACAGAAAGGATTTTCTAGTCCCAGATGAGTGAACTCTAAGCTGACTTGAATGTTTTATCGCGGTCTCGGAATTTCCTGAACACCGTAAAATACTAAATAATAGCTGGGGTGTTTATTTGTTTAAGTCACTCAACAGACCAGGCGGCAATTTGTTACAAGCATTTAATTCCTTCCTCTCAAAAATCCGGGATGAAAATGTCACAAACTTCGCCAGCTTCTCGGCGAATTCTCTGGCATCCTTCTGGGCAATAGTTGTCTAAGTGAAGTTGTTACAGCAGAGGAAACGATTTAGCGACCAGCACTCGCTGCAAACTCCTCATCTCTGCTGTCACTCACGGTGGCGGACATTTGTTTCTCCATCGCACTGATCATTTTGTGGGACACTCTCTCCTGCTGTGCCCGTTTGCTGATAACTCATCCCCGCATGTTTATCTCAGGCTCCTCGCTAGCCTTCTCCCTCCCTCCACCAGGCAGTCTGGTCCTGTTGCTGTCCTCCTCGGACAGCTCCGTTTTATTTTTTCGCCAATCTCTCACTCTCTTGGGGTCGACAGGGAAACGTCTAGCGGCGGCTTCTCCCGAGTTTTCCTCTACATATTTTACGGCAGAAAGTTTGAATTTCAAGCCGTACTTTTTTATTTTTTTGCTCCAGCTCTGACAGTTACTACGTTGCCATGGAGATGGATAAACACAGACTTGGCGGAGTAATATTTTGAGTAATGAGTCAGGCGTGCTGTCATGCTGATTTGAGCACGGTCAAAATGTCTTGTTGACCAATCAGATTGCGTGGTCGGAACTACTTGTTGTAATAATATACAATGATGACATGTCAAAGGAGACCTATTATTATATATTCCCTTATATTTCCCTTTCCTTCAGTATTTATATAATTTCTTGTGCACGTAAAAGGTCTTAAAAGGTGAAAAGGTCAAAGTATGTGCCAACAGGAGAACCTCTCTCCCACAGAAAGCCCGGCTCCTGAAACACCTCGTCAGTCGTCCCGCCTTCAGTTTTGACACTTTGTGACATCACACTTCATCACCATGCTACCTGGAAGCTGAAAACAGGACAGAGCCGACCGGAGACACGGTGTTCGTAGCTGGCTCAGGCGTGTGTGAGGTGACCAATCAGAGCCGACTGATTATTTGAGAGAAGGAGTCTGAAAGAAACAGTTGCTGAAACAGATGGTTTCAGACAGAGGGGGAAGACAGTGCTGCTGCACTGGACAGTATGAGAAAACTGATGTGTTGTGTTTTTTTTTTAGCATTACAGCATGGAAACCTGTTCTAGTGCCAACCCAAAATAAGATTATCAATCTGAAAGTGAGCATAATGTCTCCTTTAAAGCACAATATCAGAGATAACAGTGAACACTTAGACTACATAAGTGCCCATAATTTGCAAATCTGCGGGCATAATGACAACATCCATTTGTTTTTCCCAATGTAATATAGTCGTATCTGTTATTTTAAGATCAATTCTCAAGTGATTTTATTGTTAGACTTTGACGACTTCCCACAGAGGCTATCAGACAGAGGATGTATTGGATGAAAGGGAAGACAGATACCTCGATGGCTGTACAATAACAACAGGATGTGATTTGGACAGAATGTCAGGAGGGAACGGGAAGGTCAATATTACAGTAACAGAATATGACCTTGGGGACGAACATCTTACTACTGAAGCCGTTCTTCTTTTGGCAGAGCTAGAACATTGATCCTTTCCTCTAATATCAATTAGCTATGCCATCATTAAGCGGGCTTCACCACAATGTCATTTTGACAATGTTCCTTGGAATACATCCAGAGCAACCCATTCTGTCTACTCTATATTTAAATGTTCTTCGAGGCTTATGGGAAGTGATCTTTTGTCATATTTGTTCAGGTTAGAGCTAAAAGCAAAGTTAAAGTTAGAAAAAGTTTACATGGCACCATCTTGGAAAACAGAGTTATATTGTGAACGCACGCATGCACACACCTACACACACCTACACACAACACCCCCATACTCACCAGTGATGTTTGCTACGTGATACACCTCATGTTAGGAAAAATAAATAAGTGGGACAGATGATTCAATTATAATAACCTTAATAGCTGGTGCACTTTATCTGACCTATTGGCTGTCCTTGTCAAAATAAAAACATAAATTACATTTCCAAGCAATTATGTGATTCACTGCCTGCAGTTCTGTCTTTATAGTTGTTTGTCATCTTTAGCAGAGTGAAAGTGAAATATCATCAGAATAACATCAGACGGATATTAATAGATTTTATCATGGATCTACATTTGGTCATCATTTTATTTATTTATTTATTTACCCATATATATGTTATTCTAACAAGTGTTTGCATTTTCTACTTTGAAATTGTTATCCAAAGAAAATATACAGTATATACATGTATATATATATATATATATATATATATATATATATAAATATATATGATTTGGGTATTTTCACGTTTGATGATGTTTTTGTAGCATTTTTTCAGACAAACTTCAGATAAAAGTGGTCCAGTTTATTGGATTTAGGGAGCTCTAATAGCAGAAATGGAATATGACATTTGTAACACCGCATTACCACTTTCTACAGAGGAGGATTAGGGCCACTGTACAGAAGAGAAAACTCTTTTCACTCTTTTTTTTGACATTTCCGACTTTTTTGGTGGTATTTTTAGTGTTTGATCGCCTGAAAATAAAGAGTGTGTTTTCTTTGCCTTAGAATGAGCCCTACATGTAGCAAGACAGACCTCTTCCACAGAGGCCGCCATGTTGCACCACCTTGTTTTTACATCAGCCCAGAACAGTGGCTGTCAACGTTGTTTTTCATATAATTTCAACTCAAAAACACTTTGAATTAGCTACAAAATCCATTGAGACGAAGCTCATTAAAGGTTTACATTTTGAAAATAGAAGTTTTAAAAACTGTGTCCAAGGGGAAGGTTTAGCCATTTTCTGCTAACTGTACTGAAGTTATGGCAGCTCGCTGAGAGTCCTTGAGGAGTGATAATACTTCACATTGATGGCTGAAGACTTTGGCCTTGAGAGTCAAATAAACACAGTGAAACTCTGAGAGATATTTCTTTGTTTGAATGTATTCAAATGCTCACACACTCAGTCAAACCAAACTTTTGTGTGGCATAATGTGAACAAGAATGGCAACTGGCAACTTTCAGTCGGATCAAAGCCTTGTGCCTCTGCCTTCCTCCCTTTGTTTTCAAAGTTTATGTATCTCCAGTGTGAACACAGCAGCGGGCATCATGCTGGGATGTCGGCCCCTCTCTGAACTCCGAGACACCACTGACAAAGGCGATTAAAGCCATGCCTGCATATGATTAGCCCATCCTTTAGAGCTTTGAACCCCCACCCTCGACTATTCCCCAACTTAAACACTGAGACACTAAACAAAAAAAGGGCCATGCGGTCCACATCAATGAGGAGTGAGGGATGGAACGATCAAATAGGAATCAGCAAGGGAAAAAACAAACAAAGAGTTGCTAAATAAGCTGGGCGACAGGCAGAGGCCTTTTCCTCGGCTAATGGCTAGTGCAAATAGAATTGGTCTTCAGGGATTTAAAGGGCTGCGGCTGACAGTTAAAGCAGTCTAAAGCTGATCTACAACAAAGTGAGAATGCGATGCATCCGCGCAGCACCAACCTAGACAGGATGATAGGGTGTAAATAACAGTCGGTCCCCAGAGATGTGTGCCACATAACACAAGAACTCCCTGGTTTGGGTGTTTGATTTGTTTGAATGCTATCTGACATTTACTTAACCAGCTGCAGGGACATTATCTTTAAGGATTCTCAATTTGGTGTAACAATCGTGCCAGCTTCTGCCTGTCTTTTTCCATTTAAGGGGCCTCTGCACAAGTCTGGCCCTGCATATTTTACATTAGAATATATTGCACATTATGTTTCGCATGCTTATGGAGCAGCAATTCAGGTTGAACTAGAAAGCCAACCTAACACTGAAGCAGAGCTACAAGAAGAGCGTCTGGAGTCACCATGAAATCGTGCTAGCCTGAGGTTATCCAGGAAAAAAAACAAAAAAAAACGAGTGTTCCATTTCCATTTATGTCTCTTTCTGTTCTTATCTGGTCCAACATCCCTGCCATCACATCTCTGTTACCTTAATGGAAAACATAAGAGATGCCCTTCTAATGTTCCCCCCCCCCTTCAGATATACTGCTCTTTCCCTGCCTCTCTCCGCCTCCCTTCCTCCGGACCACCCAGACTATCACAGCGAGTGACGTGAGTGTGAGCGAGTGTGTAGCTGTGCGCGTATTGTGCATCTGGTGTAGTGTTACAGCTCAGATCACAGCCCAGTGCACATCTGAACACCCTGTTTTCAAGTGTCAGTTGAGTGGCAGAAGGACAGTGACAGTGCTGCCTCAGATCCGCTGCCTGTGTGACACAATGTGGCTGACAACAGTTTACAATAAGGTGACATGTCGGACATCATAGGATATGGACTCCGGTGAAGGAGTCGGGTCGAATGACTTATTTTGCCTCTGAAAGGCACACCCAGATCTTATTTGAGCGATTTTTCAGAGTATTGATCTTCTGACCGCTTAACAGATTAAGCTATTGATGAAATAATTGATTCACACTGCATCAGCTACATGTAACCAAGATGCCAAGCCCACATGGACTAATGAGACATATTTCATGTCAGTCTTTGCACATGAGCACACGTATTCCCAAAGAACTGGGGTGTGTGTTCATTCAGATGGGGAGACAAGGCAGCGTTGGCCATTAAGTTCTTATAACGAGCTATGTTTTTCTTCTTGTTGTTTGCCTGGGTAAATTACTTTTCTCCGAAGAAAAGGAGATAGACGGGAGTGGTGTCATTGTTATACCGCTGCAAATCATCCTTGGGAGAAGGTCTGGGTGGCTGTGACTTTGACACCAGCGTCTGTGGTTAGCATACCGTCTCCTGCCACAGCCCAGTCACTGGGATATGATGTTAGCAGTTAACGTTTCTGCAAACCACAGATGCTTCCATGGTTGACACTTGTGTAGTGGTGGTATTATTTCAGTCAACAAGGCTGCCAAACAGCGGACCGCATGTTCAGTAGATATTTTTAAGGACACCATATTTTCACCCGTTTTTTTTGTGACACAAAACCAGGGGTATATTGGGGGAATATTTCTAGATGTTCTTGTGGCGTTAATGGCAGGTATGTTGTAAGGAGACCTGCAGACATTTCATATGTGTTCGTGGCGACCAGTATAGGTATATTAAGAGACATCATGATGATTTTTTAACCTCGACCATGTGGTTTTTGTACATAATCCTAACCACAGCTAAGCACAGCGTTGTGACTACAGACAAATAGAAATTTCAATGTATAAAAAGACATTCTGTTTTCGTTCACCTGTGGTTTGTAGTATGCTTACATTCATTCTGCCGATTAGATTGGGTTAGCCATTTCCAACGAACAGTTATTGATGGTTTGTCTTAACTTTGAAAGGGGTTTCTCCCTCCTGCACATGATCTTATTTTAACCAAGTAGTTTTGCATTAAGGTGGAAGATCCGAAAATCCTGTTTTATGTAATTTGTGAAACTTGGTCCTCATTCAATGTTTAAGTATGAGGATTTAAAACTTCAACATCAAAATAAACACATTATGCAAAAGTGCATTATCGGGATGAGGCTGGTGGAACACTGGCCATCCAAAAGGGGACAGATTGGTTCTCCATAACTAGATAACTTCCTTAGCTCTACTGTGATATGAACTCATATCTTAGACCTGTCTTAGCCCTAGGGAAATTATGGAATACCAACGGGGGAAAAAAAGGCAGACAGATATATATAGATTATACAGATTATACAGATTTATTTAAATCAACAATGTGAAATAAAAACTGTAATGCTATAACACAGCACTTATCAAATCACATAAAATAATTCATGCAAAATGCATATTTTGCAGTGATTAGGGTGTCCATTTCATCACCTCCAAAGTCATTTTTACATGCAAAAACTCTTTGGAGGGCCAGATGGTTCAGCCCTGACGTACATGAACCGTTAAATTTCAAAAGGTTGAGATGGTGCCACGGGTGGCAAAGCTGCATCTGGCATGGTATTGAGAGGCCTGTGTGGTATCTAGACCACATCCATTCCTGATGGCATCATTCAGGACCACTGGGGCACAAACTGATGCCCAATGATGACTGGCACGGTCAAATGAAGAACAGCCTAGCGCCCACAGAATGTCAAATAGAGGAGACAGTGATTATTAATTTATAAATGCCATTTATTTAACAAAGACACTTAAACTGTACATTACACAATTGTTCATTTAAGTGTCCTATTACATGCATACTATTTGGGTAAGCAGAATCTGTGTTGAGATATCTGTCGTTCAGATTGACTCTCATTGTCATGAGAATTCACAGCTGCTAATATGGGAGCCCTCGGTTATTTTTTTGTGAGGAGTAGTGAAGACTGTAGTTTGGCTTTTTTTTTTCTCTGCTATTACTAAAAAATTGACTAATAGTCAAAGCTCATATGAAGGTCAAACGATTACAAATGTACTAAATATACCTATAAAGATAATACATAATAAGATACAGAATGATAAAAAACAAATCTTCAAAATACATGAAGATGAAGTGATGAACAGAGATCAACGATGACATATTTGGTCTTGCCAGTATTCAACTTATCCAAATGTGTTGACCTAAATTTAGAGTGTTGGATCATGAGGCCTGTGATGTCACTGCTCCTTCTGTCATAGCCCAGTGGATCACAATCACATGTTCCGTGACATGTGGTCCTGGGGTAAGAGAACAGATTCTTTTTTTAGGCTAGAAATGTTGTCAAATTCAGCACATCTATTTTAATTTTTACTGACAATAGTAATCCAGAGCACTTTGATGCTGTTGTTGAATATCCATGCACTGTCTTAGTATGATCATTGAAAAAATGCCAAACTTTTAGGGATTACATTTGAAAACTTGAAATCTCAGCAATCACTAGAATAAATATTAGTTTGTTTCTGCAAGTCAAGGCTGTACGTTTCTTCATGTTTTAGTTTCTTTAGGATCCATTTTTTATTTCTGTCTTTTCACAGCTCTGTGCTTATGCTCTGGTTTGGTTTGGTTTAGACACAAACACCTGGTGGACTTGGTGGGGTGAAGGGGGGGCATGTTAGAAAAAAAAAAAAAAAAACATTGCGAAAGTGCCCGCTTGGATGCCCCTATGGTAGATAAATCATGATGCCCACTAGGGTGCCCTACTGGTGGATAAAAAAAGGTGGTGAAGTGATCTCGCTCAACTATAATTATATCATGACTTTCTGCAAGCTGGTGCCTTTTGTTTTGTTTTCTTACGCCCCTGGCCCTCAAACATTCTGAGTCCGCCACTGGTGATTGTTGGGAAAACATGATTTGAATTAAAATGACAGTTTTGGTTCCCACAAATACAGCTGGAAATGTCTCTACTTCTTGTTAAAAACAAACACTTACAAAGTCGAACTCATTGCATGTAATTCCACCATCATCCCCTCCACCTCCCTCTGTGAAAGTCAGGTAATAACCATGAAATGTAAACGTGATACATTTTGAACAAATGTCAATATGGTACATGTACAAACTTGGAGGTAACTGTGGTTTGCAGGAATGTTAGCTGCTGATATTCTGGCGACTGGGCTGATGTCAGAAACAATCCCTGCTACTTAGGATAATCTACAGTGTCGGGAAATGCATTCACTTGTTTAATTTTTAAAATGTGGACTCTCCTTTCTTTGAGCACAACAACGTCCCCATTCACTCTCATTGTGTTGGGCTGGCGGCATAAATCCCACTGGCAGAGATCTCAAAACGTTGGCGAGTACCACCAGAACTATCTGCATGGCTGGATACCACTTGGGAAAAAGGTGGCAAAAAAATATGTTTATTTGAGATTTGGGTGAGCTGACATGAGTTGCAGCTTTCACTGCGCACCTGTATTCCAATGAATCAATTGTTTGGCACATTATGCCGAGTGTAAGGTGCTGCCAATGTTTGAGGAAAACAAGACATTCCCCTGGAGAGCAGACAGCACTCAACAGACGATGCTTGTTGTCACACATAGGTTATGTAGGTCAGGATATGTAGACTGGCGAGTACAAAGGAGAGCACTCAGCACCACCCCTCTAAAAACTGTTCATAAATACTGCAGGGTGACGCTTTGTCTTTCTGCTGCACTGAACCTACCCTCGCTTACAAGACAGCTGTGCCTTGGCAATGTGCTTCCCAGCACACACCCTGACCTGACAGGCCCCATATATCCTGATGTATTGTTGTTAATGTTTAAATGCCTCTACTGCCATGCCAATAGGAAACACAGTAATGTACTTCCACCAGCAGGAGATGAAGGGGTGAAAAAAGCAATAGGGTGTATGAAGCTTATTTTTTTGAGATACGGTGTAAGTCGGAATATTATTGACAAGACTGCACAGACCTTCAAAATCTGACGTCTTTGCTTGTGGAATTGCAGCATTTACCAACAATGTTTATCTAGTTTGCACAGCTGACAGCCTAAAGCTTTGCATATACAGTGAGGCTCTACGGTGGGAATGATGATGTTGTGCTAAGCTCTTTAAGGTCACAGGAGTTTCAAATAGTAGAGCAGGTGAATCACTCACCAGACGCACCTGATTAAAATACTTAAATCTCTCCGCGGGAGATGTCGCTTCGTTAGAAAAGGTGTAATTTCGGGGGAAAAAGTCTGCTTTTGACAGGTGAGCGCGGTGGAGGTTCGCATTTCCGCACAAAGCCTGACACTTGTTTACACAGTAAGTTCAAAGCTGTCCAGCTTACAACCTGATATAGCTGCTTATTTGGATGAAAAGTAAGACCCTGTAAAAAACCTTTATTTGCATAAAACCTTTGATTTAACACAGATGAATGCACATGAGAAAGCAACAGCCACTTTGTTGAGATTAGAAGAGTTTATTTGTCACATTAGTCAGAATTACGTGTGTTGATGTCAGCTGTGGGGAGCAGGAGCAGCGAGGGAGGCATGGGGAGAGGAAAGGTGAAAGAAGCACGGCGAGGAAGAAACACTGTGGGGCAGGTACAAAGGGAAAGGAGGGAGAAGAAAAGGAGGAAAGAGATGCATTCATTCGGCGCCTTGTTGCCTCATGAGGTGCTCCCTCACCTCCTCCCACTGATAATAACTAGCTTTGCACACTGAGCCACGGGGGAGAGGAAAAGCTCCCTTTGCTCCTGCTTCCTACTACCTAGGAGGGCCCGACGTGTCGGAGAGGAACCCAAGCAGCTCTGTTGGACTGAACCTCTTCTCCCCTCAGTGTGGTGGCTGGAAGGATGACTACTACGACAGCTGGAGGTCTGTTGTGATGAAGGAGGCCTGTGGAGTTAGATAAACTGCCAACTGATGTCTGCTTTAGAGAGGACTGGGATCTGTGATACAGGCTCTTGTGCAAAAAGACTGAAATGGACTGAAAGAGAAGCGAATGAAGAGATGAAACAGGGGAGCTCTATGGCAGGATTGTGTTGACAATATGTCTTCTCGCACCGTCTGGTGTAACCTCGGCCTGTCCCTCTTGATTATTATAGAGGTCACATCATCATAAATCCACCATGTAAACAAAACGGAGGGGGAGGGAGAGGGAGAGGGAGAGAGAGGGCAGATAATCAACCGGCCTTCCTCACAAGTCCTAATGCGTGTATCTCTCTTGGCGTTTTGTTCATGAACAGATGCTCAAACAGATGAGAAACATGACATTGAAAAGGTCGAGCCATGTTGGCCCCACTGTAAAAAAACAAAACAAAAAAAACTGGGAGGACTTTTGACCAACGTGACTAACAACCAATGTAGTGATTACAAGGTAAATTCTGTTTCTATCTCAATGTTTCTTTTTTCATGTCTGAGGGAAGAAAAGCAGAAAACTTGGGCACAAATCAAGCTCCAATTGTGCTACTGAAGTCCAATTTTCCCAACCTGTTAGCCACTGCTGTGCCAGCCATCACCTCGTAATTTTTACAGACAAAACCATTTCCTGTGCCTGGTTTTGTTTACCCCTTCTTTTTGTCTGGGTCAAGAGGGTAGCCAAGCTCTACTTAGGATAGCACAAAGGTTTAATGAATGTCTCTGCTCCTGCTTTTGCTCAACATGTTTTTGCACCTCAATCAGAATAAATGCTGGCAATATAATTTTTTACAAACGATGGATTTGTTAGAACTTTTCACTTTAAATGTTGAAACTAACGATCTCTTTATGTTGCAGCTTTTCGACAAACTGTGCTAGTGGTCTGGTTGGATGAAGACGCGAAAGCCTTTTGGTCGGGGTTAGGAAAAGATCATATTTTGGTGTACCTTGTTATGTCACCATAAACACAGCTGGAGCTGGAAATGTCCTAATGTCTTCATTGAAACCCTATCTCACACAGTGGTCTCTCAATAAAAACACCCAGTGGTTACATGTTAAAAAATGTTGGGAGTTCCTTGATAAAGAAGGGTTTCTGGTTTAGTGTTGCCTAGCCATCACGGCACCACCATCCCCCTCCATCTCCAGACATGAGCATCAGCTCATATAGGTACATTTGACCTACGATGACAGGTATTGTAGCCCTCATCAGACCATGTCGTTCAAAAATGAAAGCAGCTCATATTTCCTTTTGTTTTAGGCAGCATCCTCTAGTGGCTGGGGTAATTACAGCTGCAAATCCGTAGTAGGGTCAGGAATGGGCAGTCAGGATTGATAAGCACAAGACTTTTTTTCAGGAGACTGTTGTTCGTGTCAAGTGTAAAGCCACAAGTCAACAATGAGTTGTTTTAACTTACTATTATAGTGAAGTGTGGTCACATACGTAACATATTGTAAGTTACTTAGATAACATAGGTACATTTGTAATGGAAGTTACAGATTTAGACTTTAACCCAAAGCATGGTGTTTTCATGCCTAAACCTAACCAAGTAGTTTTAATGTCTAAACCTAACTGAGTAGTTTCAATCCCTAAACCTAACCTTGTAGTTTTCGTGCCTAAACCTAACCAGAGTGCGACCAGTTGACAGAGGTCCAGTACATGGGTCACTGTTACACTGCAACACGTGAGAATGTGTTGAAATGTTGCTATGACACATACGTACATGTACCGTATATGTGATATGCAGAAACATAAAAGTCAGCGTTTTAATCTGGTGGCTGGACTCTGTTTTTTTAAACGTGTAAGCCTCTGCATGCTGTTGTGTAAAATGAGCGAGTGCTGATGCTTCAGGTACAGGTGCTATGTTTCTTCCTCCCCGTTTTAGCTCACCTTTTCATCATTTTTTCCCTCTTCTCCACCTTACTTCACACCCTTTTGCTAACTTTTCACTTCTCTTTCATTCCTCTCCCCTCCCTGCCCACCCTCTCCCTTTATTGTCTCTCCTCCGAAAACTCCATAACCACGTCTTGCTGTGCTTCGTGGATTTTAGTGTTTTCCTAAAATTAGAGTCACATGCTGCCTCTTATCCAAATATAAGTATTTAGCAAGCCTCCACATTTAGTTGTCTGTCAAAATGACAAGCCTCCACTCATCACTGTGTCATAGGTGTTGATGAGAAAAGGACTGTAACCTCTGTTCTCCAGCATTCGGGAACAGCTCAGCGGCTCCATCAATCCCACCTCCATCAACCTGACAGAGCTGTAATAACACAAATCGCTGTGACTTTCAAATGCAAAATGAAGGTAAATTGGTAGTCAGCTCACACTTTCTGCCATTCTCCCATTGGTGCAAAAAAGGAAACAAGGCGATGTCATGAATAATGAAATGACTTTCATGGTTATAGTTTATTTTCCGAGACAGAATTTCGAAGGAGGGCTCAGTGTTTTTTCCTTTTTTAAACACAATACCACTGATTTTGTGATATCGACTAAACAAGACGAGGTGATGGCAAAGATAGTTTTACTCACGGAGACCGGCTACAGCAGGCGGTTGGAAGCAGGGGAGTCTGACACCCACTCAGGGTTTTTACACACCCACTCGCCCAAGTTCCATTATGGCATTTTCTCTGTTGGCAACTGTGCAGCTTTCCTGGAACAATTGATGGTTCAGTGCCTTGCTCAACTGCACTTTGATGTATAGCTGTTGAGGGGTAAGAGTAGTATTCACTCGGCTTTTTGTAGTCAGTCCAGAACTGGCAAATTTTCAGTCGGAATGCAGTTTCTCTAACCTCCAGGCTCCTACTGAAGTCAAGTATGCCTGATCCAGGGAAACTATCAAAGCTTGTTTTGAAAACGTTTGGCTTTATTTTGAGGCAGGATGCCGAGTGATGCCAGATTAGGTTACCCACTGGACTGGTGCTTAGTATCCCTTACAATACAGACCTAGTAGCTGATATTGTGTTGATGTTTTTCTTTTTCCAAAATATCTACTCAGAGTTTCTTTTTTCGCTTCCCTTTCCCGTCTTTCTTTTTTTTTTTTAGCTGCAACATCCTTTCAGACTGGCTTGTTTGTGATGAGGGGCTATTTAAATCACTGAACTTGAACTTGAACAGGCCGTTTTCTAACGGTTTCCTCGTTGTTATAGAAATAGGCTATGAGCATATGCTATACAGATCCTGCCCAGGGGCTGTCCTTGGGTTATTTTATCAGTGGTGGCTACTACAAGCCCGCTCTGTCCCTGTACTGGAAGCAACAGCAGTCCTACTGTGACACCTATGTCTTATTTGTGACACCACTGCCTATTGAGAATTTTGGGACCGCTTAATCTCCAGTCAGATTAGCTGTTCTACCATTATGGGTCTATGGCTGACAGGTAAACAAAAATGTTAACAATTTTTATTTCTGACCTTGCTGGTGGCGGCCTTGAAGCCTGTAGATGAGCTGTTTGTTCATTGATAATTCTGCCAATTTGCAAATAAAAAACAAACAAAAAACAAAACAACAAACATATTTTGCGACTAACTTTCCACCCTGACTGCATGTTTTCACTCAAATGGTTGTTCCATTTCCTGTTGCATGACGACAATAGCCACAGCATTTTACAGGAACTGGGGTACTCATGAGTCGAGGACAGTTTACTCTGTTCTTCCTGTAATACACTGGAAAGATAACAAAGAAAAAAATGCAACAGAGCTGCTGGTTGTTCTTCCAGCCAAATGCTAAATAGTTTTTAGTTATGTATGACAGAAATATTAATGTTATATAACTAAAAAATATTACATTTATCGTGAGATTTAAGGATTTAATATTTATTTTGTTTAAGGCTCCTGTTAGTAAGAAAGTTGATTTCTGAGTCTCAACTGGTCAAATACTGATGCTTTTGGCTGACCCGATCTACAATCCCAAAGCATCAGTATTTGATGAGTTGTGAACCCTAAAGGGTCAGCATTATTACCTTACTATCAGGTGTTTTAAAATGAATGCAATAAATTCCTGACTACTACACATATATACGTATAGATACATACAGTATATATGAAACAAGCCCTTCCCTGTTTTGAGCAAGGTGCAAAACCTGCACTTTGCTTTACTCTAAATTGCAAATAATGAGCTGATATCATCAGATGATTTTCTGTCTCCTTTTGTCTGTTTGTTGTTTTTATTAGGAAAAAAAAAACAACTAGAAAAAAAAATAATTAACTAATTGTTTCTAGTGGCTGCATCCATATGCAGGGTCTCCTGCAACCACTGCCAGGCTGCAGTAATGATTACATCTCTCATTTTTATACCATAATATGTCACATACCACAAGGCTACAGCTGGTCAGGAAACATGACAAACTCAACATATTGCTGTTTTCCCCTGTCAGTAGATCCCATTAAATAAGCAGCAGGCTGGTGTAAGCAGGGACACCGAGCTTCAACTAGAAGGCCTAGTTTCAGGACAGTGTGGCTGCAGGCATCAGACTTGTTTAAATGTCTTTAGCAAGACAGTATTCCAACAGTCCGTGCCAAGTCATGAGATGCTGCTCAACAGTGCAACCTTTCTGACCTTCCTATGGAGGCAGGAAAACAGGAAAGAAAAAAAAAACTGAAATGGGATTACATGGAGATTAAAGAAACGGTTCACTCTTGAGATCAAATTAAGTCAACCCATCATGACTGTTAGGTATAGGAGTCACCACGAACCAGCAGGCCTGTTTGACTTTTTCATCACCTTTTTATACCGTTTGCACAGCAGTTAACTAAGCCTGTTTGGAGGGCAAAACAAGGTGCAAGTCAATGTTAACGGATTACCTTCCTATTTTTGTACCTTTTTTAATATATTACACATGTTGCATCATAAAACATCTGCCCGTAATACTAAGATAATTACTGATGCTAAATATAGATAGTCCTGGGCTGTGGGTATCTAGCAGCACAGAGCTATCAGGGGAGTGAGGTGTTTAAGGGAAGCTTGCCAAATGCGATTTCAGACAGAAATTCCCCAGGCCAACTGTTCGAAAGTGCACAAAAGACGTTGCGATGGCTTAATGGAAACACCGTACTGCACTCCATTTCTGCAATATTTACCTTCATTTGACATCTTGTGTTTTTAAATCTATTATTAACATGCTGTACCTTCTGTGTTCCGCGATGCCTCTGTTTGGATGGAAGGTATGAGCATGACAGGATTACCTTCCCTTTTGTGCATGCATGAAATAAGGAAAGCAAAACAAAATGTGGCCATGTTGACAAGGACAGTTGCATGGAAAAACCACTGAAGATGATACACATATTTGGAAGTTTCTGCATTGCAGTGACCTGAGGTAAGAAGAGAAAACTGTAGCCTCTCTTTTCTTTGTCTTTGCAGTTTGGCAGATTAATGGCCCAGTGACACACAATGTAAAACACAGTTTAAAGAGGCTGCTTAATGGTAAAATTAATTGTCAAACCCTTAGAACAACTTCAGCAACATTGCTTATATTAAAAACAAGCCATAATAGCAAATCACACCAAACCATCTCCCCTGTAAATCTGTATTCTTTTCCTTTGTTGTTGAGGCTTATTCCCAGTGTTCCTGTGCTCTACTTTTAGTAAGAATGTACAAAGTAATAGTACAGTACTAACATTGTGTTTTTAAATAGCAAGAGAACAATGTTGCACGTCGCTGTGGGAAAATGCTGCGAGTGACACAGTTAAGTAAAAACCAGGCTGTACTGAAATATTTGACAGACGTGTTATGATGATGGGAAACAACTTGAGATTTCCTCTTTCCTCAAACTGTTAAGACATGCTGCTGAAACAAAACTTAAATATGTCACTGCGCCGATGAACAGAAATACCCCGTGTTGCTCATTTTAAGTCAGGAGGCTGGCTGAAAAATGTACTGAATACATACAATGATAGTCCATCATCTTGTAAAGGTTGCAGTTATTTCAGATAAAGAAATCTCCCTTTATTCTGTCGGCCAAGCAGATAAGCAGCCGATAGAAAGATGGCCCTAATTTGGGAAGTCATTCTTTGGCTTCACTATCGCCCCTCTGGCTTTCCGTGGTGTGTGTTGATGTTGACAGGCTGCATTTGCCAAACTCCTGAGCTAGAACAGCTGTAAGCAGTTTCAAAGTAATAGGATTTTGGCTTTAGACGGTTAAAGGGGCATATGGTGCAGGTGACACATGTTTTCAAATGAATTTCTCTTATATTCACTGGCAAATGTCACAGCATGACGATGCCAAATTATGGGTGTCAAAAATTCGAAACCAGATTTCTATTTCAATATATGACAATTAACAAACAGCACAGTATAAGTGGATATTTACTTAGATGCACTAGTTTTAACTGGTTAAGTTAATGTAAATGCAATATTGATCCTGCTATACGAACTACATAGGCAAACAAGGATTTGCTTGACTTCACTTGAGATTGTGATGAAGTGATGGACCTCAACACACCTCGTCTTTCATGGTTTTATGACGTCAGAGCACATAAGAGAAAAGTCTCATCAACATCCTTACCACAGGAGGAGTTGGTGCTCGTACCTCATACAGTGGCCGCCAGAATCAATTGAAATGAAAGCTCCTTGTTGCAGCTTTAATATTCACATCAAACTGTTAATTTTCCACTTTCTATAAAAGCACCTCACACTGACTTTCTATATTTGAACCCATAAATAGCAACCAACTCATTGTTCTCACTTGTATCCACTTTAATGCCCGACATTTGCGGTAAGTTAGTCTAAGCACAGCTAAATTATTGATCAGCAGCATAATCATATTCATGTATATTAAATAACTTGTTGTTACGGCACAGGACATTAAACCCTTGTAAATTCACAGCATCAGACATAGTAAGGTCTAAAATTGGCGAATGAGTGCATCCATATAAACCATTAGCAGCTGGAATCCCTCAATAAAGTGCCATGAGACAAAGGTAATGTGCAACCCACCACTTGTGGCTTTTGTTTTTTTCATTACATACCATGTCAGTGCAAACGCCAACACCTTCCTCAACTGAGAGCATCCAGCAGCTGTTCGTAGATCCCTGATGCACATAATTGCCTGGATAATACCATCCCCAGGCTCTTTGAACATAAAGGCAAAAAAATAATAGAATACATTGTTTACATAGATTCCACACCAACAACAAATGTGATACAAGATAATATTTACATGAATACAAAACCCTATAGATGATTTGATTACATCCCCCACTGCCCTTTCGTGCAGAGAAAGCTGCAAATGATACTTGTGAGAGTTTCCATTCTAGATGTAGTGCTTTTTTTCATATCGTACAATCAATATAGAGCATATAATAACGCACACTTACAGCTCAGTTGCAGGTAAAAGAGCCCTCGGTCTCTGTTACACTATAAACATTCAATTTGCCAATCATTATCTCAAAAAACACGAGTAGTGTGAAGATCAAAATGGCAGTGACTCATGCTGTTTGAAAAAAGGAAACATATGTCAGGTTTATCACCATCCCCTTCCCTGCCTAACTAGCCAAAATCCAAACCACCTCACCCTGGTCCAGCCTTGTAATCTAATATATCAGAGTGTTACTGTCTGGCCTTACCAAGCAGCAGGCCAATTCCCATGGTCACCCAAGCAGATCATCACTTTGGTATAAATTATAAGTGTGAAATGGTTAGCGATAATTGCATCTGTTTCCAAAGGAAAAAAAATAAAACAATTTAGGCATTGCAGCCCTCAACAGTACATTAACCATCCCCTATATGCCAACAGGCTGCATTCAGTATACAGTAGAGGGCTTAAAAATCAACAGGCCATCTGTAAATGGATGGAAGAGAGGGCCAGGATGTGGCGGCAATAATTCTCCAATCCAGATGTGACCCTACGCCAAACTTGGCAGGATGAGGGCAGTGATCCAAGGGGGAGGAATGGAGGGAAGGTTATGGGGGTAGGAAGGTGACTGGGCTTGCGCTGGAGATGGCCAGATTTGTTATGTGCACATGACAATGAAGAAGAGGGCATGGGATAATAGAACAGCCAGCTTTGGGGGTGATATGGCAACACAATAAGGACTCCGAGGCAGCCAATCACAGGTTGGAAAAACAAACTTTGGGGACTGAGGTGGGGAAGGCAGATGGGGCAGGAGCCAGGGCCAGGCGAGGACAGCCATATGTGAGAGGCAGCTGATGTGTGAAGTATTATGCCCAGCAGTCACACTCTACACGCTGCTGTGTGTGAGGGCACCTTGGCCCCCTCAGAGCCACATAGATAAACACTATCCAAACCTCCTCATTTATAGCTTCTCATTAGTTAGAGTGGGGAGGAGGAGGGGGAGGGGGTGTGAGCCTGCCCGTAACCCTGGCACTCCCACTGGAGTGAATTAGAATGTTTTATATTGTGTTGTGTTTTAAGGTAATATTTTCTTTTAGAGCTTCCTTGACCTCCAGATTTTCATGGACAGACGCAGAGGTTTTCCAACTGACTTCTTAATGTCCATCAATCAGCCTTATTGTAAGTCATAGCGAACATTATCAAGGAGCATTACATATTTTTGCCGTTAGTAAAACGTCCTTGTGACTCCTCTCTTCTTAAAACTCAATCTTTTGAGGCCAGCTGGGCAAAATCTAATTTTGTTGCTCTCCATTTTAGTTCTGTGGCCTTTAAAAGAACACTTTAGAAAATTGTTTGTCGCTACTAGATGGGAACATATGTTAGGAATGGGCACTCACCATTTTAGGAGAACCTTCTCAAAGAAAAATTTGCTGAGATTTATGTAAGATCTGTACTAACGTCAGCCTGAGATTTTAGTTAGAACCATTCCAGAATTACATGGTGGTAAAGACATCATAAGAATACTTATGTCTGAATGGATTTTATAGTCTTGTGCTTAAGATTCTCAAACTCTCACTCTTTGTCAGAAACATGCCGTTAAGGAAATACATAGCCTGCAAGAGTAATAACATTTGCAAGCTATTGTATTTCTCCATTTAATTATACAGAACAGCTGTGTTTGAGAACAATGTCCCAGATTGAAGGGCAATTTTTAAGATTAAGGCCAGAATTTTAGTATGAAATCTTTAAAAAAAAAGTTGACTAACATGATCAACAGAATGCGAAGAAACAATAATATTGATGTTATTTCAAAAAATGCCTTATTATGAATCCTATAGCAGTCTCAGTTGTGGTTGGTTGGCTTCCTTAGTTGAGTTATCTTTGCTTGACTCAAACTATTAACTCACAGGGTATCTCTGGTTATGTATTTTTTTTTCTCGCTTCTGTTGTGAAATAACGGTATATGAGCTGCAGCACTGCTGCTCCTCTTAGGACCACTCATCCTCCAGAGCTGTTTGTCTCAAAAAGTGTTTTTGGGCTTGTGTGGACAGGCTGTCAAGGGGCTGCCCTGCCGCTGCTCTGCCACCTGGCCTGTCTGCTGTACCTAGAGCCTAGAGACACCAAAGTGGTCAGGTTGTTTGTCGGCGCAGTTGAAATTTTCATGCCCAGCGCCCATGTTTTGTAAATAGAAAATGTACTGCCGCCTGTGCGCCCCTGGACATGTTGGTCTTAAAGTGAGGTGTGGTGAGGTGCACTGATGGCAAATTGCTATCTTGAGGCGGCAGAAAGCGACAGCGCCATAGACCAACAAAAAGCTGGTACAAAGTCAAAAGCATAAGCTCTGATTTTATGTCAGTCAATTTAAACAATTAATGAACACAGTCATGCACTGTAACAACTATCAGGGCACATTTAATCAGCAAAAGTAAAAGCTGTGGTTATAAACAAGTTTTAAATAATCAGTGAAGTTTGTCAGATGTTTGTTGTGTGTAAATGTTCATATTAATGTAGAGATACGCATATCGTATCTGCTGCTGGAGGATCACTGCAGGTCATTTCATTAATATATTGCTTAATGAGGACGTATTTCACCCTCTCATTCCACCTGTTATTGATTAGGATGATTTTTATGACCCGTCCCACCTGATCCACGGACTGAGATCATCCCCCTCAATCAAATATCTGTTTACTTATTTCATATATCCCTAAACGCACTTAGTGCTTTGCGCTTCAGACCATCTGCTATAGAACGTCTAAATAGTTGCTCAAGGAAATCTGTTCCCATTGTTCAAGAGTTGCTCAGTCCCTTGATTGATACGAACTGAATATGACATGAGCAAACACAAGTGAATACGTCATCATGCAACCCTGACCTCACAACTAATCATGTTTTCTTCCTGGGATCAATGTTGGTCACCAGAATGTCATGGAGTAATACTGACAGTTTAATATGTAAACTTTAACCTTGAAGGTTTTTGGTAAGGTCTTGTTTTGTTGCCAGAAGAGTGAAGACATCATCATCGCTGAATACACATCCTATTGTAATGCACACTTGTTTTTCTTGGTACCTTAGGTTATCTACTAAGCGCATCTGTTAAGATGCAGTATAGTATCTCAGGGCTTGACTGCATGTGTTGAGAAAGGCATCTGCGATGGAACCCCACTGCGGTGTGCACTGCTTTTATCGGGAAGGAAAACAAATGAATGAATAGGTCAAGACTGATGTCAACCCTACCACGCCCATTGATTATGTTTTTCCTCCTAGTCCCACCCAGTGTCAAAGTGTGCCTCTGGCTTGGGAACTAGCACAAACACAGCCTGTGTGCTTCTGCTAGTACAATTTATTAAGAGCAACAGAGCCTGAGATGCTGAAGTCTCGGGACAGGTGCACATTCAAACCAGCCAATCCTTCATTTCAGAGGGTCACTTTGTGACCATGGTTCAGAGTGTTCGGAAATAAATCAGGTCCTTTGAAGGATGTACTGTCTCATAGCACAAGCAGTCTGTACTAAAATGAAAGAGACTACCTATTACCTCATTATTGTTTTTGGCTAAAGCAATGGGTGTCTGGGTGATGACATATGTTTGTTTGAGTACTGCCTTTGAGGCCAGGATCCATTTTAAAATAAGATGGGCCCTCCTTCGGCAAATAAGCGCTCACTTGGCCATGGCAAGAGATTTTTGATAATTTCATGACCAGATCCATGGGCAGGACAGAGGTTCAATAGCCACGTTGTAAAAGGGGTTGAACTGGGAGACATAAATAACATTCAATTAAATCAGCTCCTTTCCTTCCCTTGAAAAGCAGTGCACTCACCACAACAGTGCATCAACAGTTCTGCAATGGAGAGCAGCGGTTCAAACAGAGAAACTTATGAAAGAAGCTCAAAGTAAAGTAATGTCACTGGGAAGGTAATGATTAAGTGTTTAAGAAAGGATAAAGGTATATTATCTGTTCTAATCTTTCAGTTGTACCTTTCTTAACAGCGACAGAAGATAAGGTAGCTGATTGCATCAATTGGGCTTACGATGTTACAAGTCCTAAACTGTTTTCCAGATGGATCATCATTATGACATTATACCCAGTCTTCATAAGCTTTGGAAAATATGAAATCTCTAAATCGCCCAGTAGCAGCAAGATACATTTTGATCCTAAAATATGGATAAATGTACTACTAATAAAGGGATCTTTGAGTTGAGGTCTCAGGGAGAATTCTGCTCAAGGTCACTTACTAGTTGATGACCATTTATAAGCTTGTGGCTGTCAGTCCTCTTCCCTCTTCTTTGCATTTATCAAGCCATACTTGATACTCATTTTGTAAACTAAACTGATATTGTTCTTAAATAATCTATTTGTCTGTACTTATTTCTGTCCTTGTGCAGTTGAAACACCTGAATTTTTCCTCTGAGGGATCAAAAAATATTTTTGTCATCTTTAAACTTCCATGTGTACTTGATTGACAATAGTTTCATTACTTATCAGGTGAAGGGATACCAAAACTATTTCACAACTGAGAAAACAGACTAGCAAACTGATCCTTTTAAAACAATAATCAATCTTTACATAATGCCAAATCAATGGTCAAATACGTGAGTCCAAAGCATTTAGTAAGGATTATGTGATTGTGATTTATTTGCTTTTACAATATGGAGACAAAATCTGATTTCTCCTGACCATTCTTGTGCCTTTTGTCTGCATTTGGCAAATGCAAATTTTTTATAAATATATCACATTGTGTATTATCAATTATATTACTGCACCATGTTCTGAACATCTACAGTTACCACTGCTGCTTATCCGTACAACAAAACGCTGCATGTGGCCTTCATGTCATTTGCTGGGTCAGTTTCCTATCCATCATTCTGTAAGTATATGCTGCTCGGTCATGCAGCTCATGTATGAATTGCTGGCGACTCTGAATGAAACAGCTGATTGGATCAACTTCATAATTCCACTTTTATCAATCGATTATATGTCAAATGCATGGGACATAAACAGCACTGTGGGAGGTCACTTCATTGATTAGCTTGAGACCCGCCGCTGTGTGCCTTTACCACAATGACAGGCTACCGGCACAGAAATCATGCCTTCGTATTGGTGATTAAATGTGCGTGCCTCATGAAAATGGACCTTGTCACGATCATTAAATTACAAGAATTTAAATGCAGCACAATAAGACGACATCTGCGATACTTGACAAATCGTGTTTTTCCCTTGAGTTTAGCCTGATGCATCCATTGCTGAAGCGATCTCCATACTTACCCCCTGACACTTATGAACATTATGTCCACAGATGATGAATAATCTCTGCATTACATTAAATGCCAGATGTTGCTTTAAATATCACCACAGGTTTTAAAAGGCTATCATGGGACAAATGCATTTAAATGTTAAAATTATGTTTCTTATCTGTATGCAGTCATGTGTGCATCTATATGAGTATTGCTTGTATTAGTGTTTGCTTGTAAATAGTCCACATAGGCCACCAGCTTTATTTTACCTTTCCGTGCCCTTTACACACACTCACACATGCAGCACATACACATTTCAATTCATGTGAGGAAGGCCACTGATAATACACAAAGTTCTGTATCCATCACTTAGAATAAGGGTGCTCTCACATGATCACATCTTAAGGTCTTTGCTCTGGTTCAAACGACCTCTGGTATGTTTGCTCGTTAAGGCCAGTGTAAAAGTTGTCAATCACACTCCAGTGCAGGCTGAAATACCGATCTAAGGCTGTCTGAAGTGAAAGCAAAACAGACCAACCACATGATTTCCTTTCTCGGTAAGGACATTGTGACATAAGAGAACATAAATAATTGCATTAGGTTTATTGGTGCTGCATGTCTGTCTAAAAATGTGTTTTTTTCCTCATGTGGCCCATGTACCGCTGATGATACAGGATGACAGGCACCAAAACTGTTCAGTGAGTGAGTTAGCAGTCGATCCATGCGACTCCACGTTTACTTTGTTAGATCAATTTGTAATGAGCCAGTGGGAATGCAAAACTGACCGGAACTGAAAGGCAGCAAAGTATTTTTTATTTTATTTAAATTTACTTGGCCTGGAGTAAATGAAACAGACCAAAGGTGGGAAGATCACCTTAAACAACTTTCAAAGAGCTTGTTTGAGACAAACTGCTGTGAATATCCTCGCTGTCATGTCTAATGCTTTAAGGTGCCCTGTGGGTCCCCATTTTGTTTATCTTGTTCACCTACATGAGGACATGAAAAGATGACTCGATAGATAGATAGATAGATAGATAGATAGATAGATAGATAGATAGATAGATAGATAGATAGATAGATAGATAGATAGATAGATAGATAGATAGATAGACTATATTGCCAAAAGTATTCACTCACTCATCCAAATAATTTTTTGTTTTCTGTTCCCACAAGCTGCAAGCTGTGTCACTCTCTATACTTTCTATAGCTTCCTCCTCCCCCTCCTCCCCCTCCTCCTCTTCTCTCTCCTCCTTCTCTTTCTCCTCCTCCCCTCTTTCATTCAGGCTCCCTTCTGATGGACCACGGCCCCCTGGGACCATCTACCATTTCCGGGCTACTGCTGCCTTGAAATACTGACAGATCTGGATCGTCACACCCTGGGCTCTGCTGGATCATTGCTCTCCTCTTGCTTCACTATCTCCTCATATCTATCTTTCTGTAAATCTTGATGCCTCTTTGTCTATTACTAATTATCTTGTGTGGCCTGCCCTCTTCCAGGTCACCATGGTGGACAGGAGGTCGTGTGGCTCGGGCACCACTTGGTGATGCCTCGTCCTGCTCTGTCTTGGATCCACTCACTTTACATATAACTTGTATCAGACTTTCTGTTAATGTAACTTGTAAACTGTGATTTGTTGCTCTTTTCTGTACACACAACATCTGTTGCATGTCTGTCTGTCCTGGAGGAGGGATCCCTCCTCTGTGGTTCTTCCTGAGGTTTCTTCCATTGTTTTTTTTACCCTGTTAAAAGGTTTTTTTTCCATCAACATGTGAAGTTTTTCCTCACTCGAATTGAGGGTCTAAGGACAGAGGATGTTGTTCACTGTACAGATTGTAAAGCCCATTGAGGCAATGTGATTGTGATTTTGGGCTATATAAATAAAAAATAAAATAAATAAATTGATTTAATTGAAATCAGGTGTTCCAATCATTTCCAAGGCCACAGGTGTATAAAAGCAAGCACTTAGGCATGCAGACTGTTTCTACAAACATTTGTGAAAGAACGGGTCGCTCTCAGGAGCTCAGTGAATTCCAGCCTGGTGCTGTGATAGGATGCCACGTGTGCAACAAGTCCAGTCGTGAAATTTCCTCGCTCCTAAATATTCCACAGTCAACTGTCAGTGGTATTTCAACAAAGTGGAAGAGATTCGGAACGACAGCAACTCAGCCACAAAGTGGTAGGCCACGTAAAATGACGGAGTGGGGTCAGCAGATGCTGAGGTGCATAGTGCACAGAGGTTGCCAACTTTCTGCAGAGTCAATCACTACAGACCTCCAAACTTCATGTGGCCTTCAGATAAGCTCAAGAACAGTGCGTAGAGAGCTTCATGGAATGGGTTTCCATGGCCGAGCAGCTGCATTCCAGCCATACATCAGCAAAGCAATGCAAAGTGTCAGATGCAGTGGTGTAAAGCACGCTGCCACAGGACTCTAGAGCAGAGGAGACACGTTCTCTGGAGTGACGAATCGCGCTTCTCCATCTGGCAATCTGATGGACGAGTCTGGGTTTGGCAGTTGCCAGGAGGACGGTACTTGTCTGACTGCATTTTGCCAAGTGTAAGGTTTGGTGGAGGGGGGATTATGGTGTGGGGTTGTCTTTCAGGAGCTGGGCTGGGCCCCTTAGTTCCAGTGAAAGGAACTCTGAATGCTCCAGCAGACCAAGAGACGTTGGACAATTCCATGCTCCCAACTTTGTGGACACAGTTTGGGGATGGTCCCTTCTTGTTCCAACATGACTGTGCACCAGTGCACAAAGCAAGGTCCATAAAGACACGGATGAGAGAGTTTGGTGTGGATGAACTTGACTGGCCTGCACAGAGTCCTGACCTCAACGCGATAGAACAACTTTGGGATGAATTAGAGCGGAGACTGAGAGCCAGGCCTTCCCATCCAACATCAGTGTGTGACCTCACAAATGCGCTTCTGGAAGAATGGTCAAACATTCCCATAGACACACTCCTAAACCTTGTGGAAAGCCTTCCCACAAGAGTTAAAGCTGTTATAGCTGCAGGGTGGACCAACGTCATATTAAACCCTATGGATTAAGAATGGGATGTCACTTAAATTCATATGCGAGTCAAGGCAGGTGAGCGAATACTTTTGGCAATATAGTGTAGATATTTTCATCTGTATGTGAATTCTATCTGAGTCTCTCCTTCTGGAACTGAGCCCACATTCTCCTTGTTGCTATAGTATTCCCAGAACTAAACTGCTGCCGATTGCAGCACACATACAGCTGGCTTGAGATGTACGTGCTGATGCATTTTAAATAGAGCTGATAAATCTATATCAGCTGCTTTCGGAGGCTCTCAAGTGTGTCTTAAAAACATATATGTATTTCCTCTTGTCAGACCCTTGGGTAATCTGCTCTGGTCCATTCAGGCAACTGAGCGCAACGTGTCTGTCGTTTCACTGCTTGGTAATTTTTCCTACGAATGCCCCCCAACGTGTTTTGTTTTTTTGTTTTTTTTCTTGTTGAGAAAAAAATATATGCAGATACATCTGTTTGTACAGTTAAGGTAATATCACAACCGCCCTTGAAGTCATGTCTTTAGCTCTGCGTAAAAAGGATTTTGCATTCATGTGAAGTATCTCGATTCCCTTAAACAGTAATTTGCATGCAGGTGATCCGGCATGTAAAATGATGTAAATGTAACAGGTTTTTTTGGATGATTCTAGTGGATCAAGACATTTTAACACAACTGTCAACAGATAGGGGCATTCTAAGCAGCTGACTGTGTTGTGAAGCAATGGTCAACATTCTAGTGCTTGAACATATTGCTAGCTACCATACTACTGTTGACAGAAATGTAAAGGTCATATTGATAACATTTTTATTAGATATCTACAGAGCTTGTAGGTGCAAACAAAATAAAAGCATTTTTCTTGAAATTCAGATTGTCAATAAAAATGTTTTGTTTATGTCTGTGTGGGAATTCTGAACAAGGTTTGTGAGCCATTACATTACCCTTGCTATCAAAAGTGTGGTATTTGCCAATTTGTGAACAAAAACATAAAAAATGGGTTATAAGCATAATGTACTTCCCAACGATAGGTAACTAGCATTAGGTGGCTATCATTAGCAGTGTTAACTTTTGTTTTTGCAACATTTGCTACCGGCAACGACTTGAGATGGTAAATTAAAAAAACTGTTGTGTTGTAACATGCATGCAAGGGGTGAGATGGAAAGCCACATTTAGTGGTCGAATCTTACACCTTAAAATCTCACCTCCAGCTCACTTATTAATAGAAAACCTGTCTCTCGCAATCATCCAAATGTGCATAACTTCTGCTTGATTTTTTTCTCTCACTGCAATATGTTACCACAGCTCATGCTAATCTCAATTTTGCTTACATCTGCTTCCCCTAGAGATCACGTGACACAGATCATGCATGAGTCCAGCATCAGTCTTTATGAGCACTACTTCAGGAAACCACGCCCCGCCCCACCTTACTGCACAGAACTGTGTTCACAGTTTATTCAGAGTTTATTATTATTGAACGTGTTGCATGTCCAAAGTGCACTAGTTCGACACTGCATTTCTCTGGGTCCTCAGCAAACCTGACGTTGTGAAGTAGATTGGAATAATGGTTCTTGAGATATTTGAGAAAATACTGACAGTATACTGAGTGAGATTTCTTGCTTTTTATTTGCCTATCAACCAGACTGTGAATCTAAAGTAGGTTAATGATGTGCAACTGCAGGGGAACAGAAATAAAATAATGCTGCATGGCCAGTACAACGAACAACTTAATTACTTCTTTAATTATGTAATTACTCTGCATCAGTACTATCTACAGGGCTCTCCTAAGTCATTGGATATCATTTGATAATACTTGAGGTGTCTGACAAAAACTGTCAGGACTATTATTAAGTAATGACAGACACTCAGTATTTCAGCTTAGTATGCACAGTGAGCAAAGGTCTCGAGTCCCTACAGTTGCAGAGTACATGTCCTGCAATTCTTCAGCATTTGTCCTGACACACACAGCGGAGCGTGGACAGCTGCATTACTTCCCCTTACTTCATCCTCTGGTCCACCTCAGTAAAGGTTTCCTAGAGCTCAAGAGCGTTTCCAACCCTTTAGATCATTGCCATTTCTCACCTCCTGTCATTCAAGCCTTGCTACTAAATGATTAATCTCAGATCATTCACACCTGCAAATAATCACGGCCAACATCATTAACCTTGTTGACCCTCTGTTCCCCGTCCAGCTCATTCTTCCCCACTGCTGAGCCTGTTCTTCTGCCATTCATCACTCCGTCCTGACGTGATCTCCAAACACCGTGAGAGGAGAACAGCATGTCTTATTGATCTCCCGTCAATGCCAGGAATTGACTAAGAAGAAAGTGTTTTAATGCTCTCACTTTGGTATTTTAAGTGTAAGAAAAAAAGGGAGACAGTATATGTTACTGAAATGATGTCTATCTTTAACTGGGAATATTATTAAGATTATGTTGGTTGCCTGAATACTGTAGGGCCCATTTGAATAGCAGAACCTGTGATACAGGTTTACTACAGTTTTGGGCTGTTAGAGGCTCTTATTTCATTTCTTGTTTTTTACTTGTTTAATTATATTATTTTACTCCACAGGATGGTTATCCTGCACATTGACCTCTAGTTATGATACATTGTTGTTTTTGTTGTCAACGTTTTGTTCTAATTTTCCACAGCATTGTAATTGTCAATGTTTTTTGTGGGGTCAAAAAAAGATAAATAATGATTAATTAAGAGGGCAGTATGTAAGAATTAGCCTCCTGTCCAATTCTTACTCAGAACAAATAGGGGGAGCATATCACCAACTAGCTGCTGCTAACTGTCCTTAGCTTGTTAGCTCAGTTAGCCACGCAGCTAATGGTTCAAACTGGGAGCTCGGAGACCAGGGGAGTGTTAGTGTTCAAAGCGGGAGCACAGGATCTATGGACCAGGCCGGGGCTAGCTAGATTGCATGCTAACTTCAGTAGATATCGCTGGAACACAATACATAGACATCATAACACAAAACTGTTATGTTTGAATGGTTTCAGCACATCCATGCAGCAGCTGTGTTGTGCACAACATGGTAAATAAACAAATAAGAATGTAGGCCACAGAAATGCAAACACATACCATTACACGTGTTACTGTTGTGGTTTTCTTGAAAGGAGACATCTTTTGCCCATCTTTCGAGATCTTTTTCATTCTAGGGACATGTGTCTTTGCGCCTTCTATTCTTGGTGTTCTTTCATGAGAAGCTGGGCTGGGCTCTTAGAACTGCCCATTAGAACATTTTCTGCTGCTTTCAGAGTGAATAAAGGAGATGTGATGGCCAATAACTGAGCTTATTCAATTTGGTGTGCTGATAATGTATTCCCACCTAAAAGCTTCTCTGGTTCAGTCTGCGACGTGCTGAGCTAGAGATGGACCAAAATGGCAAAACCTTGTCACACTTACAGGCACATGTAAAATAATAATTAGGATTTAGATAGACTGAAACAAGCGTTGGCAAATGGACACTCACACTCTTTTTAATCAATGTTCAACCTTTACACAACTAGTTTGTGATTTTCATATGAGAAACTTCAATATCTCAGCTGTTTTGGCTGCATTTCCACTCACCTTTTCTCTGGCGCTGTTTCTCAAACATTTAGGCTACAAGCATCACCATGGCTAGCATTATTACAAAAGTTTCTTTTTTTTAAGAGATTTATGGCAAATATAAAAGAATTGCAAATTTTATTTAATACTAATAAATAATACTGTCAGGGAGACCCAATGGTTTGGGGGAGATGGATGCACAATAAAATGTCTTTTAATATTAGGCTAGAGCGCAAGAAAGTGTAAGTAAACTTAAGAACTAGAAACAGGCATACCCCAGTGATTTCATGAAGCCTCTGACTCATCCTAAGGTACATAGAGATCTCAGACATCTTCTCATAAGTCGACATCTTTACACATTGGCTTTGTTTGGGAAAAAAATATAGATCTTGTGCTCATTAGTTAGTTTTAGATGTGCCATTAGGCTTTTTGTTTTAATGTTTCGAACACTGCCAGTCTATCTGGGCTAAGCTAAGTGCCTGCTGGCTGTAGCTTCATTTACAGACACCAAGGCGCCTGCAGAGAGAGAGTTTTAGCTGCGGTTTTCATCATCCGTCTCATGTAATTACAGTGATTGTGTGCTTGGCTCTAAGCGCTGCTTAAACAGGTGACCCACAGCCAATGTTGCACCTCAATGCATCCTGTATAGACACAGAGGAAACAGTGCAGCTGCCGTCGCTGCTCTGCTACTCAAGCTGCCCCTTTAGGCGACTTGTTAAAGTTGTATGGATCTCCTTAACTCATGCCTGGCAAGAAAGTGAATAAGTGCATTTCCCAAAATGTCACACGTCACTTTAAAAGTCAATGATGGACTGCATATGAGGAAATGCAACAGGCTGAAAAATAAAACAGCATTAAGTGGCCAGAGAGGGGAGTCCTACACATACAAGTCAATGTTCAGCAATATTGACTGAAATGATTACCTATTTGTGTATTTTGCCAGCACAAAGACATCAAGAGCTCTAGTTATTTAACTGTTAAATTGATATGGGTTAAACTTCCTCCTTTTAAAGCAGAAAGTGTGCTCTTAGCCCAGTAGCTATTGTTATTTTCCATCAAAAGATATGAGTGTGGAGCTTTAATATATCACTGTCTAAATATTTAGTGAGCTCATTGTATAACACACAATTACTCTCTTCCTTGAAACAGAAACTTCAAACAGGACTTCCTCATGCTCTGGGGCAATGTTACAATTTTCTATTACGGCACCAGAAGCAAACATTTATGCACAAAACACCACACTCACATAAATTCTTTCAAGGAGTGGAACACAGAAAAATGTTGAAAATAAAATACCCAAGGTTTTAACTTCAGACATGTCTTGAGTGCAAGTAATTTTTCAAACTGTTGTCACGACAAAAGGAACCACTCCTCAGAAACATAATTTTGTCCCTTTTGTGAACAGGAAACTCTTGTGCAAATCCAGGTGTTATTGTGATGACAATAGTATATCTCAGCCTCTCAGCACAGGTTGAAAAACAGCATTGTACTTTTGTTTCACTGTCGGATATTACTCAGAAAATCTGTCGCCCTCTGTCACAATTCATGCTATCTCTCTTTTACCCTCGTCTCAAGGCTCCAGATAGAACCTGCGTGGGCGTGATTGTTTCATACTGGGAACTGAAGATCCTGTCATCAAGACATCAGACTGGGTAGTGAGCACTGCTGCTGCCAGCCATCAGTGTCTTGGGTTTAATCAAAAATGGGCTTGGTGGCAGAGCCATTGAGTTGCACTGTTATATCAATTGGCACTTACTGGTTGAAGCCATCTGGCTGTGCAATCACTGCACCCTTACGGCACCCTCCCCTCAACATTTCAGTGTATGCTCCTATACCACGGCAGGATTTCTTCTTTAGTCATACTGCATATTCTTAGATGATCTGGGCGTGTGTACACCAGCGTCTTTACATCTCTTTGACTGATAAAAAGTAGCATCACAAATCCTGCAGGTATTTACAGGAAAACTTGAGCATGTTTGTTACTCAGAGAGGGGATTACAATACCCTGCGGGGTATGTGAGAGTTTTCTACGAGATTAACCTTTGTCTGAGGTGATGGGTGCATGCCTACCGGTCTCAGTCTCACTTTCTCGGTCTCTTTGCATTTTTGCTTTCTTTGAGGTGACCACCTTCTGTGTCTTTCAAGTGCCAGATGTCTGCCAGATTGGTGTGCTGGTGTTCACACACAAGTTTATACTAATTTACGACATGAATAAGCACGTACATGTTATGACTCCGAGCACAGTGTCTAAGTGTTATATGCGCTTGTACATAACCGCTGGCACAAGTTTCTGCTGAAAGCAAGAAAATTAAGAAAATATTCACATGTATTATTTAACCCTATAGCAAGAGAAGACACGTGCACATGTTAAATAACGCTGAACTAAAACTAGCCTCCAGTAAAGGATGTGTGAGTATGAGCGGAGAGAAAAAGGGTATACGGTACTTCTATATTCCTATTTTGTCCACAGACCAGATGAGATGTGGAACAATTCTGTCTCATAAATGGAAAAAAAAGAAGCTGAATTGCACCAACACATGGCCAATTTATCAACATGTAGGTCAGACAGATTTCATCATGTGTGTTAGCCCAGCCCAGGTGCAAGGTAATTTTACAGATGTACCATTGTCGTTTCATATGATCAATCAGATAATCTGTAATTACCATTTTGAACTCTGTTTTGTTGCTGAATTCATTATAACTCGATGAATCTAATAGAGTAAGAGACTGAAGTGGTGGTTCAAAATGAAAGATAAGAGATTTATTCATTGTATTGAATAGAATGAATGGTTACACAAAAAAGGAAAATTAGTGAAAACTTTTCAGGTAATTGAACAAGTAGCAAGCTGATTGAAAGATTAATCTTTGGACAAATGTTTAAGATGCAGGTTTTATTAGTAGGCAATAAAATGTCAGACGTTATTGGAATTCAGACAGTAGCAACTCTGTCTTCATATTATTGATTGCGAATAACAAATGTTAATTTTTACATTTGGTGAGCTAGACCTGCAATGTTATTATAGACCCATTGCAATTCTAACAGTTGTCTCCAAGACATTGAAATTGCATCAACAACAGACCCAAACATTTGACTAAGACTGCACACTGGTATCTACTTCGGAAAAAATAAAGGGTCGTCAGGATAAAGGTCACATTGTGGGAGCATATTCTTCGACTTGAAAAAATACTTTTGACACTGTTAACCACAATGTGCTGAGATCAAAACTCCCTGACTTCCAATATTCTCATCAGGCCTCACAATGGTTTGACTCTGAGGGGAAGAGTACAATGTGTCAGGGTCAATTGGGAAAAGTCCACCTCCCAAACCAATAGCGTGGGCACACCCCAGGGGTTGCTTCTAGGTCCATTCCTAGGCTATAGGTATCAATAACCTACCTGAGAGATGTCCTGTGAATGGCTACTAAATGTATGCTGATGATACGGTAATGTATACATCTGCAAGATTAGCATGGAAAGATGTTGACCAGCTCATGTACTCATTACATTCTGTATCATGATGGCTTGAGTTTTCACATTTAGCACAGAATGTAAAAAAAAAAAAAACTAATATAAAAGCACACATATTGCTGTACTTATATTGTAATGTATTTGTAGCTGTATTGCATTCTTCTTCTTTCTTTCCTCTAGTTTTTGACAGGCCTAAGTCAAGGCAGTCCTCGTGTTTGACTAAAGTTAGGTTTAACTGTCAAAGGCGAGGTCCCTCCAAGTCCAAAATGTGTTTGGCTTTTTGTTTGGGTGTTTGACCTTCACTGTGCCGACAGATTTCTGTGCAGAATTTGATATAATAAGGTTGTTTTTTTTACATTTATATGCTGGAGAGGAAATATTTACCTGTGCTCACCTTAAATCTTCGCTTAAGTTGTACAAGTACAAGCTGACTTTGAACATTTTTGAAGCCAAACTTGACCGAGCATGCAAATAGAGTGCTTCATGGAAAACTAAGGCCTTCATTGCACATGATGGACTTGGAAGCTGTATGGAAATTGTGAAAATTGTGGGAAAGTGTTTGCATCTTCATGGTATTTTAAGGAGTGATGAGTAGTTAATTTAACTATTTAATGGAAACAATATCAGACACAAATTATTGACAGCAGTATTTTTATGTCTCAAAACTTGTTTGAGGGGATCTTTAAATTATGGCCAGCCGCAAAAAAAAAAGAAAAGAAAAAGAAATGACAGACATCTCTGCAGGTATCATGACAGTACACAAGAACAAAGTATGTTCTCTCTGGCATTTCCTTGGATCAAACAACTTGGTGTCATTTTCATACTGCAGGATTAGAATTAATAATTACAGAAAGTTATGTTCATGACAAAGCAGAAATACATGTTTTTTTTATGCTGAAAAAGACAAAATATAAAGCACAGCCTTAAAATATGCACCAAGCCAAGCTGTTAAATTGGTTTTAGAGTGAAACAGAGGAAAAGGTTAAGTCATCACTTTTGTTGAGTCCGTTTGTTTAGTGTCATTTATCCAGATAAATGAAACTCGGCTGGCCCTGACTGCCTACAGGGGTCCACACCGAGGTCAAAAGCTTTAATCTCTGCATGGTTCCCATATGGATTACGACCAGTCTCTACGGAAACTCTTACAATTACTTGAAGTTTCATTACTAACCTCAGCCACATTTTGTTGGCCTGCATCTGTGCAGTGCCTCTCCTGGCACACTTAAAATAATTACATCAATTTTAGTGGTGGAAAAGCTACCATCCAACCCAGCAGATGTAAGCCATCCCTCTCCATTAAACCAAGAGAAGTGGGTGAGGGTATCTTATTCCAAAAGGCCTTCAACATAATGATTTTGAAGATATAGCTAAATAAACTCCATTAAAAATACCAAGTATTACCCTGCTTTTTGCCATTTGTACTGGGCCTGCAGAATGTAGCTGTTACGTTAGTCCTATTAATCAACATATCAAGACTTTCCTGAGAAGCATTTATATGTATTCATAGTTCAGACAAATATGTGCGCAAAAACATCTCGGAAGTTGTACACTGATGATGGAGAAGGCAGGTTGGACTATTATCAGTCATGCCAGTGATGAGATGTATGGATGAGAATATTGTTCTATTAGTCTAGCAGTATGAAATATATCAACACATTCACATCTCCATGGCCAGAGCAAATCTGGCGAAAAAACACACTCATCTTCTATTATAAATAGCATCACTATTTGTGTTTTTTACAAATTGTGACGAAACAAAAACAAAAATCTCCCCGCAGATCATGACAGTCTTTGGTCCTTTTAAAGAAACTGTTACAGACGTCTAGTTTACCCAGGAACACATAAAAGACTATACCTGATAAATTCAGGAGGCTATTATAATGACCACCTCGATGTGTAGGGCTAATCTGGAAAGAGGAGAGGAACAGAATTGACCAGCCGGATAAAATCCACTTGTGAACTCTAGCAGTAATCACATCATTTTATTTAGAGAGGCAACATGTACAATGCGTAAATGGATTTTTTTCTTAGTTCTTGAAAGAGAAGAATTGTTGCGCTGTGAGCACGTGTTGCCCCTCTGGTCTGGTGGTTACCAGGGTGAGGTGTGTTCAGACCCTGCAACTCTGTATGTTGGAACAAAGAGGCAGAAAACTTAGCTTGCGTTCAGCTCAACTGCAGGATTTATTCTGCTTAACAAAAAGACATATTAGACAATTGACTTCCTGAGGTATTGACCAAAAATACATAGTACTGCGTCAAATGAATTGCCGTACTCTCAAGTATAGTAGATATTGCAATATCTTCACATTCTCCACAGCTTAACTCTTAACTACAATATATTCTAACAGTGAGTAACTTTCAACCTTTAGCTTTCGGCATTACTCCGGTTACATCGTAACAAATCACTGTGCTTATGTCTATCTCTTAAATCACCTATTCATGCAACCACTCACATCATTTAACTCAGTAATAACAAAATAGACCCCTTTTACATGTCTCATGGCATTTCAATTGTACTGCGTATTGTTACGAGCTCATTAGCAACAGGTCCGCTAGCCTAGCATGGCAGTATATAGCTAACATCCTTATTTCCACACTTTACTGCAAAATGACTAAACTCTCAACATTACACGCTCTTACTTAGGATTCACAATGCAGTTCTCCATTATACTGGGGTACATGCTTATAGTTTTGAGGAATATTAACCCACCTGTATGTTGGAACAAAGAGGCAGAAAACATAGCTTGCGTTCAGCTCAACTGCAGGATTTATTCTGCAGAACATGCCTCTAGGGTTTCAAGTTCTTCCCCAGCGCTATGCGCCACCTAGTGACCTGTTTTGACTATTGCCAACAAAAACAGCACAATGAAATCTGCATTTAATTACTATTTGAGACATAATAAAATAAAAAATATAGGGGTGTCTGTTTTAAACCATGAATCAGACCTTGGTCAGATACTGAACTGCTGTCTCTATGACTTTTTAGTATCTGTACTGAAATTTTTTTCATTCTTCTTTTAACCCTTTACACACGCCTTGCTTTAATGTCTCAGTGAGGCTTGAGGTAGATGGATTACATCTTTGAGGAATTGAGTTCACCCTTTTATACACAAAAGCACCCTACGTTGTTTGAATCAAAATGTTATTCTCCGATACAGATTGTGTGTGAGAATTATAGATTTTAACTTTCGGCACTGGAATCACATTTTCATCACTAGAAAACGGGAGAAAGAGGGAGTTAAGAAGGAACCTGTTCATTGTATTTGTTCAGCTCCTTGCATAATTTGTCCATTATCCTGAGAGCAGCTCAGGTCTTTGACATGCTGGCAGAGGTCGTTGTTGGCTGCCACTGGAGTGTCCAGGAGTGACAGAGGCAAACACAGGGCACATAAACAGGCCTGCACAGTTCACAGAAAAAGCTCATAAGAGGTAAAGGTCAACGACCCCTGCTGTTCAACAAACGGTATGTGTCTGCATTGTGCAACAAGGAAGTGAAGTGCTACTACATAAAATACATCAGGCAGTGTTTTCTAGACCTGTGGAGCCTGAAACTACCCCTTCTTTAAGTGGGAGAATTTTTACATGCGTGTGAATTTGTTCTTACCTCTGCCTCTCATACTACTGTCATCAAAATGCAAAACTAAGTACAATAATTATCTTTGTTAATGAATGACAAGCCTATGATATATCTCCACATTTGATATTGAAAAGCATTCCATTTGTCACACAGTGATAAAGAAGTCAAGCCGCTGAACTGCTTAAAGAAAGAGAAATACATAATTGATCCCTGAGGAGGAAATTAGGTATGTAAAGCATTGTTCTTATAGATTAGAAATATCACACTACAGAAAGATTATGATAAGGTATAAATAGAGAAGACATCATGAAGTAAGAGTCAATCCATCCATTGTCTGTAACTGCTTTGTCCCTTTTATGGGGTCGCGGTGGTTTTTGCTGGAGCCAATCCCAGCTGTCTCTGGGCGAGGGCAGGGTACACCCCGGACAAATCGCCAGCTCATCGCAGGGCCCTCACTGATGGCAGAGGCTGCCATGCAAGGTGCCAACCGCACATCAGGAGCAATTCGGGGTTCAGTATCTTGCTCAAGGACACTTCCACATGCAGCTCAGCTCAGGCCGGAGCTGGGATTTGAACCAGCGATCTTCCGAACACTAGCCGAACTGCTCTACCTGCTGAGCTACGGTAGTAAAATACTACACAAAAGCTCTAAACATCAGTTGAAAAATTCTTCATGATATTGCACAGAAGATAATCAAACTGGTAAACTCAAATATGGGCACTAGATAGGTGGGTAGAAATATTGCACGGAAATTGTTATGCAGTGTTGCAAGGCTAGATTCTCACCCGTATCACATAGGTGAAATATTGTTACATAATTATAAATGAATCATGGAATGTCTTACCTACCAAAATGTTAAATATTAAAGATGATCTTGACTTTGGAATTGTCGAATGTTGATGTAGTTATCAAATGAACATAAACTGTGAAGATTCATCTTTTCTTTCCAGTCTCCAGTCCATCCAGTTTCTCCAACAAACTCAGTGTTCATCGATGACTGTCTGGCAACAAACCATGGCTTATTAATGTCACCAAAAGACATGATAAACAAAAGTGATAAACATAAGAATGTGCTTGAGAAAATCCAATTTGGATTATGCTCTCGGTAGTTTAAAAAACATATATATAAATACTTAATGAATATATAAATGTATATCAATATGGTAAATGCTTATCCTAAATGAAGGTGATCTAGTAACTATATTTCTATAAAAAAAACTAAGAATGACAATAACATTCATTTTAGGGCTCCAGTTGCCAACTCATTAAATTGGAGGTGGGTGTTGATATAATCGCACAAACTGCAAAGCTGCAACCTGTCCCCTATTATCTGAGATTTTATATCAGCAAACCAGAAAATATACTTAACATCCTCTGTGTTGTCACTGATTTGATGCAACCCAGGGAAATGTGATATAATTCCACGTAACTTATGCCCATCAGTGCCACAAACTGCTTTAGTTATGTCTGTACAGTTAATTCCTGCAGGACTTGTAACGCTGTGCCAGCACTTCTCCATAGGAACTGTTTTTTTGAAAGTCTGACTCTCTGACAGTTTGATGAATTCTACCCTACATTTTCCCCTAACTACACTCCTTGCTTTTGGATATTAAAATGAGTAAAAAATGTAGACGTTTAGCTGTTGATGGCGGTAGTATTTTTAATCTACCACACAAGTTAATGCAGATCGCTGTGTGGGGATCCTATCAGCATAACTTGTGTGGCACTAGATTGTCTGCACACATTTTTTTTTTCTCCAACAACAGTAAGCATTCCATCTGAGGAATATAGTTCTCAGATGGTTCCTGGCCAGTGACAGCCAGATAATTTCTCAGCAAGGCATGATTAATCATGCTGACTTCTCTGATGGGCTTCATGTTGTGTCTGTTTTTGTTATTTTGAGGAAATAAAATATGTGTGTTCTGTAGAATATAACTTTAGTTAGGTTAATACATTTGATATTGATTGACATGCGCATGTGGGTGTTTGGATAGCTGATTTCACTATGGTACAACACTATGCCCAAACAGTCATCTCATAAGATGGCCATCTGTTTCTATGTAATAATTATAATTAGGATGTTGGGCAAGCACTTTTAAATCTATTATTGAAGCTAGTAATATTGAGTGCACAGGGGTCAGGCCAAAATGATAATTGGATGATAAAATTGATTCCCACTTCTGTTTTATTTGCTTCAGGCCTAGCTTGTCCTATTTCTATTTCTTTTTCTATCCATCCAATTTCCCTCCATCTGTAGTAGAAGCTGGCCACCATCAGAGTGTAGAGGAGGTTATTCAGCAATGGTGCACCCACTCAGACGTGAGGGAATAAGCGGGGCGGAACACAGAGCTATTTTGGTTGAGCTCCTCAGTATCTAGGTCTGAGTGATTAAAACGGTGTCTTCTGCCTTTAGTCTTCTCATTGAAGGTGTGTTTTGTTATTGTTATGTGATATTCTTTCCCAGAAAACTGAGGGGAAAAACTATTTTCACCTGTGGTAAGAATGTTTCCTTTTTTGCTTCTCTTGTTCTCATTCTCTCTGTTTTTCTTTGCTAACACTTTATTAGTGAATAAAGTAAATGTTATATATGGCTAACCACTTTAAAGGCAGTTAAGGAATGGTTGATAACACAGTGTAACAGATATGTTAGCATTTCAGATGATATCTGACTAAAGGCATGAACAATTCCCCCATGGACAAATCCAGTTTTCAACTGCATGTGAATGTTGAGCTTCAAGTTTCATTGCTGGCCTCTGAAGTACTTATTTTACCAAACATTTTAACTCAAGGTCCTGCGTCCTTAATCGTCGAGTGCAGATTGCTCAGTTATAAAAGAGAGTGAGCAGAAGAAGTAAACACTTAAACAGTGTGTCATTTCACATGATTACTAGATATTTATGTTCCACTACTTAATACTATACTATTGCATCATCAACCACTCATTGCAAGTGATTTAACCCCAGGTTTTCCACAGACATGCAATGCGAAATAGAAGCAGGGTGACCATCATCCGGACGCACTCCAGCCCCGCCTCTTCTCACCAACCGGAGACTGTTAATCATGACCAATCGAAGATCCACAGCGTTATGCTATCGCTACGTCAAGGCGGGATTCTGACTTAGAGGCGTTCTGTCAACTACGTTATAGTGTCTTTTGTTGCTTTTTATTATACAGAAATCGGAAAGCAGAGCTGACGCTAATGTTATACCCAAAAAAGAAAATCTGTTCTAGCCACGTTATACATCGTCACCAATTGTGAACAATACCAGTTGAAAGCAATGCATTGTGTAGTATTTTGCACGTACAAACACCGAAGCAACATATCCGCAGATAGGAAGTGGACATCACTGTGTAAGACTGATTTAATGAGACACGCATAAGACAGAACTGCTAATAAATTGTATGCTCTAAATCTATCTGTCTATCTGTCTATCTATCTGTCTATTTATACAACATTATTAGCTCTACAGTTAACCTTCTTTTCTTTTTTCAGCAGAGACCCAATGCATAGTGCAAATGCCACACTGACTCTCATGGGCCTCCACATCTAACCCAAATCCTTCTTTTAACTTGAAAAATGACTCGCTGTGCTAACCACAAGGGACCGAGAAGAGGAATGCCTGCTCTGCTCACCACTGCTGTATTAGGTTACTTATTGACTGTAACATCTCTCTTCATTCTGCCTTACTTCATTTTCCTTGTTAGCCCCATCTCCTCCACCCCTTTCCTTTTCAACCACCTTACAGCCCTCGAGACCAGGGCGCCATTCAGGTTTTATACCCTTTTGCTTTGCGCAGTCATCACAGCCAAGAGGTTTGTTACAGAGGCCCAGTTAAGGAAGTGAGCACTGGGGCAAAGCCTAGTGGGGCCTGGTTGAATGAATGAGCTGTCAGCAAGCCAGCCCAGTGATGAGAGACCAAGACTTCATGCAGGCTCAGATGGGGGAGATATCAGTTCCTGTCAACCCCACAGCAAAAGAGGCATCCATGTCAGAACTACCCCCAGGATGGGTGTGACAGTAGGAGGGGCAACAGCCTGGGGAAGCAACGTGGGGCTGTCTGGGGAATATGGACATCTTTGCTTATCGCATAGAATATTTTAAATGAACAGAGGCACACCCAAAGTCATGCACGAGCATGCGCGCACGCTCAGAGCTTTAATTAGAAGAGCACTGGAGATGAATCCACACGCTGCACATATTACTGGAGCATTTCATGGTCGATGCAATACTCTCCAGATCCTCCAGTGTCTATATTCATTTTAACTCTGTCCATATTATAGCTCTGTCTCTGGGTTGTTTGTTCCAAGACGTACTACTGGGAGCCGAAGGAGGTGACAGGAGACTCCTGGGGAAGAAAGTGAGAGGAGGAGAGGACGATGTGGAGGGAATAAGGAGACAAACAGGGTTCCCAGGAGAGCGTGAGCAGATGAGACAACGACGGTGTCTGATAGTGGGACGTGGAGTGACAACACAGAGAAGCATTAGTAGAAAGAGGGAAATGGGGAAAAGGACAGAAGTGGAAAATAAGGAGAGAAACTGACAGTAAGGGACTAGAATGGCTGTCCTTTTCTCTGAAGACAGAATTTGCTGAATATAATGTATGGATAAATTATGTTCCTTTGCTTTTAGCTTCATAATGACTGTAAAGCTCCTGATTTAAAGAATGATCCATCACAATGACATGCGGAAGAACAATCTTACTTAGACAGTTGCTAGCGTTTGGTTCTATAACTGACTTGGCCAAATCAAAGAGTGACAACTGATTACCTGATGTATTTATTCATAGCCGAGCCGAAAATTATTCAAATTTTGAACTTTCACTGCAGCTGTTGATATCATTCGGCGCGCATCAGCAGTAGTAGTCCGGTCATAGGAATAGTAACGGCACATGCAGAATAGTGAGATGTGTACAAACAGGCGAGGAGAAAACACTCAAAAGGAGTACACACAGAGCCAGCAAGAGGATAGAAAAAAAGAAGCATGAAAGCAATAGGCGTATTGAGAAAGCGACTACACCACGGTTGAAGACGGGCGGGAGAGAAAAGTAGGACTGGCAGAGTTGAGAGGAGCGAGAGCAAGAAAACATCAGTGGAGAACTCATCACAATGCAGCGCAGCAGAGCAGCTCCCGGCCTGCACCACAGGAATCCCATCTTCAGGGCTCAGAGCAGGTAATAGGAATGCTCCAGCCATTAATGCTTGGAGAAGAACAGGAAAAAACCCTGTGTTCTCTGTTGAAGCCTTAGCCTTTCTATCGCCCACCTCTGATTCCGGCGGCAATCCACACAATCACACCTAAAAGTTATGGATTAAAAGCAATTCAAAGCTCATGTGGAGCCAATTTACATTCAGCGCTCTGTGAGAAAGTGGACTGAGCAGAAGACAATGTACTATGAAAACAAGACGCTTTGTTTTTATTTGAGGGTTATTTTTTTGCTTCGATCACGAGGCCAGATATCAAAGCCGGTTTACTCAGAGGTTTCTGCATATCCGCTTGTTTTTGACACTAATTGATTAAGCTGAAAGTATAGACAGAGAACCATATTTCACATTGCCGGATTACGATCGGAAGATATTAAGGTTTACATTGTTATTTATGGAGCAACACAGAATTTGCTTATACTCTCTCGGCTTCTCGACAATATTCTCCTTAAAGGCATAATCAGCAAGCAGTATCACGGCGCTAAATTTCCAAACCGTTCTCATTCAGGGAGCCTCTGCAACAGACGCTCTTTTCAGTTCCCTGTAGGAAACGAAGCAATTAACAAGCTTTCTCTTTTTCTCAAACTCATTCCTGGGTGGGCTGTGACAGGTGTGTATGCATTGCATATGATGAGAAATATATTTAACAGGTTTTCTTGGTATCTTAATCTACCATCAATCTCCAACGTAAGTGATGAGGAGATAAGGAAAGCTGGTTGTCTGCCCGAAAGTATTCTCAGTGGGAACAACTTGGCTTTTCTCCTCAAATGAAGGCCTGCTGCTTGCATCAGTGAGTACAGCCCCAGAAAAGCGTAGCTGATGTAAATGATTGAATCCATCATACAAAGGACACCATCAGACCAAGGCGGCTTGGATCATGTTCCTTTTCCTCTCATTTTTCTCACATATTTAAACCTTTTCGGAGCCTTTTATGCATTGCAGTAAAATGTATGATCATGTAACCAAATTGAATCAGACTGTCTGAATTACTGAAAGAAAATCATGGTTAAAAGATTTTTTTTTCAGCCATGCAGGGGTGCCACCAGGGGGGGAAAGGTTAGGACGATTCCAATGGCCAGGCACTGACAGGGGGCCCTTTGAGACATGGGCAACCTATACAAGGGCCCAACTAAATTTTTTTTCATGGGGCCCAAAATCCCTGGCGGCGCCCCTGCAGCCATCTACCCAAAAAACCTGTTAAACCACGAAATTGATACCTTGGGCCTTTTCAGGACCCAGGAACATATTAGAACATGTATAATTCATTCAGCTCTTGAGTTAAACCCTCAGTTAATATTGAAAACGTACTAAACTTACTAAACTTATTGTCAAGTCAAGTTTTTATTGTTTTTGTAAAAATCTTCCCCACAAATTGTTGAGACTTTGGTCATACTGTTTCCAGGTAACAGCATGTAATGTTGTGTTTTGGCTCGTTTTGTGTCAGTCTAGCTATAAATGAACACACACACAGACACACACACAGATAAGGAGCGTTTTTCACGATACCTTAATGTCACAGTGGTATTGCCTCAGCAGTGTCGGTTTGTCAGGTGCAGTGCAGGTCGCAGTTTCTGGTGATATTGGAATCTATAGATGATGAGCCCACAAGAAAATAGACCTAAAGAAGTGTATTAAATAAAATTAATTAGTTGCAATGACCACAGGACAGTGAACGTGATTTCATAAACGTTAGCTAAGAGCATTTCTGCAAAACCACTGATAGGTTTTTATTAGTTTTTTAATTTTCTATTTTCCTCTTGTCACAACACTGTGCTTATGCGCTACTAAGATCTAGGCATAAAAGAACCTAGGGTGAGGAAAACGTCGTGATTTGGCTAAAAATAACTGTTTTGGCTGCCACAAACAAGACTGGAGATAGTTTGACTTCCAGTGAAAAGTATCTGGGTTTGGTTGCCCGGTACGTTCACCGTCTTGTCACAAACATGGCTGGAAATGTGCCCTGCTCTCCTTAAAAACATCCAGTGGTGTCACGCTTACAAATGTAGCAACGCAGGCTCAAAGTGCAGCCGCCTGTATGGCATCCTTGTCATTTCTAAATTATGCTTGGTGTCACACTTTTCTATATATTACAGGCATGTAATTGCCACAGGACCTAAGTGGACACGCACACACACCGAGTTGGAGTGAGGCAGCATTAATTGTAATAGCGCACGACCCAAAAAGCATAAGAAGAAGATACGCCACGCTTCACTTAAAAAAACAGCATCAGGCCTCATTAGAGTTTATGGTGTAAGCTCGCCATTATTTCCCAAAAACATTTGTGCACACAAAAGTGCCTAACTGAGATTCATAATTAGATTCTGACTTGTTGTGTCCGAACAAACTCCTACAGTAAGGCCGGGAACCTCCGTCAAAACCATTAAATTAAGCAGCTTACACGAACATAATGGTTCTATCTACGCTCATCTCCAGCAAATAAGTCAGTTGTTCATTAAGAAGGCGAGGCCCCTTTCCTCCATTGCTATCAGTGCTGCTTGTCTCCCTTCCTGCTAACATAATCAGCATAATCAGCTCAATCTGTTTCATGGTCTCCCACTACCAGTAGAGTTGAAGCCAGGCTTGCCAGCTCTTATGGACAGCACTCGCCATCGCAATATATCCAGATCAATTGGTATTCACCCAGCATGTCCTTCCTGCATTTGTCATGCAATGCCGTGGATTCAGGTTCTCCCATGCCTCCGGTCATCTGGTTTCCATCTAAGTCCAAGGTCGTAATCAGATCCTTAGTGTCTGTTTCATTCAGAAAATTAGCTTAATGAACAGGTTTATATCCGCTTCTATCACCAAAACAATTCTGTTCCCTTGTTTTATGTTAACTTTAACTGAATGTTTGCAACCCTGATCCTGACACCATCTGTTCCGTCTCTTCCCCTCCGCTTTGCCTCCTCCACTCGCAGCCACCAATATTCAACAAGCATGTCTCTGCCAATAAAGGACAATCATAGCATGACTAAACAAGATTTCACAGAGACAATAGTTATTTGGCCACAACAGCGGCTAAAAATCAACAGCAACCAGCCATTTTTTTCCTCTCAGGCAAGCTCTGCATCCTGCTGCACTGTCCAGAGCAACTTTTGGGTTATGGATAGATATTCATCTGGAGCTTCCTAAGATTAGAAAGCCAAGTGCTTTGCTATGTCTTATGGTAATGAAGGGTTGTTTTTAATAAGCTGCCTGTTCTACCTCACAGGAATGTGAGACTAATATCTCAGCCTAAGTAGGAGGGTCACGTGGGTCAAATCCAGATGAAATTGCTGCTCACTTTTAATTCTGAGATCTTCAGTCTCTGTTGAAACTTGAAAAAAAAATGATTTAAATATTAAGACCTATTCCGTGGTATTACAGTGCCGAGATAAGGGCTATATTACGAAACACTCTCCATTAAAATCAAACTTGCATTTTGTTTGAATGTTTGACTTTAACACTTGGTAAAGGGTTTACACAGTGTTTATTGTTTTAAATAAAGATGCAAAGATGAAGGTAGCAGAGGGGACGTTACCTCACACTGCAGGTTAAATATTACTTGGAAAAAACCGCTTTGAGATTAGATGAGGGATCAATCTCCTCTACCTCAGAAATGAGAGCTCATCAAACAATAATTATCTGATGTGACTTATCAAATATGGCTTTGAGACTATTAAAACATTATTTGCACATTTTAATAGACCAAAGTGCACTAAATTGAAGGTAAAACCTCCACGTTATGTCTTGATAAGAAGTTCTGTTTGACGCAGGCTTAGACCTCTCACTGGCAGCAGTTACAAAAATACCTCGGCAGTTTTGAAGTGAACATACTGGAGGGCTGTTTCAAACTCAAAGGGCTGTTCCAAAGCTCTCATACCACTCATATTTTGAGTGTTGTGCTTAGCATATGAGGAGGGAAGGCACATCTGCCCCAGAGTTTCCCTCCTCACCCTTCAGAAGGCCATCCCCTCCATTTCCAAAATTAAGCAAGTATGCAAGCGGGACCCCAGATCGATGAACGCTCATCAGCCTCGCCATCTGGCCCCAGTTTGTTTTCTTAGCAAATGAAGCTGATTATTGAGCAGGGTGGCTAATGGCATTGAAATCTACTGGGTTTGCTCCTGCTGTACGTGGCAATCTGAATTTTTGCAGAGAAATACGTTTAATAACAGGTATTGAAATAGCCCCAGATGCAACTCATTCAGTGCACAAGTGTACCGACATAATAACAGATAATGCATGCAGGTGTTTTCAATCAGCTTTTAACAGCTTTGACACCACTGATTGGGGTGTGGCCAGACGTGCGACAACAGTGCAGCTGCAGTTTTCTGTCCTCGGTGATCCAGAGTTATCAGATGTTATCGCTGGGAGCAGGACGGCGACTTCCACAACCGATCCTTCCTACTGATCCTGCCTCTGTGTGTGCTATCCAAACACGACAACTTACAGTCTCTTCAGTGAATTGCCACAATTGATCTACTAGTGTGTTAGAAAGAAAGAAATCCAGAGTTACCTGGATCACATCCTGGGACTTGCCCAAAGCTCAATGGGTAGAGTGTGTGCCCACGTGTATAGGGGCTGTGGTCTTGCCACAGTGAGCCAGGGTTTGGATTCACCATGCGGCTCTTTTCTGCATGTCATTTCCATTCTCTCTACCCATTTCCTGTCGCTCTTTCTTGCCCTATCACAATAAAGCCAGGACAAGGCAATAAAAAAAAAGGTAAAACTGCTGCTACTACTACTACTACTACTACTACTACTACTACTATTAGCAAAGTGGGTAAAGCACATGGCTCAGGGTTTTGATTCCTCATCTCCTCACTTTAAGAAACATTTCCAGCATATTTAACAACTATTAATACACTCATGACTTTTATACACAGATACCGAACTACACGCACACAAACAATTTGCTGTCGTGGCCAACAGTTTTCAGCACAGAGCTCATGTTCATGCATTGCAGGCAGCTGTGACTCAGGGGTAAAGCCAGTGTCTGCTTATTGGAAGGTCGCTGGTTCGATTCCCCTGGTCTGAATGTCAAAGTGTCTTTGGGCAAGATACTGAACCCCGATCTGCTCCTGATGTGCTGGTCGTCACCTTGCATGGCAGCCACTGCCATCAGTGTGTGTATGAATTACTGTAAGTCACTTTGGACAAAAGCATCTTATAAATGCCCTAAATTGGAATGCATTAGATGGATTTTATAGATTTCAGTGTATTTCTATGTCCCTGTAAAGCAACAATTGTTCTAGTTTCAGTAATACAAGTTTCAGTATGTTAGCTATTTCCCTGCCCTGTTAATGATCAGTTAACAATGTAGTAAGAAGTCAGAGGTCCGTCCTGACTGACAAATGCATTTCTCTGCGTATTTTATACACACAGCTCAAATCACACTGAAATCACACTTTGACTCTGTCTTTCCTACTGGTACAGTGGAGAATTAGGCCATGGGTACTTCTACTCTGTGGCTTTGTTTGAAAATTATCTGAACACTTTTATATCTGTGATTCCGTTTTCCACACAGATTTAATTGGCAACATGCCCTTGAGCCATTGGTGGGAAGAAAATAAAATCTGAGCGTTCACTTATACCACATTTTGGACTACCTCAGTCAACGTGGGTACCTACCTTGATTTTTTGTCTTTTTGTATTTCATTTTTGCAAACGTGTCCCAGCATGTTAAAAATAACCACAAACTGCATAAATGAGTGCACCCTCACAGTACAAACTGTTGCTGGATGGGGGATGATTCAGTGTGCCAAACAGCTTCCATATTTGTAGGGGGCCATTCAGTAGCACACAATGGACACTCTTCATGCAATTCAAAAAATGATCTTCTGACGTTTTACCCTCCTTTTGTGGATTTACAGTTTTCCTTCTACTTTCTAAATGTCAAATTCTTCTGCACTGCTGGTGCAGAATACAGTGACCTGCCCGCTCTCTCACCCCTTGATCCAATCTCCCCTCGCTTGCACCTAAAGCTACAACGGTGCAACGGCGAGGATGTTTATCCAACTACAGTTTCCCAACCACAAGTACTTTTATTTGCATCTAGCTCGGAGGTAAACCATTTCACATATTTTAAGGTGTTTAAGATGGTGTTTCAACATTTGTAAGTAAGAAGCCTCCTGGATATTTTTTATCACACAGCGGAACCTACTGGCGGTGTTTGTAGCAACAGAACAAAGTATGCCAAAACATGATCTTTTCCTAACCCTCACCAAGTGGTTTGCCCAAACCCATGAACAGTGTTTTCACAACTCAAAATTTAAAGAATTACATGTGAAGAAAAAGTGTTTGTGGCTTGCAGAAACATACAATGGCACCTGGCAGGTTTTCTGTGTATAGTTTGGCAGCGGCAGTTTTGGAGTCTTTGCCAGAATTAAAGCTTTATTAAAAACCCATGAGCAATCCATGTCGAGCTCCACAGGACTCATTTACATTTACATTTACAATTTAGGGCATTTATCAGATGCTTTTGTCGAGAGCAACTTAGCACCTATTCACACTAGGTAAATACTGATGGAGGTGGTTGCCATGCAAAGTGCCGACCACCACATCAGGAGCAGTTTGGGGTTCAGTATCTTGCCCAAGGACTCAAATAACTCAGTTTCTCTAAGGTTCCCCACAGATCAGTAATTTTTCACGGCCAGCTGGTTTAAGTATGAATTTTCAGTAGCTTCTGATCTGGGGATTGGAGAAATGGCTCTATTTTGGCTGTTTTCTTGTTCTCAAGGAAAGATAAGGCTCAATCTGCACCGGTGCCACACTGACAACGTGTACGCTGTCTTAGGTGCTCACACTAAAAGAGCCACTGAAGCCAATGCAATCAGGTGACTGGCTTTCCCCTGTAGACTTGAAAGACACATTCACTTCTTCGATGTTTCAGTGGCTTCTAGACAGGGCAGGAATGGCCATCTCTATCAGCCCCCCCCCCCAAAAAAAATGTACAGACACATCAGGGCTTTGTTGTTTGTCTGCTTGTAGAACTGTTTGAGGACAATCAGGCTCAGTTGCTGCGGCCTTGGTTGACTCACCTCCTGCAGAATGGTACTAGACTGAGAGTGCGAGCCCACATAAAGCTTTGCAAGTTGTCACCTGCTGTGAGTACAGCAGTAGGTAATTGTTGTCACATCTAGGCATATTAGCATAACATGCACATGAAAAGTCCAGTGTGCAGCTCATCTGCAAACTTTAAACTTACTAATAAACAACATATTTCATCTACAGCTCTCTAACTAAGCTTAATATTTTACTTGTTTTATTACAGGTGATGTGATCTTGTGCTGAGTTTTCAGTAATTTGATTATTTGATTGTTTTGATTATTTGATTTGCCATGATGATCTCATTTGATTGAGAGATATCTGTTTGTGTTTTGCTTTGGGATCATCTCGATGGCTTGAAGTGGGCGGTGCTCCAGTGTGAAAAAGGTGATGTCACTATAGAACACCAATCAGGATTTGGCATTATTCAAATTAAAATCTGAAGACAGTTCGTAGGTTCTGTTCTGTTCTGTTGCCAGGTCACCATTAAACAAAAAAAGTGGGATGAAGCCCCATCCTTGCAATCCTGAGGAAGCAGATTAATGAATTTCTGATGATTTTTATTTGTTTTTGTAAAAAATTTAGGTTTTTTGCAAACTAGCTTGATGGTCATGAAAAACAGGCATTTCTGCGCCATGTTTGTCTGCTCGTACATATTCATACACAGCATGCAAAAGTGAACCAATGCCAAACTGTACACAAAGATCTTTGTTGCCAGTTAGATTTGTCATGTGATTATCACAAGATTGTCTTGGTACCTGTCAAATCTCAACGGCAAAACTTTCCCTTCAGCCAACGGAAGTGAATTCCATTTCCTTAAATGACCTCTCAACACCAACCCCCATCTTTTCAAACAGGCCACGTAAGAACCCTTAAGAAAATAATTACTCTCAACGGTAGAAATTGCCCATCCCCCAGTTAATCTATTGACACCACCCTCTGGCCCGTGCCCAAAAGTGTGTGTGGCTTTTTGTGTGTGTGTGTGTGTGTGTGTGTGTGTGTGTGTGTGTGTAGGAGGCACACTTACAGATGGCCAACAATAGAAAGTAGCCCAACCCCTCCCATTCAAAGAGGTTTCCTTCATCAGCGTGCTCAATACCCAAGCTGCTTTTATCACTCTTAAACCCAGCTCTCTATTGAAACCGCCCATACATTTTTTTCAATTGAGGAATTCTAATTCATCCGCCTTGACCAGCACAGAGCACAACAAGAAAAGGGGAGGTTGTATTCATAAAGAAAATGAGATTTTCAAATGCAAACAGGAGGCCTCGGTCACTGCTGTACTGGCCTATACAAAAGTCCTTGGTCAGTCTGAAACTTTCCAATAAAAGCCATTCATCTAAGGCAGTTTAGTGTTAATGTGATCTGGGGTCAAGTATAAAGGGGTTGATTATTTAAACAGATCTTCCTTCGTAGATGTCTAACAGCCTTGCATGCTTTACTCTCTAATTTAATAAAACTTTTCTCAATCTGCCAACCCTGACCATCACCCCCTCATATAATGCAACTTACAGCTTTGTACATTCACACAGTTAAGGATAGAAAGGGGGGGCTGAATTGACACAGAGATATATCATTGGTCAAAACAGCAAAACACTACAAAATATCAGGATGTGATTGGTGGACATGCAAGCATAACTTCCCTGTTCCTGTTTGAATGATGCATCTGGCAGACGCCAGGGTCTCAGGGGCCCCTCTCACAGCTGAAGATTGCCAGGGAAACCTCATCATCCGTTAAACTACCACGAGGCCCTGCACCTCAAGATCAATAGCCCCGAGACAGGATGTGATGTAGTTCTCCGGTCAGCTGATGCACACTGTGTGAGCGAACAATAGCGACAATAGCAAGCGCACGTGCCCCATTGTTGCAGGGAAACTGAGACATAAGCTCTTTTCCCTGGGGCTTCCTCCACCTCCCATCTGTCTTTGTTGTCTTTGATTGGTAAACAGCATGTGGCTCCAACGGTGTCTGAAACTATGTCAAGACCACTGACGATGCTATGGTTTAAAAGACACAGTCACCACAATGTATTCACAAATCAAACTATATGGCTGTCATTACCGGCTAGGGCCACTTGGAAAATGTGAGCATGACAACCTGACATCCAACCAGTATGACTTTCTTATATAAGGATGTTAACATTATAAATTAAATTATAGAATTTAAGGTAGGAAAGAAGACTTGATTTTTTTTCAAGTAAAACTGTGTTTTTTGTGGGAAAAAAGCAGTATTTTTGTATGTCTAAAGCAGGTCTTGAGGAGCCAGCATGAGGCAGTACAATAGTTGCCATTTTTTGTGTCCCCCCCCCTCCCCAAACTGGCAACTACTAAGACTCTTGATGCTGACAAAACACAGATACCATTTTAGACCCAAAAACATTTTAAAATTATCAATTCACAATCATAATAATGTTTTTAAGGATAAGAAATACCATTTTCTGCACCTGTCTTTTTTCAACGATTTGTCTACCAATGTGTTGTATTCCAAATACATTTGTTCAGTGGACAATTTTTCAAATGTTTTAATCATGTTTGTGCTGAAACTGTATTTTACTAGACATATCTCTGCACACAATTTCAAACTACTTTAAACTTTAGATTGCAGCTTCACTGTGACTCTTGGGCAAGATTTAATGCTTGAAAATTCTGCTATACAAGTTAACAGTGAAGTCAGTAAAGTTCAATTAAACTGAACCAAAGATACTATTGAATGTATATTAACAAGTCACAGTGGTCCTTCTCAGAATTAATGTCACACTTACATTTACCTCAGTACAAATGGAGAGAAATGTGACAGAAATGTATGTATGCGCTGTGTCCTCCCCTGTGAATATTGGATGTCTGGAAAGGTCATTTTAATCCCAGAGTGTTTGGAGGAACTGTTACTACAAGTCATCAGCTTGAAAAAGCCCAAATCTATTGTGTTTTCTGTATCCACATCCAAATCTGTTCATGATTTTGTTAAATGTAGATTTACTGGAGATTGTGACGATAAATGCTCTAATATATAAGGGTCATGAATTTATTCTCTTACCGGGAATCTTATCTCTCCATCCAAATTGTTTCAGTTTGATTTGGCAAGTGCTGAATATGTCTGCAGGAGATGTCTGCCATCACTCTGTTGAACCACAATGGGGAAAAAAAACAGAAATCATGGTGGAAGTTGGCTGTTCTGTTCTGGCTGTCAATGCAGAGAAGTTGATGCCTTTCCTGAGGAAGGGAAGTCAATACGGTGATGAGACAGCCAGCAACAATAACTCTGCAAGGGTCAAGCTGTATTGTATCTTGTGCATTGCACTGTGTATTACTTTGAGAAGTCATGACCGTCATTTTTCATTTTAAATATTGTGATTTAGTGTAAGTAAAGCATTTTCTTTCCTGCAAAGGTCATGCCTGGGCCCTGTCCCGTCCACCACCTCTCTGCAACACATTCGATTGTTTGCTGCAACAGAAACCGACTCCTTAGCTCAACACTTTCGAAGTAATGCTGTAAATCTACCCTAGAAAATATGGCCTGAGTGGAGGCCACTGAGTGTGGACCACATCAAGCGGATAAATTGGTCATAACACTCCTGAGAGCTCCCAACAGCCAGCAGCATTTATATTACCACAATGTGCCAGGGTGTATGCACTGTAGGTCTGTGTGCAGCTCCGTGTGTACCCGAAAGCAGTTTCAAAAGGGTTTGAGAAGGTTGTCCCTCTCTTAATTACCAATATATAATGTATGAGATAAGCTCTTTATGCTATATTTTGCTCTTCAATATGGTTATTTTATTTTCTTATTTTGGTATCCTTTCCTTTATATATCAGGAGAAGTCTCAACTGCCACAAAGCCCCCAGAAATATCAATCACATGGCTTTGCGATTCATATTTTTTTCCAACCTAATATTACCTTTCTCATCCCCAAAATGCAGAAGCAATAATGAGCAGAGGCATCAATCCTACTTTCTGACACTTTACGCTTGAAGAAGAATTTTCGTGTCAGGCAATAACCGCTAGTGAGCCTCAGCGGCACACGCTCTGGGCTTGCGCCTACACCAAACCCTAATGGGATAGATCAGCTCTTGCATAACTGGGGGCAATCACTCACTCCGTCTCCTCCCTGACAGGACTCAGTTATGGCTTCTGGGTAATATCATTTCTGTTATCTTAAGATATCAAATTTCTGTCTTTATTGGCAAAGACCTTAGCAAATGGAAGATAGTTTGCGCGCCTTGGCAAGACAGAGGATGAAAAATGAACGCATATTTATACCTCACAAGCCCCATTTAGGATGGAGTCCTCAGGAATTTGATGACATTTCTAGGGCATCAAAATATTTGACAAACTTTGATATCCCTGAGCTTTTATAAAAGTATAACCCACACTCTCTACCCGATGTAGAACTTTTGTTTGAAATGTTTAAACCCCATTTACAGCTGGTATTTAAATATGATCTGTATCTATAGACGTCATTCAGATAAGGCGGAAGATTTAAATGAGTCGTGATCAGAATGGGATCAGATCTGCCTGATGACATCTGCGAGTAGTCCGGCTCGCATTGTGTTTGGATCTTACCTAGGTGTAAACGTAAGTGCCGGTGTCTGTACACTGTCACTCTCAAAGAAATTTGTTTTTGTCTAACGTCAAATGGTTTTTCAAATTTAAAGAGTGAGCAAAAGAAAGAAGGCTGAAAGTGAGAAGCCGCTAATTACAGATTATAAATCTATTCTGTGACATGAAAGGACCTAAAAATGTGTTATTCAAAGGAGCTGAGACGAAAATGAAAGCATTACAGGTTCGAAATAAATAATATACGGTAATAAAATAACTGTGTGCCACGGTGTGCATTGCACTCATCTTTGCGGCTGATCTGCACATATTATTTATCTAGTCAGAGTAGTTTTAAATGCAGCTTATTGCCACCACCTTAAATTGCATTTAAAAAAAAAAAAACAGCTGTGAACGCAAAGGCAAGATCGGTTAATTTATTATCTTGATAACATATCCAAATACAAATACCAGGTGACAACAGGGGGGTGAGATTAAGTTGCCTCAGGGGGTGTTTCAAAATGGTCCATGCTCTCCTGCTTCTCTGTGTACACTTATGAAACTAATTTGCAATATATGTCATTACCTATCACAGTACGGAATGCATTTATAAAACAAGCTACTGTCAGCAGTATATTCCATCATGAATAAAACAATGCGATCTGAAAATTCATTTTTTAGTCTCTCGCAATCAGATAGCCCCTGTTCGTGAGTATCTCACTGCGTCTTGCAAGCTCAACAGTACTCTTGTACTGTGCATATTTAACAGAACATTTCCAACACTCAGTGTTTCACGTAGTTGCATTTTGTGTTAACTTGAGAGGTTTTGTATTACAATAATAATGTTCAAAACAACACAGTACGCCTATTCGAAGGACATAGAAAACTGCAGGTTTAATGCTAACAGTGCTGACTGCATGGACATAACTCTTCATCCTTTTTCTGATCAGCATGAAGTGATGCAGAACTGCTGTATTAATTGGTACCAGTGATGTGGCAGTAGAGCAAAACACCAGTCAACTTTTAGAAACACATTTTAAACAACAGAAGGTAATCACATGTTTTTCTCTCACTCACAAACCCTTTTATTTACTTTTGACACCACAGGTTACATCACAGTACACAACCCCCCCCAAAAAAATCCAAAGTTACCAAAGTATAAACACCACTTGCAATAACACTGCGATGAAGCCTAACACACTGGTTCAACAAAAAGAAAATTCCATTCATGTCAGATCTACTGCTGTGTATGAAATCTGCTGCGCTAACTGTGAAAGCACTCTCGCCACGCTTCTATTGGCAAGTCAGGGTGATGTTTCAGTGCGAGGCTCGGAGAACATGACAGAGACTCTGTGTGGTGGAAGTGTCGAAGTTAAATATACAAACTCCTCTAATCACAGTAAAATTAGTAATCAGGAAAATCCAAGACCAATGAAAGCCATCTGATGTTAGGATTGTGGATGCTTGTGTACAGTTTTTGTGTTTGTATCTCAGTCTCATCTTTCCAGCTATAATAACATGAGCAATGGACTGAACAACAACAACAAAATGTGGTAAGGGATGGAACTTATTTTGGGTAGTATATATCATGGATTGGAGTTGACAATAACTTGATCAGAGGAGGGAGTTCAAGTGACTGCAGGTCCTGGAAGTGGCCTACAGCCTCATGGGTCTTGCTGCTTACAGTTGGTTTCCTACATATTTAGCTCTAAAGGGTGAGGGTGAGCAAAGGGGAAGAGACTGGCCCACATTCGACCCTTGAGTGCATACCCTTGTGTGAAAGGCGACCCGTGAGTGGCTGGATGATGCTGAAGAAAAGTAGTGGACTCTGATCAGGTTTCCTAATTTTCATGTATTTATTACTTGATTCACAATAGCAGCAACAGATGAAATGATAATGAATGCGGTTGTTCCAACCAGCAACACAGACAGATGGGAACTGGCGCCTTATATACTGTGCCACCGGTAACTACCACTGGGCTCTTCCTCTTATGAGGTAATATTAAAATATTATCAAATGGCTATCATACCAAATGATAATTCCCCAATTTACCTTTAACACATAATATTTAAAACTCTACTGTTACTGCTATGCCCTTGCCAATAAACATTTGAACCCCCCCCCCAGGTAAGTGTTAACACAAACAACTTCACTTGTACATGTACAGCACTCACACTTCTACCACCCGATATTGCACCACACATATTTACCAGTACCACTCTGCACACGCTTCACACTATGTTATCACTTCAATTACACAGTCTTTCATCGGAGCTCAACTTCGCTCTCCTCTCTTGCAGGTGGAGCCAAGTGCCGAGTGCCGCAAATGCCTGAAGACATGCAATCACCTGCGGTCACAAGGTCTAATAAATAACTCTAAATATTCAAAAAATAGAGTAATTTAATTATCTGTATAAACTGTGCAAATACACAATGTGCAAACTGTACTGTGCAAACCTTGACAAACTCGTGACTATCATGACTAAAGTGCAAAGTGCCGTTATTACTGTACCTTTTGAGTTGTGGTGCAAAGGAACATAACCACATGTGTAATATGTACCAGTAACGAAATGCGCTTCGTTACACCTTGCCACTGAGTCTTGATGTTTTGTCTTTGTGAAATATTGTTTAATTTGGAGCTACAGCACCTTACTCCTCAGGTTGACCTTTAGTTGAGCAACACCGGCAATGGAGAATCACTCCTGTTGACAGCCACCGATTATGCCGTTTCCCTTCTTTTACTGCCATTGTGGGAACTTGAGAGTTACAGTGGATCAATCAACTTTGGCTCCAGCACCACACTGCTGCCCTGACACCCTTTGATTCAATCCCATTTTTCCTATCTTTACCCCTACCCCTTGTTTTCAAGTGGCTCCTTGCCCCTCAGATCAAAGATTGGACACAATTGGCAGTGGTTGAAATCTCCCCCTCTAAAAAACAACGACCCTCGCACATCATCAGTAGTCATCAATGGCATTCACGTTAACAGACAAGACTGGACATTACCAGTATGCCACCATCAGCTGTGTTTTTTCTCTTGTGTTACTGTGCCGAACCTGGTATTATCACAACACCACATTTATCTGATGGTGATATAAAAGAAAGTACATTTGCAATTCATTGAAATGCCACACTATCAATCGAGTCATCAAAAGAGAACACTGCTCCATAAGCTGACCATTTGCAATGCTTTAAAGGTCCCATATTATGCAAAATACACCTTAGAGCGGTTTTCTATCAATAATATGCTTCCCCGGCCTGTCTACAATCCCCCCTGGTATGAAAAAAGTTCATCCTCTCCCTTTTTTGCTTTCTCCGCCTTTAGAAAATGTGTGCTTATACAGGCCAGTTGAAGATAGTCTGTTGGTGACGTCACCGACAGATTAGACGCATCCCCCTAGGTTGGTGGCACCACCCCAGGTGAAGGTTTGCCACACCCGAAGGAATTATTTAAACGGCGCCATTTTTTTCCGCTCAGTTAGAAAATGGCGAATGCAATGTGTTTTGAGAAATAAATTAAAATAAATTAAAGCTGCAAGCAGCGATGAACGGACCCTCGTAGTCCACGCACGTCGGGGCTAGCTGCTGTCGGGGCGTGCCGCTTAGTCGGCCCGATTGCCCGATTATTTCGTAAGCATCTCTTAACGGTCTGTGTTTCAGACAGTGCAGGAAGGGGTTAAATGTCATTTCCTGTGTCCAACATGTGGCACTGTGACTATTTCTGTACATTGGCCTTTTGTGTTCAGGGCTGGACTGTTATCAAACATGTGAAGTTTGGTCCAGATAGGAAGGAGGAAGTTGTTCCTTTATGATTTGGTGGCCTGCTCCTGCTGGTATTGAATAATGTACACTGAAGTCAGAAGAACTCCCTGCAATCTACATAAATACAAAATGGACTACAGTTGAAAAATCCTTCAAATTAATTTGTGGTCAGTTATGTTTTGATTATTGATTCGCAGTCCACATGCGTCAGGCGGTGGCGTTGTCAGAGAGTGTGCTCCCCTTTTAGTTGCATGTCATCTTGTTGTGTATGATATGGAGAAAAAAACCTATAAATGTCATGTAGATAGGATGATGTTTGTCTGAATTCCTGTGTCAAGTAGGTGGTGCTATGGATATGACACAGTATTGGACAGAAAATGGATCGCACCATGACAACCACCATGTTTGACGTGGGCGAAAGCTTTTGATAACTTTTCATGTTCAAGGCTTGTGGATGATACTGAGTGAATTGGAAGTCTGTGGTGCTCAATCTTTAAGAGGAGTTTGTTAAAGTACGAGGCATGGAAATGGATTAAAATGGGGGTGAAATGGGAACTTTGAATCAAAATGGCCGACTTCCTGTTGGAGTGACAGTTTGGGCGCCCAATGTTTTTTGTGCGTCTGGTCATGATACATATGCATACCGAATGTCATTCATGTATGTGCATGTAGGAGGCGGGGCTTGGATTTTTAATATTCCAGGGGTGCTATAGAGTCCGATGGTAACAACTTTCGTGAGCTATCGTCAGGAGGGCAATAATTGTACCAAGTTTCGTGTTAATCTGACCTACCGATGAAAAGATATAAAATCCTTACATTTAAAGAGCGCTATCTAGTGGTCATCGGCCAAAATTTTGCACAGAGAATTAGGGGCTCATGGGGCAGTAGTCACCTGAGTTTCATGTCATTTGGATACACCAATGTGGAGATATGCAACATCTCCATATCGGCAAATTGTACAGGAAGTTGTTATTTAATAACTTGAGCATTCTCTGTAATATCACGATTATTTTAATAACTTATTGTCAGGAGACAAAAATGGTAGGCGGAAATGTCCTATAGCACGAGATTCAGCACAATTCAGTGAATGCGTGGATATAAGGATGATTTTTGAATGTGCGACAAAGAATATGGCAGATATAAGCCAAAACGCACTTTCCCTGATTATAGCGACACCTAATGGTGGAAATTCCCAACGACAATAGATTCTAAAAATTTTCGCCAGGTGTGACCTATATTCCAAGTTTGTTGAGTTTTGGGGTATGTTCAGGCAGTGAAAAATGCGATAATTTGAGACAAATAAAGTCGTCACTGCAAAAACAATAGGGACCTTGCAGGCCGAGACCTGCTCCGGCCCTATTAATGACCTGATGGAAAAGCCAAGACAAAATTATTAGATGCAGTTACCATCATTAGGTCTATGTCATTGCAATAAGTTCAGGCATGTTGAAAATTTATATAGTCTATTTTACGTCATACCAGGGCATGAAGAGAACACACTCCTCTGAGACTAATTTGCCAACCCACTGTGGTTAATTACGTGCTGAGAAAAACACAGCTGGCAGAAATACGTGAAGGGACATTTATGCATTACCATAAGAGCTAGAACTACTACTGTGTAGTTGGAAAAAAAAAAAAGTCAGGCCACTCCTTGAACCTGTGACATAAGCATGAAAGGGTGTTCACTTCCTCTGAGCAAAGGCTTGCTCCATAGCATCATATCAACATACAAATCTCATGGGCTTGGATCCCGTATGAATATTTTAACACATTATGTACGTACTCCTGTATAAACATTGATCTCTCAACATTCTTTGTTGCTCAAAGTGATCAGGAGGCATAACCCTGAATACCACTAGTGGCACCGAAGAGTACAAATGATGACTATTCCTGTAGTCCTCCAGAAAAAAGAAATATAGAATATATAGAATGAAAGATCTCAATGGTAAAAAGATCTGTTTACTGATCTTGTGGCCATCGCGTTACTTGGCAAGGTTGGAGCTCTTTTTTGCAGGCTGACACCCTTTGATGTATCCCGGCTTGTTATTTAGGCCTAAATACCTTGAACTCCAGGGATAAATAAGTTCCTGAATCCCCCCCTTCTCATCCTGCCACAGAGGATGAATTATATACAGATCTAGTTCAACTTCCTCTCATCATAATAATATGCTTTGCATGGCTTTTCCACTTCATCTAGAATCATGGTAATCCCTATGCTTCTGTGTAATTATCTCTCCTCTAGGCTGATCTCAGTGCTCCTCACCTGCTCAGCCTCGTCACATTACCTCCTCACTTTTATCTATGACTCTTAAAGCTGCTGCCAAGGGTCCTCTTAACTCACCCCACAACTTTTCCCTGTGCACGCCCCTCCCCGACACACACCCTCTCTCTGTATCTCTCTCTCTCTTATTCCCCAGTTCCTCACTCCATCCTTCAAGAGGATTGTGATTAGCAGAGTAGAAAAAAAAAGTCGCTTCACGGCAAATTTGTATGGCGGGTATATCCCTCATTAATTTCCCAACCATTCTAATAAGTGGAATGAAAAGAAAATAATGGAAATATAATTTGCTAAATTGACAAGGAGTCATTGGATACCTGAGGGAACAGCGGCTGTTCTTTTCTGTTATGCTTATTATCATACCATTCTGGCTTATTCTTGTGGCTGACACCATTTCTCCAGCAGGAGATTTCCTCTATTCTTAAGCACAGGTAATTCGTCCTGCTTTCCTCCAGTGGCAAAGAAATATTTACTATTTTTCACTGCCAAATGTCCAACAAGAAATAAAATAATGTTAGATGTAATAATGTTGTGACGGATTCTGTATTGAAAAGAGTATTTCTGACGGTACCTTTTAGGTACCTTTTGCTCACAGGTATCTTTCAAAAGCTGTCAAAAACATACATATTAGAACAGTGAGGGATGGCAATTACCTTAAAAAAAAATTAAATGTATCAAAACAGAATTTCAAAAATTCCAAGCAGGATTTTTTTTTCTATTTGGAAAAAACTAGTCAACAACACCTTCAAAGAATTGTCAGTTGTTGTTGAGTGTCGTTCCCAAGGTTGTCAAATACAGACATTTTCGGTTTGTGAAAATAAACACACACCTATGAGTCATGTCATGATTGAGTCAAACTCTTTTTATTTATACATTGTCCCGTATATGAAACCTTTAATTGTTTCTGACACCTTCTAAAAAGTAACCTGTAAATATCAAGAGTTCTAGGTAGAAATGTATTATACGAGAGCGTGCATTTATTTTTTAAGCATTTCAAGGGTCTGCTGCTGCATAATGTGCTGGCTGATTTAAGCGGGTGACTTTTCAAAAGGCAAACGCTGTGTTTTTGAATTCTGAGTTATCCATCATCTTGTTCAAATAGGTTTTCATGCCTTCAAACAGTCAAGTTTAAAATTTAATGGTATTGAAAGTACTTTTCATTTCAGGCATTGAATACTACGTCATACTGAGAGGTGACTAACAGTGCCGGGGGAATGGAGTCTGCATTGACTGGCTGGACTGGAGGCGGAGAGTCTCCAGACAGAGATGGAGCCTGAACTTGGATCCCCTCTCAAGCATATGCCATATTGATTAAAAAGTGTACATTAAATTTTGGCCAAATGTAGTTGGATCGCTAATTAAATGTATAACTTGCTGCTGTTATAAAAGACAGGGGCAGACAGAACAGAATAATTATATGAAAATAAATGACAAAAAAACTGATGTTTGTTATTTTCATTAGAAACAACAAAAATGAACCCAAAAAACTCGAAAAACACTCATCAGACTCTACAAATTGAGTAAAGCCTTCACATAAAATAAGAACTAACAAAGCCAACAATACATGAAACTTAAGTCTCTCTCAATCTGCTCCTCAGCAACTGATGAAACTAAGACTATGACTTAAAGCAGCTTTTGTTTATTAAAAAAAAAATCTTGAATCAAGTATATAACACATACATTCAACATGCCACTCTGCGTGTTATTTGCAGACTGCTTATGAACAACACTTGCCAAGTGACTGTAGTGTGACTGCTGTTGAACGTTTACAACAATGTGTAAATGTAATGTGTAAAACTTAACAGCAGCCCTCACACACCACTGTGGTGAAAAAGGTCTCTCCTCAGGGATAACACGAAGGGCAGAGGTGTTAATTATTCTACAGACCAGCTATGTCAGCATAACTCTCATTGCTCCTAATTGTCCCTTTGGGCGCGCTCAGGTCCTCATTAAGGCAGTGCTTTACATCAAAAACATCAACAGCAGTGTGGATGTTATTTTGCAGGAGTATTGTAGTAGCATTTCTAAATGCTTTAATGTGTTTCATTTGGTGGGGAATCTCATTTTACAAATTCTGAATGATGATGTTGTCAGCATGTATGTATGAACATTCAGCTCAATTAAAGATGGCATTTTTTCAGACTACAATTGTAAAGAAGGAAGAAAGAAAGAAAGAAAGAAAGAAAGAAAGAAAGAAAGAAAGAAAGAAAGAAAGAAAAAAGGACCCTTGGAAGCAATAGCCTTACTGCTTAATGAATCCAGAGGAGACTGCTGAAATATTCTTGGCAGATCTTTCGAGTAAAGAAAAATAAATATTTCAATATGCTCCTCTGTTTCCACCCATCATGACTCAACAAGCGAAGACAGGGAACCTCAACATGGCCCACTGAGATCTACTGTTGAGATCCTTGCTCTCTATACTTGGGAGTCAAATCTTGCTTACAAAGACTGGAAGCTTCACATCCCCAAGGCACCAAACATGAACTTCATTATCCCATACTTAACAAAATCTTGTAACTCAGACGTATAATTAACTATTTAGATACATCTGAACTTTGTATTTCTAGTCTGGTACATACTTCTGTAGTGCTGATTTGCCACATGTTCAGAAACAACACACCTGATCATTGAAGTTTCCCTCTCTACATGTATCTAAGCATACATAAAATTATCTGATGTGTATCTGACATGGTTTTTGCACTGTATGAAAATCCTGAAAACGACACATATGCCTACCTCACAAAAAAATTAAGAATGTATGTATATTCAAAGTTCAGTTTGCATTTAGAACAGACGCATCAACAGAGGATGCCATGTCCACTGCCCTCCAGTCAGTTCTCACATGCCTTTAAATAAAATCAGAAAGCTGCTTGCTGATTTCAGCAGTATATTCAGTTAAATATCACCCATGAAGCTGATTGGAAAATTTAGCACTGGGTTTGAGTAGCACACCCTGCACTTAGCTATTGGACTTCCACACAAACAGACCCAACCGTTCTGATTGGCACTCACACCTGATCTCTTTTAGTGCTCAACATCAGAAGCCCCTAGGGCTGTGTGCTTGGCTGCCTCTTGCTCACAGTGTGCACCTATGACTTCAATCTTAGACAGGGAGTTACTCACTTATGAAGAATGCGGATGACACAACTATCGCCAGCGACATTACAAACAACAATGATTGTTCATATTGGGAACAGAGAACGTTCTACTGCTCAATGCCAGCAAAATCAAGAAGCTGATTGTCGATTTCAGAAAAAGGGAGGCAAAGACACATCCCCCTGTCTACATCAGTGTAGCTGAGGTGAAGCAAAATAATTATTTTAGGTTCCTATGAATCGGCATCACAGAACACCTGTCATGGTCATCACACATCACCACTGTGGCAAAAAGAAAAAAAGAAAAAGAAATGAAAGCACAGAAAGGCTCAACTTCTTAAAGAGAATTTAGACTGTTACATTTCCATCCCAAGTTCTCTTCAAATTTTACAGAAGAGCAATAGAAAAGCAGACTGGAAACATCTCATACTGGCACAAATTGTGCACAGCCAGGGACAGGAAGACACTACAGATGAACGTCATTGGTACCCATCTACCAAGCATCAGGGATATTGTGAGGTATGGTGTCTGCACAGAGCCCAAAGAGTATTACAAGACAATGCCCACCCCAGCCACAGTCAGTTCACCCCGCTGCTGTCCAGCAAAAGAAACAGCAGCCACTGAAGTACCACCAGACAATGGAGGAGCTTATTTTCTCAGGCTGAAAAGAGACTCTTGACTTCAATATGAGTAGTTTATTGCTGCGTTAAATCATTTATCAATTAGTCTGTTTAGTTTACAAAATGGAATTTCCGTTTTAACTCCCTGCCTACACACAAAAAAACAAGGATAATTAAATTAATCCTAAATCTGGAATCTGGAATCAATTTGATTGGCTGGACCATGAATAGAAGCAGTCATCTTCCCTTCCTGCTAAAGTGCTGCAATTGTACGTTTGTTTTACTCTGGGGTATGACACTTTCTGCAGATAGACAGTCTGTGCCTGTTGTGTGACAATAGTCTCAACTGTGCAGTGGTATCACAGAAGTCCATTGCTCTTGCTTAAAGATGTGACAGCGCCATTCATATTATCAACTGTTATGATATAGAACAGGAACATATTTTTTTGTTATCTCATGCCATTTGTGCAGATCTCTAAATTTGACAAAGAAATACGACATATATTGTAAATGACAGATTGTATCAATTCAGACGTCAATTTTTATGTAAAAACGTTCTGTTCATATAAAAGGAAATGGTAATACACAAAAGTGGCTGACAGAAACAGGAATTTGTTATTGTAATTTGTCAGCAGCCCAACACTCTATCAATCGACTTGTCAACAATAATTATTCTGTCACCATCGTGTTTTTTTTTTTTTCAGATTCTAACAAACCGTTCATTCTAAATTACTAACAGGTCATTTTTCCTGTTTCAGCAACACTGGCTGCTGGCTTAGCCATATTTTACCTTGATGCATATCTCCAGTTTCAAAAGCATTCTTCTTAAACCATGCATATGACAGAATTGTTTATTAAAATGTATGATTGCTTGGTTCGTCTTGCATCGAAATGACTCTCATTGCTCATCCAGATCACATCAAGATAATGTGAAAAGTAAACGTCAATAGCCTTGTCTATTAAGCCAAAAGACTGTCTGATATTCATTTTAGATGATTAGTTGAAGAACAGTAAAGGTTAGTCCCCTAACCACAAGGTCAACATGTAGACAGCAGCCAGTCACAGTGTGAATAGTTCATTTAAAATACAGACATACTGTAAGCAACATCTATAAAATATGGAGCATGGTCTGCTTGAAACTGAGGACATAGGCAGGCATCTTTCCTGTGAGGGTTGACCAGTGGTGTCTCTCAAAATGCCCATTGATTTAGGGGTGATCTGTAAAGATAACCTGGTGATGGCTAAAATTCTGAATCAAGCTGACCAGATCAAATGAAACGAAATATATATATTTTTCATGCAGATTACAAGTCATTTAGATCGACCTACTGAATAGCGAGTGAGAAGTTATTTTAAGGTTAAAATGTACATGAAACCCTGTTTAGACTAATTAAAACAAAGCCATCGGAAAATTACATTCCACCTTTTTAAATCTTGAAACAATTCCATCTGGATAGAGTTAATTGTGTTACTGGAACTGGAAATCTGTGACAGACAGCAAAAGGTGCTTAATAGGTTGTTAAGCCTACATATTGTAAATTGCTTTACTCGTTGCTCCTCTAGTTTAATACTGAGATAGAACAAGCTGCTTTTCTGTTTAACTTCATTTTCCACTGTGTATTTCTGTTCATTTTAACCCATTCAAGTGTGCCACTGACTTTGTTTTATGAAATAGTGTTACTAAACAGATCCTAATAAGCTGATCCAGAAATACCTTTAAAGCAATTATCTGCCAGTGGGACATTTTGAGACACAACTATTGCTGCAGGGACCAGGATTCATATTGCTATATTAAACAATAAAACAGATCATTAATATAGGCTATACAAATAATCCATGTGCCCATAGGGAGCTTTGTGATACAGAGCGGGCTAAACAGTACAGCGCAAAACTGAGGATTAAAAGCAAAGAACTGAGTAAAAACTACGGAGATGGTAGCTAACATGGTCACACAGACTAAGGGACAAACCTGCCACCCATGATTGAAGTCAGTGGCACTTACATGCAGGAGACATGCGTTCAAGTACCACCACTTACCTTGAATCAAATTCTCTATGCATAATACCAGGATCATAAATGGTATGCAGCCATGAAAATTGTTAACATTCACACCTGTGCTTTTCCTCAAGACAAACTGTCTTCTGCAACATCAGTCTAAAGAGTTATGAATAACATTTTGTCATTCATATGGAAGTCTTGTTGAATACAATGTTCAAATGTTCCATATTCCATCTCTGTATAAGCAGTTGGAGCATGTGCATCAGCAAAGGCCATTTTTTGATATGGCAAAGGATGAACAGTGACCTGCGACCACTTCACTTTCACTTTTACACAGCTCTCCTGACTGCAACTCCATATTGACTTAGAAATCCTTCTGCTCACCTTTAAAGCTCTGCCATGGCATTCAGCTACGCTGCACCTGAGCTCTGAAATACCTCCTTTCTCAAACACCATAAGGACATTAAAATGATGCCTCTGAGCAGACAAGCTTGAGCTTGCCTATCTGCCCTATCTACCCTTCAACTGGTCTATCCGCTCTCCTCTCATGAAACTTTTTTCTGTCTTCTTGTCTTCAGTGATTTTTCTATGTATACCTAGGTATATGTTATGCTTTAAACAATTTGTTAATATCGCTTGATGCTTGTAGTTTCTGCTGCTGTGGCCTCGAGTGTTTTGAAAGATAGCCAACAAATATTTATATACATCATTTGTGAGGGTGAGACAAACTATTGCGATGATTAGAAAACATTTCAAGGCCGTTAAAAATTAGCTCATACAAAGTCAAAGGTAGAATGTAAAACCTTACATTTCCTTGAATGCACCCCAAAACCTAATCTGAATAGAGGAACAGCATTTGTATTTGTGTAGGGATTTATTGCATTATTGACAGTCACATGCTGGGGTGAGGGGTGCAAAATTATTCTCTGCCTAATGAAAACGTCACATGCAAAATTTGTGTTTCTTCACATGCAAAATCAGTGTCACATATGTACTAAATAGTTTGACATGTGAACTAAAATATAAGTGAAAAGAAAGTCATTCGTGACGGGAAAAAAAAAAAATCCAAGAACAAAGTCCAAGATGGACTGGAGCAACATCTTAATCACATGTGCATCTTCATCAGAGTCAAACAATACATAGACTCACATTTTTGTAAATAACCTCCACTAATCAGCATCTTATCCCGTACAAGCTGGAGAAAGGAGGAGAGAGAAATGATTACAAGTGGAAAGGATAAACAGATAGACTTGTTCTGAATAAATACACAGTAACATCAATAAATACAAAAATCACAGTGTGATGTGATTTATATACATTCATATGTAATTGACTGTTTTCACATGTGGATTACACTTTCCACCTCTGAACCTTCCAATAGGCTGGTGCTGCAAACTACTTTAAATACATTTAAATATTTCTTTTGGTGTGAAAGAAAATTGTGACACACTGGAGAGGATCCCTGTGGCCTGATGCAAACGCCGGATGCCCCACTTCGCACCTCCATTCCCATTTTTGCTTAACCTCTTTTCAAAATATTTTTTCCTCTAAAAATCCCTTTCAATCAGAAAACCTCTCTCCATCACTTAACATATCCTCTCCCTCCATCTGAATCCACTATGCAAAAAAGCCTCTCTCGTCCTCAAAGCGTAGAGAAAAAAAAAAACGGAAAACCAGTGTCGGCCTCTCTCTTCCTGTCACACCCATTGAAACATCGCTCATCTGTCTGCCCAGAAAATAAGCTGTCAGGATGGAGAAAGCCACTTGTCTAAGGATCATATTTATGTAAGAGTTGTGTCTCCTTCCAATTTCACGTAGGCGCAACATCTTTCACCTTCACACTCCACTCCAGGAAATTCATGTATTTTCTCCGTGTGATTGCAAATTGCTCCTGCACTCCACATTCCCCCTCGCTCTTATTCCTGCTTCAGCTGATGGATCAGGTCTGTGTTACTGGCAGCTGCATTTTCCATATGGATCAATGGTGGTGTATGCTGATCACAGATGACTATGAATATTTGATGTCGCAATATTGCTTTGTTTAGAAACGCATGCATTTCAAGTAATCCACGTTCAACATTCACACCGAAGACGTTTTCTTTACAAAGTCTGTCTCGGGTTCAATAGAAGTCTGCAGGAAGAGGTCTGGATGACAGCAAGTTATATTACAAGGCTGCTTGTTTGATTAAATAACCTTTGTTTTGACTCTCAGTCTATTGAAGGAAGACTTCAGTCGAGTATGTTGGGACATCGCTGAGAGAGGTCAGGTCAGGCACTGTTGAGCTTCATGGGCTCATATTAAACTTCATTCTTCGCAGTGCCATTCTCTGCATTCCTGATATTTGGTTAAAAAGAAAGGAAGAGCTCGACAGGGACTTCCATCCTGGATTCAAAATATGAAATCATTCTGATGTTTAGATAAAACATCCACATTCCTCTCTGAAGATCACTTATTACTTTTTTATTTTTATTATTTTACCAGTTGGGAAAGTTCTCCTGCACACAGCCTTGGGAACTTAACCTGCAATATTGAGTTCAGCTCCGTTATGACAGGTGTGTGCTGCAGAGGGCTTGTACAGGATGCTTCTTGGTTTGCCACCTTCATGCCCAATTAGCTCCTGTATCATGGGCGGAACATCTGACAAGTGGAGACCGCTGGAGAGAGCCAGACAGGTCATGCCTCCCCAGAAGGAAGCATTTGCAGAGGAGTATAAATGTTTGCCATTTAGACTTTTGATTTAAATTAAAGATAATTAGACCCTTAAGTTGTGTTAGTGCGTTTTATTTTACTTTTTAGCGTTCCAACTTTTCACATATAACAATAAATTCTTCACAGCTCTAATGATCCGTGTTGAAAAACAGCCATTATTTTTAATCAATAAAATAATGATTAGAATCCCTCCTATGGGGCAATTAACTGCCTGCTCACACAGAGACACGTTGGTCAGGAAAAAAAAGTATTTTACAGCTTGATAAAGAAACAGCGGACGTCTCTTTTGTGTCTTCAGAGCTTGAAGAAAGGCTCACAGCAGGTTGCTAAATACAAACAAACTAGTCAGAGTTATTTAATCTTTGTTTTAAAGGTCCAATTTGTAAGCAAGTTGAATTTTGATTGTCATTCCCAACCCGTCAAATACTAAAGCTCTGGGGTTGTAGGTCGGGTCGGTCTCCATCCCAAGGCTTCAGCATTTTTGCGGATTGTGAACGAGACTCAGATATCTAATTTCAAACAAATTAATACTGTTTCTGAAATTTGAAATCTGCTTTTCGAAGAAGCCCACTCAACCCAATTGGCAGAATGAATGTTAGCAATGTATGTGTCTGCAGGCCATAGATGTTGAATCTCCACATTTTGATTTAAACTTATGTATGGGTAGTTATAGGCTCAAAAAACACTTGGCTGTGGTGAGGAAAAGATCATGGTTTGGGTTGAATAACCCACTTTCGTTACCAGAAAGATGACTACAAAATGTCTGGCCTGAAAATAACCTCTTTTGTTCTGAGAGAAATGGCTCTGAACAAAGGTCTCAAGAAGGCCTTGAGCAATGTTCTACTACTTGGTAGCTGTCTCGCCAACTGTCTAGCCACTGTTCAAATGAGAAAATAAGCTCATCAGTAGAGATGATGGGTATGAAATATAGACACTCGACAGATTTCGCAGAACCCCACAGTGTCAACAATTCACTGGTAATGCAGTATTTGTGGGTTTGAGGGTTTGTGTTCTGCGCTGGTCATTAACAACACCAAAAGAGCAAGAGAAGCAGCGCACAATTTTCTTGATGACCCAGTTGCAAACGCAGGGAACTCTGTGGAGCAGTAATAAGGAGTCAGATCACCTTGGAATATTCATAACAAAAATGTGCAGCAACAAACCCCAATTGTGAGACGTGCATGCGGAGTGCACCATGCATGCACGTGTGAGACGGCAATTGACTGGGTCACACGGGAGTATCTGTTCTGCTGCCACACTTTGATGTAGTGTTTTGTCAGTTGTTTTTTACCCCCCCCCCCCCCCCCCCAACCCATTTTGCTTATGATAGAACTAAGCTGTCTCTATCAAAGCAGCACAGCATGACACTGTTCTGTGCGTCCGGTGGGACCCTAAAAGCCTTAGCTGGTGTGAATAGTGCTGCCGGAGTGGGCAGTGCATGTGTGTTATGGCGCCGGTTGAAATGCATGTCATTGCGGCGGAGTGAGCCTCGCGCCACGGGAAGTTAAACGACCGTGGCGATGAAATGAACGAGCTTTGAAGTTAGCGCCGCATATCGCATTGGAACCATTTTATGGATTCTCTCTGTGTGTCCATGCATTTATTTATCTAATGTATTCATAATGTGTTTTCGTGGTTATTTTTTCCACCTCACTTTACATTTAGTCAGACCAATGATTCATATGATTTTATTTTTTTATCTGGCATATTTTTCATGAACCAAATAAATGAAACTTTTCTTTCATTTTCTAAAGCATAATCACCTTCGATTTGAGTTTTTAATGATAACCTTTCAGCTTGCGATGGCACAGACAGGATATCCAGTTTTCCAGAGCGTCTCTTTTCATAAAGCGTTACCATGCGTAGTCGTAAGCTTTTGCCTTTTTTGCATGCAATTCTAATGGAATTTTTTTTTCATAAATTATTGTATAAATCATTAGAGATCAACACGGCCACAGCGTATCAAAAATCTGATTAGGAGACATTCAGGAAAGGAAAGGGCTGCTGTCACAAGAATATTTAAGTCAGATTAAAGAGCTTTCAGACGCTGTTCATTTCCATTTTTATGTTTAGTCGAGAGAGATCACTGAATTTTCAGTAGACAAATTGACATTAAAATTAAGGAGTGCATTTTCAGTAACAGCGCAACTAACCCGTGTCTGATCATCTCAGAGACCATAAATGGGACCTTTTGTTTTTTTTTAAAGCTGTTAAAGTTAAATGATAGTGCGCTCTTTTTATGACAAAAGAATCCTAAAAACTTTGATCATGTGGCACATTTCAAAGTAATAATTATGGAGCCTTATCATTAACTTGTGGAGGGTTGATGTGAGAAGAGATGTAGAATTGTTTTAGCTTATGAATAATTTTCTTTCTTTTTCTCTTTTGTTCCCGTGCATACAACGATACAAAAATGATTTTACTATCCAAAATGTAAAAGCAGCCGTTGTACGGTTTAAAAATGGTTGCAATTACCGAACATAGTTTTACGCTGTTGTAATGGTCCAAGTTGTACTTTTACAGCACAGCCCTGCGTGTTGTCGGCAAATCCCTCAATGCTGTGAAAGCCTCCTCAGTAAATAGCAGTCTTAAGAATTCGGGCTACTGCCTGCTTTGTCTAGACTTAACACCACTGTGACATGGACATGAGCACTGTGGGATAGAGACAATCTGAAGCGGGAAGACAGGCAGAGGCCAGGAGACAGAGATTAGAAACAGGACAGCAAAGACAGATGCAGTTGGGGGGGTTAATCCTGTCTGTGAGTGAGTGATCATGTCCATCCACCCAGCTGTGGCGCCATCAGGGGCCACAGGGCTTGCTGGAAGTCTGATGAGGCGTCACCGCCGTCTGCCGAGGGAGAGATCTCTCACTCGACAGTCCCTGTCAGCGAGCAAGACGGCCAACCAGGTACGAGGGGAGAAAGCGAGAAAAGGGAGACAGGCAGTTGATAGGTAGAAAGAACATATTTTTCTGTTATATCTTTTGGGATTATTCAAATATCCAGCTTTCACTTATTTTTATTTTTTTTTTCTATAGAGTCAGGCATTTATTTTTTTCGCTCCTTCCCTGTGAAGAGCATTGATGATAAATTGTCTTTCATAATGAGATAATTAAGGTTGGTGTGATTAATTGCTGTGTGAGGTTTTCTCCAAGGTCCTAACATAGGCAATAATGAGAGACTCTCCTTGTAGGGTATCAGATGCATGTCACCTTTTCTCCTGCTCAGCACAGACAGAACAAAATGTCCCTCTACTGCTTTTTAAACTCTACTATATAAGATGTCAATCATCTGATCATCGTCCCTTTATTTAACACTTCTTGAGGATTCCCTGAAACTCTGCACCTGAGGTCACCTTTGGGATTTCATTCAAACCTTCCTCATAGCATTATGAACGAACAGCTCTCAAAGGTATATGCTGTCATATGACTCCTAACAAATCGCTTACGCACTGATAAGCAAGAGCAGGTGAAAGCAGAACAACCAGAGGGATCTCTATCTGTCTGTCATAAATAAACTGTGGATGGCATCTACATTAGAAGAAAAATCCCACCATCAACAAACAGGGTATACAGAGTACAATAAAATTGCAGCATTAATATGGGGCGGAATTTATAATTCAGGCCGTTATTGCTTTGAGTGCCCAGGGGAAAAACTTTCAGCTCACAGAGAAAATAAATCACATTCTTATTTTGAGAATTCTGAGTTGTTTGCCCTCAACCCCATACCCCGCCTCCCCCATCAAAAAACCCTTAGGAGCAATGAGGAGCACAAGACAAGATCAATCTAAGACAAATGATCCAGGCATGAAGAGAAGAGGAGGAGACGCAGGAGATAAAAATGAGAAAACAATCTCTGACAGTTAAAACTGAGAGGCAGGGGAATTGGATCTGGTCTCCGGGGTGATGGGCAGCTGTTTTCTCTGTTCACTACCTGCACTGTTGGGCCCTGACGGGATTTATGTCCACATATAACAGATATCTGTTATGAATCAGGAGTCAGCCCAGTGACCGAGGCTGAGATCCCACCTGAGAATACACAGCTGTAAATTAAAAAAAAAAAATCCTGGTTCTCGTGTGTAGCTTTGGCTATTGTCGCGATCTGTTATGATAACATCCGAATATGTAGTGACATTACCTGAAGACAATCCAGCCGTGTGGATGAAGGGTTAGATGTGAACAAAGCCCCTTATATAATCTAAATGTTCAAAATTGGATATTTCTGAAAAAAAACATTGCTGGTTGTGTTTTTGAACATGCATTTGTTCTTTGTTTTTTGCTTTTTGAGACCACATTTTTTTTAATTGATATTTTGCTTCAGATCCAAATAACATTAACGAAACAAACTAAAACCCAAAACAACCAGTGACAATCCCTTACCCCATACCGGGGTAAGAGGATCGCCACACAACATCTGCAGCTTTCGAAACCATATTTGAGGTTCTCGTGTAGCCTATTAATCTTTATGTACATGTGAATTAAAGTTGCTTTATCAATTGCCTTTGATTATTTACAACCAGCAAGCTGATTGTTCAGTCAGGTGACTCAATTGTCGACTCTGTACAGCAGTTTTTGGGCGGGTTGAGGCAGTGGCTTAATACCTATATTGACTAATTTGCCCTGTTTTACTTTCCACTTCCTTCCCTTGTCTTTTTTTTCTGCTTTTTATATTTTCACCTGTCTTTTGTTAGTCTTCCCTCCCATGTGTATCTGCCATGTGTTTCCATCTCTCTTGGTCAGTTTGCCTATTCGACCACAGGATGTGGAAGGAAGCCTTGTGTTTATTATCCAATTTGATGAATAGAAGAATAAACTCAGATTCCCAGTTGATCTACTTGAATATGAGTTTAATACAAACACATATCTGCTGAAAAAAGGATTTTGGTATGACATGTACACGAGGGAACCAGTGTTTGAACAATCATGTAATTCGATGGGAAGCACCAGACAATATGTGTGTAATTCTTGGTCCATGTCATCCATGAACTCATTATCATTTAGGGAGTCTGGAATCTTTTCAAGGATCATCTGTAGCTGTGCCTTCAGACACTAAGAGTCTGTAGTATACTGAGCATGAAGGATAAGTGGATAACCATGTCAACACACAAATGAAACATTCTTCAAATTTCTCCCACACCACATCAGTCTTGCGAACTCTGTGTCTTCTTGTGTTTTCCTGGTCTGTGTTTAGATTAGTGTTTGCTCTTGGCTCATTGCTGTTTTGTTGCCAGCCTTTTTCACCTGCCTCTTTTGTTGCTTGTATTTTGAGCTTTGGATTTTGAATACTTTAGCTTTGATTTAGTAAAGGTCACATTTTGTTCTTTTTACCTGCCTGCCTCTGAATGTCTTGCATTCGGGCCCCTTTTTGATAAAAACATCACACTTTTAACTCTATTCCACATATTTACTTATTTTTGCTGATATCTTTGAGTTTTTAAAAGCAATTGTCATTGTTTGTAGCCACTTTCTGTACAGTCAATTATTCAAAGAGTCAACTAGTGCCTATCGGAAAACTCAAGCTACAGTGTACATTCATGGCAACGGTATGGCTAAATTGAGGCTACTAAAACCATTTGGATGGGCTTCTGGTTGTTGTGGTTAAATATTAATGTAGCACGGCGACATTAATTGTTGATGCGAGACAGAACATGAACCGTGGTGTCAAGTGTCGGATGCATCACCCAGTTACTTAACCAAACTACTTAGAAAGAGAAGACAGATGCTGCACTTCCAATGAATACAGGCGCTGGATAAGAATCGTGTTCAGTTGAAGCATCAACTATGAACAGAATTCCTCTGAAGTCGAACCACACAGTGTCCCTGCAAATCATATCATAGACATTTTTTCAACTGAAAGCTTGAGTCTTTCACCATCCACACTGCTTGCTTGTGAGTTTTCTTCCTGTACAATAACGTTTCATCAGTGAAAAACTAAGAAAGATTTCGGGGTAATGTCGCCGCAGTCCCCTCATTCGCTCTCTCCTGTCCAATCATTTAACCGTCTCATCTGAAGCCTTGAGAAAGCTCCATTTCTGTCCGTACCAGAGCATCCTTCTGCTAGGTTTCCCTAACACATCCTGAAAATGTACACATAAATGCCATCAGTGCCCACACGCAGCCAGATTGCCCCTGTCAAGCAAACACACTCAGCCCAGACACTCTCGCTTACTAGATGCGGAGCAGACTTGAAAAGTGAAACGATTCGGAGACACTGCAACCCATAAGAGACACCGCCTCATGAAATCTTAAAAGGAGATGTGTTATAGTCTTGGTGAATGCAGCGTTTCGGTCAACTTAGCAGCTCACTGAAAACTGTTGTATTTTTTAGTATGTATACACCAATATACACTGAGGAGTGCACAAGGATCAAGCCTGTTCTTTGTTGGAGTTCTGCGAGCTTGCAGGTGAAACAGTCCCCAGTAAAAAGCAATGGACATGAATGGCACTTACAAGGTTGGGTTTAACTTAGAAAGAGCACTTTATTTTATTTATTTCCAGTGTCATTAAAGGCTTGTATTGCCTGTTAGTCCCTGCACATCATAGCATAGAGCCCTTGTTCGGAAGTGAATCACATTTATATGAAAGTATCTATAGTTATAAAAGCTCCCTGTGCCCTCCCTCTACAGGTCAGTGCTCACATCTTCATGTACATACTTACACATTAAATTGCTATAATGTAATTCCATGCTTATTCAACATACTATATAAATGCATAAACAGATCATTAGTTTTCCTCTGTCTCACATCCAGCCAGTGTTCTCCCCTCATGTCTTCCTTTCCAGGTCAGTGGAGGAGGGCCACCCCACATTACTGTCTCTCTCGCTCATTAATTAGGTGCGATGGCACCTTGCTCCACGGGATCAATCAGTGTGTCTAATACTGTCATTGACCTAAGACCCTCTCCAAGTAAGCCCCCCCTTTGTGCTCCCACCAACCCTTTCCAGCACAGGGGGATGTCGGCCTGTCAGAAACATTCGCTTTGCAGGACCTTTTCCATCGGGAGATGAGCTCATGTTGGAAAGACCTATAAAAAAGGGCTGCAGATGGCTGGCCATCTCGTCTCCCTGGCGATACAAATTATAGCTTCCCCTTTATTCCACATCTTCTGTGTGCATCTGATCTTTTCTGGTCACAGTAATTTATTTTTTTGATTTTCCCTGCTCGTAAAAGCAAGCGAGTGAGTCTTTCCCCCTTTTTTTCTTCTGTTTATTAGCTCTCATCTGTCTATCTCTCTGTCTATCTCTAAGGGAGTCCAACCAGAAAACACACTGACCATAACCCTATTTTTTTTTCCAGTAATCCTACTGTCGATCACTTGTGATTCTGTCTTTCCTTGAAGCAGAATCCAATATAGGACCTTATCATCTCTTCACCTCAGCCTCATCCTGGTTCAGGAAACGATTTTGTGCAGTGCGTTACTCCCACTCAGGTACTTACTGTCCATCCATTAAGGGAGTCCAGTCAATTCTGACTCCACAGAGTGCAGTGCTGATTTCTCATTATTTTATTTCTCATTATCTTTTTATGGTAAAGTTTTACAAGGAACAAGACCTGATTTTAGGGAACAAAATGTGAAAATATGATGTACAAAATATATATTCTCTTGCTTGCCTTTTTAGCAGTGGTATTCATTATATCTCCTGTAATCAAATTATGCACATTAAATATCCTAATCTCTAGAATTAATGTTGGCATTGGCAAACCACAAAGATTTTAACAATTTATTTTTGTATTTAAGGTTACATTTTCTGTGACTTTATGTTTCTATTTTTCATTTTATGTTGTGACAATGCTGTGCTTTTGCCTGGTTAGGCTTAGGCTTAGGCACAAAGATGACTTAGTCAGGGTTAGGAAAATATCTTTTTCAATTTCTCATTTAAAAAAATGGTTTTGTAGCTGCAAAATGTCCTGAGAGGAACTTAAATTACCCATTTTTATTGGTTGAAGTAACCTTGAACAGTGGTCTCTCTCTGCCACCTGTCTTGCCTCGTTGTCACAGCACCACCTGCCCCACCTTCTCCTAATAACGGCAGCGAATACACTTACACACGTGGTCTAAATGGACCATGACATGTATCACAGAAACGTTGATATGATACACATATAATTATTTATCAGAGCGGTGGTTTTGCAGAAACATATAATTTCATTCTGAACAGGGGCTGACATCAAAGTAATGATACTAATCGTTGAGTGCATTTTACTTGTAAATCTCTTATTTTGACTTGTAAATCTCAATGAAATGCGTTATTAACCCCTTCAGACCCGCATTTTTTTTGGCTGGGCAAAAAATGTTTTTTAAACTGATTCTGACTCCTCTTCAACATAAAAACACATTTTTGGTAACTCGTGCTTTTAATAGTTCCATTCCAATGGACGCGGTGTCCGAAGGGGTTAAACATAAGGGTTTTTTTACAGTAATATTCTCTTCCTCTTCTTCACCTCTTTCTAATCTTCCCTTTCCTTCTTTGTATTCCTCCCATTCTCTCCATGCAGAGCTGACATAGCCAAGTGGACATGTTGAGTTATTGTGCTGGAGGCGATGGTACTCTGCTGTGCTTCACAGATGATCATTTCCCAATTCCACAGCCGTGGAGCGCGGGCCTGCAGTAATTGCTGCAATGCATCCAGAAGCCGGTCCTCATCTGAAGCTGTGACAAGAATAGGCACCATTTTATTGGTCTCACACCCTATGTAATTCAGTGGAGCTTGCATCATTTCCTGCAGAAGAGATGACCATGATGGTGTCACCCTAGGGTGCTTGATGCTGATTGGACGCACAGTGTGGCCCTGAGCAAATAAATCACTTCTCCTCTGTTCAGAGTAGAAACATAAGCCCTATGGGTGACCAACCACTCTCATCACTGAGACACACACGCACACACGCACAAAAACACACATGCACACACACTCCGCTTAGCACAAACAATTACAGCCTTGATTCCCTAAGCACTAATCAGAGCCAACACAAGGCACATGCAGCATGCTGGTGAGATCATAATTAAAACCTGTCTCTTGGCATATTGTGTGGCACATCCCAGAAGAAGGTCTCTGTGACTGTAAATATATATCACACTAAACACCACAACTCCAAGGAATTATGATGCTAATTCAGACTAGCATTCAGTAGCATTTTTTTTTTGTTGTGTGATTCAATAGAGACACAGAGATCCCTCCTTGTTGCAGCATCATTTGAAACAAATTGTCATCTCACTGTATTTGCAGCAACTGGACTATTGCAGACCATTAATCCTGACTTACAACATGCAGCTCCTATTGTTATCACCTTCTCTCTCTTGATCCTCTCCTTTTTGGTTGTCAGTGTGTAATGTATCTTCCTATGCTACCTGAAAGAATAAACACCTGTTCACCTCAGTTTCAAAATAGTTATATATGGACTCACAACGGTTTGATCTACTCCCTTTCGAGAGTTCTTCTTAAACCTAACAGGGTAATGTGCTTTTTCAACTTCATATTGGTTAGGGTTAGAGTCCAGAGTCTGTCTATTCACCAGTGAGTACACTGAACATGTTTTATTTATAGCAAAAGAAGAATTTATATTAAGAATCGACTGAGCTGGAATTGCCAAGGTGAGGCTGCCACACAATATATCTATTATTATTCTAATTTACGGTCACATACACACTTTCAGTACAAAAGGCACAAAAGTTTTTCTTCTGTAAATATTTGTACATTTGTATGGCCGCCTGTGTCATTTTATCGTATGCGCTGTCGTCATTTTAGCTAACTTCCTGTCCTTTTTGCAGTTGGTGATCTCCTCCCTCGTCTCTACATCACCACATAAAGGACACCATATCAGACATCACCAGGCGAAGCAGCAAACAGGAGGATCCTGCTCTCTGCCATTCATGAGCAGAAAAGGCCACCTCTTTATGGAGTTCTCTCTCCTGATTGGATAAAGTGGGCAGGGATAACAAAATATTTATTTTGTCTTTTACTGCTAGCAAGGGAATGAATGACATGGGTTACTGACCAAACACTCTATAACAGTGATTACTGTTGGAATATGGAGCTATTTAACAGTTATTTTGATAAAATCTGTCACTTACAGAAGCTTAATTAAATGTTTAAAGTCCAGTGTTAATGTCTAAAATAACATTTCATCAGCTACAAAGAAATCTTATTTGCTTATTAAACATATTGAGTTATAATTCATACTTGTACTTTCGCTAACAAATTTTGTGCTGCAGCAGTAAAGCTCCAAATGTATTTTACAGCTTTTACAGCTTCAACCTCCCAATTATAATATGGATTAAAGTTTTTGAAAGTGTTAGAGTGTCAGAGAAGCAATTCTCTTATACGGCAGCAAAATCTGGAGCACATTAATTACAGGGGAAAAATTGGACTCTATAAGAAGGAAGTCCATTTTGGATTCAGTAAAAGCATATTAAAAGTTTATAGAAATGGTTGAAATTGTGGGTGCAGTGAAGAATTTTCCGGCAACATCTCGTCGTCATCAGAATAAAAGAACAGATACAATATGAAAGAATCTCAGGAAGAATCTTTGAAGAACATAAAAAAGTCTGCTCCCCAAACTAATCGAGTCAGGTCAAAAACACAAATGATTAGTCATTTCAAAGCCTGCTTAAGTAGCGCCTTATCCAAATTAGAAACCCCTTGATTCCCTAGTTTTAGAAGTAGGTTTGTGATCACTAAGTCTGTTTGCCAGGACAAGTAAAGATCAGACAGATAAATCATCCTGTTGTAAATGAAATTGAGTAAAGGGAAGACAGATATTGGTGTCTTTTCAGGATGCTTTGTTTGTCTTGTTTTTAATGTTTGGCTGTTGCCCTAAATGTCCTGCCACTCGACTTGAAGCATATGTCGGTTTCACCGAGAAATGTCAACTACTCTCTTGCTATTCAAAGACATATTGTCATACTGTGTCATCAATTGTAACATCAACAATTGTCATGTGCTCAGTCTTCACTATAGCCATTTTAGTTGTTACACAAATTTACCCAGTGGGTTTGGAAACAAAACTGCTGTTGATATAAATCCTGATCTTTAAAAGTGCAAAATATACATTAATATATTAATCCCCTCAGAAGTTCTCATATGACTCTTGAGGTGTTCTTTCTAACTGCTGTACCATATTTCATTAAAACAGGACAGAGCTTTAGGGCATAATCAGATGATAAATAGGGACACAAATGGTAAATACATGAAGGAAGTCACAAGCCGCTGCTTCTGTCTACCATGGCCTTGATAAAGAGTGCTCTTCTCGGCTACCGTGTCAACATGAACAGAGAGGACAGCTTTCTGAATGTAACATCAATTCATATTAATGTAATTTCACGCACACATACACACCAGCAGCGCACATGTGTGTGACAGAGGGGGGAAAAGAAAAAGAGGAGAACATAGTTGAACAGCTGCCCAAAACGCCTAAAGGATTAGATTGCTCTCTTTTGATCCCTCTCTCACAACATGTACCAATGTTAAAATATCATTCTGTTGCATTGGCTTTGGTTTTATCTATGAGTTCTTCCTGTTAGCGCTTGTTTTTTGGTCTGATCGAAAAAAGATTATCCCTGTATCCGAAAGGCTTATCGTGGCTTGAAAGTGGCCGTGAAAAGGTAGTCCCTCCTTTTCCCCAACTCACCTGACATAGAGCTCAACAGTCACCGCCTACTTTTTTAATGGCTCCAGTTCCAGAAGTGAATTTCCCATTCATTCACTCTATTTTCATAAAATCCTTATGTAAAGAGTTTTAAGCCTGGAACCAAGCCAATATACTACGAGATGAATTGTGACCATAAAAGCAAAACTAATTTTGGAAAATGGAAAAAAAAGCAAAGGTACAAGACCGTGTACATAATTACCTTATGAGTAAAGGAACTACTCATCCCATAAACCACTGCGAATGTAACAGTGACGTCTCTGATTGGTGGAGCTCGCTGTTACCATGGAAATGTTTACCGAACCCGCAAATTTCATGTTTGCTAGTTACTGATACCACTGAACTCTTCGATCGTTTACCACAGAGCTACCATGATTTCATTTTCTGACCTAATGCGTTTTTTTAGAGATGAGGAGAAGAGTGTCAAAAGGGGTGAAAATCACTACAAGTCTCAAAATGAGACTGGAGGAGTCTGGAGAGTGTCAACTTGTGTAGAGTGTAAATTGTTTAAATAGAGAATTGTGCTTGTGCCATTTGAATTGAAAGACCTGTGGGTTTATTTTTGTTTGTTTTTTCAGAAGTTTTTTTTTTGTTTCCATTGTGCCGGAGCAGGTATTTTATAGCACTGTAAATAAATTCAGATTCTCACCACAATCCATATTTGCTGTTTGCTGTTTGCTGTGTCTTCACCCCATCACCACCCAGCCTCAGTGTGTCCTTGTCGCCACCATTCTGTGTGGACATGGAAACTACAGATATGTTGAACCTTAAATTTCTCTATGCAGAGGCGAGGCTTCCATGGTGGCACGAGGGGCACAGTTATTCAGTGAATGAAGCTATTTAAATACCTCCTTTAAATCACAGTACTAAACTGGCACTATGCACTAAAAATTGTGTATTTGTTAAATATTTGCAATTCATGCTATATATTATAAAAAAAACATGTACACTTTATTAGAAATAAAATTAAATCATGTATGTTCAATTAAAAATAGAATTATTGAAGTGTTGACTGTGTCAATCAATACTTTCAGATGCACAAAAGGAGGGGACTGACCCTTGTGATGATGATGCTGAGTCAGATGACAGCTCCAGCAGCGCCAGTAGCTCCATCACCAAAAGGAACCTCCCAGTTCATCCTAATTTTGCCACACCAAAAGGTCCCAAAGATAGAGGTAGAATATTTATTAAAAATGCTATTAACCTATCACCAGCAAAATGTGAATTACTCTTTTGTATTACTTGCCTGCTGAAATGTAGTTGTCCCTTAAAGGTCCCATATTATACTGTTTTTCATCAATTTGACACAGCTGTCAGAGGTCCAGCAACACTGTATTCGACATTGCCCCAAACCCATCCGTGGTCCTGAATTTCAGCTGCCTAAAAGTCGCTCAAGTGAGCTCGACTGAGAGCAGGCTGTTTCTGTGTCTGCACCTTTAAATGCTAATGAGCTCTGTCTGTCAACGCCTACTTGCCTGCTACGTCACTCTCAGGAAGACAATGCTCTTAAGGGGCGTTCAGACCAAACGCGATAGACGCGAATTGAGCGGCAACTCTACATTGAAAATCAATGTAAATGGCGCGATGACACGCGATTCAGATGGCGGCGGCGCAAATGGAGCATCCAGCGCAGCGCGAATGAAGCGTCTGGGGCGTCAGGAGCGTCTGAAGCAATGCAAATAACGTTGAAAATATCGAAACTTTTCAGGCGGCATTGCGCCACGACATCCAATCAGCGACGAGTTCAAGCCGACGACGTCACTTCCCTCACGTACAGTTGTTTACACTCAGACCAACATGGAGGAGAAGCTAATTGTAGGTGTGTGTGGGCACCGACCCGAGCTAACAGGTCCTCGAACTGGGCTCCGGTCAGCCTGAGGTACCGCTGGAACTGGTCGTCATCCAGACGGAGCTCCTGGAGGAGAAAGTGAAATTCCCCCAGCTCCGTGTGTCTCCGGAGGACTTCATGAACCCAGACACGACGGTGGGTGGTTTTCTGGCGTTTTTGGGACTTGTATAGCAGCTACAGTGCAGCAACGGTGGTGATATCAGCCATGATTGACGTGGAAAGAGAGCAGGTTGAGAAATACCGTTTCAAAAATGAGCGGGCAAGCGCGTCGTCTTTTTTTTCCCCCTGAGCGTCAAGCGCGACAAGTGCGAATGACGCGAATAGACCAAAATGATCAAGCGGTGCGATACAAGTGTCTCAAGCGATTGTATTCGCATCTATCGCGTTTGGTCTGAACGCCCCTTTACAGCAATAGCATGCACTAATGTTTACGGTGGATGTATATATGTATCGCGGCTCGCGGACATACTTTCGTTTAACCATACCAGTTTGACCCAGTATCGGACCCAGAAGGAGAGGCTCCTGAAGAAGTACAGACTCTGTGGCTGCAGCAGCACGTTTCAGAATGGTTAGTGTGTCTGAATAATGTTAATTTGTGCGTATGTGTTGTTACAGTTACTACCATGTAGCTAATGGCTAACAGCTAGCGAAAGCTGTGTTTGTCTCCAAAACAGTCTCCAAACTCTTGGACACTGTTCGCATCGTCACTGTCTCCAGTCTGCACATTTCCAGACTTTTTACTGTGACAACCAAGCTCCCTCGTAATATTATTAACATTAAACTCGCTTCAAACGCCATTGCATAGTGGACCGAAGCGGAGCTAACTAGTTAGCCAATTTCCAGCTGACTTTACCATACTCGTAGGCAACTGTAAATACTATCAAAACGTGGCAACACTTAGCCGTGGCTCGGGTGCAATTGCTGGGTCCGGTATGGTTGGGACAAATCCTTTAACGAGAGTCAGTGTCGAGGCAAAGCCAGCTTTGTACTGACTCTGGTTACTGAAGCAGTCCGATGTGAAATGGTTAGCACACACACACAAACTAACACGAAGCGCAGCCGGCACGTTGTCGTTAAAAAATTAAACGCAACCACTGTCTCTTCTGTTGATCTGTAGCTGGGACAGAATATAGGCACTTATGTTGATTTATACAACCAACAACAGAGCAATTTGCGTGTCTAACTCTGAGCGAGGACATTGCGAAACACTGCTATCTTACCGCTGGACACACCGAGCTTCACCTCGGGGATGGACGCTCCCCTCTCGGATATCTCCTATCACCGCGCAGAGGAGGTCGGCCTATGAATGACTCCTTTCGTTACATAACAAAAGGAGCTGAATCTGAACAGCCTGTAGGAGCGCCGTTTTACCAGTGGGTGGGCTGCAGAGACCATGCAGGAATTGCTTGTTTTCCTCATTCTGGGAGTTGTCAGGCTCAGGGAGGACCAGTTTATACATGTAGAGTCCAGAGAAAACGTGTCCTTTATAATATGGGACCTTTAATATATTAAAAAGTGTAAATCTTGACAATCTAAATGTTACTTTTGAGTTGTCATTGCTTAATGATCCAACTCAACTTTTAAAAAGTTAAATAAAATGTTAAACATCTTTAAAAATGAACTTAATTCTTCTTTCTCATTTAAAAATTACAGAATCTACATGTATGCATGTGGGCTGGCTGTGGGAACAAGAACAAAAACACGTCTTTAAATGTCAGTGTTGATCATGAGTATTAATCTCCACAGACTCATTTTGGATTTATTTTTAATATTTCCAGACATTTCTCAAAACAGAGCTGCAGGCCGTGCACAACCTATCTTGAAGACCTTCCCTTGCACTCAGCGCAGACAGGGTAGGACCAGAGCTCAAGATGAACACCCTTTTTTGTCCCCACAAAAACATCTGGAAAGTGTCCTGAGGTCTCCTTAAAAATGTCAAGTTGTGTCAAGCATACAAATGTGTAAATGCAGGGGACGCTTTGTCAAAACTATCCACTGGCTTCACACTTACCAATTTTGAAATGTGCATTGAGCCAGTTTGTAACAGCATATACTTAAGAAATGTCCTTTCATTATTCTTTTTTTGCTGTTCTGGTGTCCTTCTCATTAGTGAGTGTGTTTGAGGTTTTTTTTCTGTTGCTATTTTTGTGCCAGTGTCAGCAGAAGACCTAGCCTTCGGCACTAACTCAAAAGGCTGAGCTGAATTTCCAGTGCATTCCTCTGTGTGGTTTCTGGACTTACAATAGAAGGTTTTCAGAGAAATTTCTAGCTTCTCCTCTGTGCAGTTGAAGACTGGGAAGAAGGAATCAGACCTGGGTCACTGTGAAAACATCAGTCATAATAACCCAGTATCATCAATCTTTGCAATCAAAATTTGCACAAGTTTATTGTAAAAATGTGTGCAGTGCATACTCTGAGGTCCAATTCTGTGTACAGATGATATGCCAATATTATTATTTTTTTCTGTATGGAGCAGACTTATAGGTGACTTTAGCAATGGTAAGAAAACAAACAAGTAAGACTCACAGTGTGGTGAGGTTTTGGCGGCAAACTTCTTGGTTAGATTTAGCACAAAAAAAAATGCTTGGTTAGGTTAAGAACAGATTATTTCATGTTGCCTCAGTGATGTTAAATAAGTGACTGTTGACTTTTGTAAATGGGCTTGCACGTATGCAACGCTTTTTCTAGTCCACTGACCACACAAAGCGCATTACAAACGCTTATCACATTTATCCATTCACACACACACTGACGGCAAAGGATTCAATCCAAGCTTACGATCTGCTCAGCAGAAGCAATTTGGGGTTAAGTGTCTCACCAGAGTATACTTCGACATACTCTGACCTTCCGATTAGTGGACAATTTGCTCTACCACCTGAGATTCAGCTGCCTGGTTTCACACAGGACACAAACACCAGGGCGAAAGTCCTGTATTTGTGTAATCTGTCCATCTACCCCAACCACCACCCTACTTGGACTTTCTTGCTCTTTACACTACATCACTTGATTTTTTTATCTGCATGGTATTTGTAAGCAGCTGTTTTCCACAGACCATTCCACGCAATTAGAAAGTCTAAAGTTGTGCTATTTGTATGCAAATTGAAGCAACTGGGCAGAAAGTCATATAGCTAGGAGCAGATACAGCAGGGCTGTTAGTGATAGTAACTGAAACAGGATCCCATTTATAAATTCTGGTGATGATCTTTGGAGCCTTTTACAGACATTGAAGCAAACAATTTATTTACTAAGGAGAACATCAAACAAGTAGTTCAACTGATGCAATTTAATGCAGACCTTGGAGGCTGGAATGAGCACTCTAAAAATGTGATGATTTGGTGTCTTGTCACTAGCCTGCCCTCTTAAGGAAAGCAACCATAGGACCAAAACATCAAGCAGGTTATTGAAATCCTGTATTTACATTTGCTGTTAGTTGCTGTTAAATGCTGCCCTCTAACAGCTTTAGTAGTTACAGCCATGACGGAGGAAGTAAGGAGTCCGTAAGGGAGGAGGTCGGGGGTGGTGGATAGACAAAACAGCAGAGGACTTTAGTTGAGGAGGCCGCTGTTCATTTCCAGTGTGAAATGAGAAGTCAGTGGTGCATGTTTTTGACTTAACGTATTGAAGTACACCATGTCACATTCGCAATGTAAGGTAAGTAGCATAGGTACCTTAGAAACAGAAGTTCCACAGGTAAAGTATTGATTGTAACTGAAACCATGATGTTTATTTCTAAAAGCATTTTTTTTTCTTGCCCAACCTTAAAATTCTTGTCTAGTCTCTGTTACGTGTTGTGCTGTTATGCTACAATGGCTATGTGGCCATGTGGTTTTGGAAAAGGTGACAAATGTAGTTTTGGAAGATACTGACACTCGACCATTTCGCCCCCCCTCATGGCCCAATTGTTGAAAAATGCACGTTAAAGTGCCCTCTTGGGAGCCAAAAAAGCATGCCAATGTGCCCTCTTGGTTGGCAAAACACACTAAACGGCCCCCTTGGCTGGTCAAAAAATGATAAACTGCCCTCTTGGGAGCCAAAACACTTGCTAAAGTTCCTTTTTGGGAGCCAAAACGCGCGCTAAATTGCCCTTCTTTTTGCCCCTGCCCTTCAAAAAGTCTGTGCACGCCACTGGGCTGCGTCTTTCAAGGAGTGTGTGAATTTCAAAGGGTCTTGAGCAGAGGCGGGGCAAGGGTCCTTTGGGGCTCCAAGCAAGAAATTTGTGGGGCCCCCACCCCATCCCTGCACACTGAAAAAATTTGTTTTTTGCACACAATTTCTGGGACATTTGATATGTATACTGAAAATAATACTTTAGAAGAGATTAGGGGTTCTCAAAGTAAATTTCAGGGAGGAACAGAAATTCTTAAAACCCTATGCCTATCAATAATTGTTGTTGTAAATTAACTGACACCAACACAATATAAAATATGAACTTTTTTTAATACAAAAAATACAAATCTGAATGTTGTTAACAATAGAATAAATAGAAAAATAAAATTGCAACAATGTTGACACCAGTTGACGTGCAAGCGAATGATGAATAAGTTGGACTTGATCTCTGATCATCAGTTGGATTTTCCTGCGCAGGAGGTTGGGAAACCACTGTGCTGCTGGAGGTGGATGTTGATGGAACTAAACTCAAAAAACAACAACAGGGCATTTGAGAATCTCTAAGGGCAGGTATATGATTATGTATGTGCACAGCATTTTCTACTACTACAACTTAATACTACTGCCATGAAGAATATTAAGGCATAACATTATCAATTAATGTGGAATAATGAACTTACAGTTGTCATCATCGGGGATGGGAGGGGGAACATCATCCTTCCCTGGATGTGTTGGTTTTAAAAAAGACAGTAATGATCCTGAGGAGAGATGAGAGGGAAACATATTGTTAAGTTCAACATGTATTATGCACTTGATGTACTCTTGTGGTGGGTGCACATATCATATGTACTGCCCAACACATATTTCTCCCTTTCTGGCACTATTAAGTTCATCTCATCATTATGCAAAGCTTATCATAGAAGGTGCACTTTAGTATTACATACTATTAGGCTGTTGTTGTTGTTGTTGTTGTAGTTAGACTGTCTGCCTCACTAAACTTTCTGTTGTTTTCTGCTGGTTGAGACTGGAGAGTGATGCACATCTCCTCCTGCTAGCTAGCTTCATGTAGCTGTGTCCTGTTACGCATTCGTCATAGCTTAGTTTTTAGCTTATTAGCCGCTATGGAGTCCGTGACAACACAACACAGTCAGTCAGAAAAACAAAACAATGCACTTACCACTGTCTTTCTTTCTTTTTTCCTCCCTTTCCTTCCTCTGTTTTTTCTTTTCTGCCCCGCTGGGATAACTCCTCTTCATCTTTTCGCAAGTGCGGAGCTCGGTGGCCGCTAAACAAACAAACAAACCTCGCGGTTCGCACTGATTGACACAGACAGCGCTGAAGGCAGAAGTGGCGTGGGGGCCCCCAAGGGGGTTTGCTACGTCGCTTTTTCATAGTAAATGCCCGTTGTTGTCGTTGCCGTGCAGTACATTTATTAGCACTTGGGGCACCCGGTCACTCGGGAGGATGCCCAAGTGGGGGCCCCCTGGAAGCCGGGGCCCCAGGCAATTGCCTGGTTTGCCTGTCGGCAAGCCCCGCCCCTGGTCTTGAGCTTTGGCAGATGTCACAAGGGGAGTTGGAAAAGTTCCTTAGAAGAAAGCACCGGCTGCAGATCAAATTTGTCTGTAAAAGCTGCATGACATGACACTTCAATGTCACACACTATTTTGGAACGGTGCCTTTGAATAGCAGATGGGGTGCTGGTCCCCAGTTTTGTTTTTTGTTTTTTTGGTTAACAGTATGGGAGGTGTTCTCAGACCTCAACGACTCACACTTTTAAGCATTCATGAAAGAAAACCATTGAACCAAAAGAGAAACTTATGAGTCATTTGATGTCCCTTTTTGGCTGTATATCAAAACTACAAACAATTTTCTGTGAAAAGAGATCAGTCTCCAACAGCACATTTTCCCTTTTCCTGTTTATGATCAATAATGACAGGATATAAAGTTGCTGCTGAGTTATGAGGTGTTATTTTTGGTCATGCTACAATGGCATCTCTGGACATACTGTTGTCAGTCTGGTTTCATCAGACCATGATCTCTTGTGTAAAAGCGATTGGTATCTCCTTTTTTCAGACCTCACTAGACAGACAGACTGAAAGTAATTACTTGATGAATTTTAAAGATGTGGAAAGGGTGAGAAATGTCGTTGGACCGACAGAAGGAGGAGACTGGGAGGAAGAAGTACCTACAAGGATGCATGGAAGAAGAGAAGATTGAACATCAGGTCCTGCACTGTTCTCAGTCATCACAGGGGAGAAAAAATTACTCTGACATCGCCGAGCTAATGTCCTGCAGTCTCTTCCATCAGTAGCACCCAGGATGTGCCTCTCCTGTCTACTCCATAAACCTTTCATGAAGAGGGAGGGAGAGAATGTGGCTAAGAGAAAGTGGAGAGGGGGGAACTGCCAAAAAAAGCCAGATAAATCAAATGTGGCGCAGAACTGAGGGAGAGGCAAAAGAGACTTTGAAAATAAAGATAAAGGAAAGGTGAGGGAGGGTGAAATAAAGGAAGAGCCTTAAGGGACAAAAAGCATAAAAAATTAGTTGATAGGACAGGGAATGGATGCATAGCAACGGATGTCAAGGGAAAACCAAGTAAGAAAAGAAATAAAAAGACAGAACGTTAAGAGCAAAAGAAAGGCAGCGTGTTTAGGTCACTTTGTGGAACTACATTCTTCCCATTTATGAAGATAACTACATTATTGCTCTAGCATATGATTCTATAGTATATCTGTATAGTATATCCTCACAATGGAAGCTATATTGTCTTCTCCTTCAAATCCAGCTGATTACTTTCTGTTTGTTTGCATTATCAGTGTTCTCAGCAGGTGCTTATGGTTCCCTCTCGTCCAATCAGCCTACTCACCACAGGATTCTGCTGTCCACGTCTACAATTTCACCGTGAGCTAAGAGAGTAGATCGTAGCTTGAAATGTAGGAAATGGTAAGCATTTTGATGCAATTACATAGTAAGTTGTCCTAACTAGTTTCAACACTGTTTATTGTTCAAGATCAGAAAATCATACAGCGAAGCCACGGTCTGCCGTCATTGATCTCTCTGGTGAAGAGGTGATCTTTCTGATAATTCAGACACACCTGTTACATTAGGCTATGTGTTTTGGGTTTTTTTTTGCTTTTATGAGAGCAGGAGCCGATCTCCCTTTCCATGCTTTTAAGACTCCCTGCCTGAAATCAACTTTAATTCCATAATGCACGACTAGCATAAACAATGTGTTGTAATCCAACATAGTCCCCTTTTGCATTAGACCAGATAACGTCTTTTTACAGTAACTTCCAACACCTATGTCACGCATTAGCTTTCAATTTAATTGTCCTTTTTCACATTGTTATTTCAAAGTATATACATCAAAATCATCTAATATGCATGTTTGATGTTGCATGCTGGCCTGAAAGCCATCTGAAGCGTTTAGGGAGACTCGGACGAGTTCGGGAACAAATCTGTTCGGTGTGTTCAGCTGCATTGGAAGCTTTTGGAACCGCAAGGACAATGTCTGCTCCGATTCAACTTGCGAAGTCTGAGAGTGTTGGCTGTCCGCCATCTACGCGATTGGATACTCTGATTGGTTGTGTGCTAGCTGTATGACCATTCTGATTGCCGGTGTGCTAGTGAATCAGCGTGTTGCGTGGGAATGAACCAATACTGTGTGCGCTTTGATTTTCTAATCTGATAATCTATGGTCTGCACTCCATTCCGTCATTTCCTGTTTTCAGGTTTTGGAGTACTGGCACAAGACTAGCGCCACCTGCTGTTAAGGAGGCTTATTGCATCTCGCGCAAGCGCAGAATGTACACGCTACTGTGGAGTTGGCAGCACGACGAAGCGATATGTTCAATGCAACTTTTCTGCGGAACGGGTCAGACAAGAGGCAACTGAGTGATCGGATAAAGGCAGTTGCTTCATTTGAGTCTGGGCGGTGTGTGGGGGCCTGAAGACCTAATATACCTGTTGGCCCACAGAGTAAGGAAAATGACAGCTTGAGTTTACCCCAAGGTAGACGCTTGATATCTACATATCAGTGCATCTCGGATAAAGACACTAGCAAAGCAACTCAGTACGTAAAATAAACACTGCAGATATATCAGCTAGGTTGGACCATTGTGTTTAATATGTCTTTAAATGTTAAAGTTACGACTTAAAATAACAGCGAAAAACAAGTTTGCCGATCTCCACAAAGTAAATCAACTGCCAGTTTTCTGCCCGGAGTGACTGTTGTTACTGCAACATCACTGTGATTTGGCCACAGTTGAAGCTTAAAATGTCACAGTGATTTGGTCTATAGAAAACACAGTTGAAGCTTAAAATAAATTCATATTAATTTTAATATTTAACTAATATTTTTGTTGATGTTGTACGTAGATTTGACTGCAGTTGCATTGCATTGTAATGCAACCGTACTATTTTTTCACCCCATCATTACAGTCCATGTGAAAGGGCAGAATTCATCAGTATGTATTGCAGTTGCAAGTCATTTATTGTACTTGTATTTATAATATAGCAGATTGTTAGATGGGAAAGATAGGTGAGGAAATAACTGCACATTCCATTCATAAAAATTAAATAAATATAAGATAGCTTCCTTTGCATCCACTACCAAAATAATGAACAAGTTATCCTTCATGTATCAGCACACAGACGCCACTCCAAGCTTTACTACATGTTAGTACTATGCTCAGCCAGTGAATTTGCCCTGTCCTTACAAACAGGGTTCGTGTAGTGAGACCACACTTATGCTATTGTTCATTATGTTTACCACAGCAGGCTTGGTAGCAGAGGTGACTATATTGGCGGTACTGCACCGAAAATAATAGCTTTGATAGAGAGAGTTATGTAAACGTATTATTTTGACTGTGGATGGATGTTTTTATGGGTTTGGCTTCCTCTAAGAGCTGTGGGACTAGTTATTTTCTCAGAAAATGTGACAGTTGGGCATTTACAAAGGGGATTCATAATAGACCTGTTTTTATGTCAGTTGGTCCCATGCTGGTTTACAAATTACTTATACTCACATTTTCAAGCTCCGCTTCTGAAATGGCTGTCTCTTGTATACATACTCCTTGATTAATACCTTACTGCAAAAAGTGCGTCATCAAATAGACATTTGAATAAATACATGAAAGACAGGTAGAAGCAGTTACAAACAACTGTGCTGCTGCATTTTTGATCTTTCTTATACACCCTTGAGGACTACATAATCATATAATCACACAGGATTAACTTTGAACATATGATCTGTCTTTTAATCAAGAAAGTGTAATGCTTTTTTTTGTTTTTTACAATAGGATAAAAACAATTCAGAGCCTTTTGTTGAGATGTAGATATAGTGCACAAACCATAATTTCTAAGTCCGTCCTAGAGGTATTTTTACTCTTTTGCACAGTCAAGAAAGGAAAGGAGTTTTGTAAAAGGCATTCTACTTTTAGAAAATTGTTCAACGTTCTCTGTGTAATGATTAACAGATTAAAAATGTGAGAGCAAGGCTGCATTCTACAACACAAGGTTGCACAACGTTGCTAGCTGTAGTCCCTTTAAGCTACATTCTATTTTATTTGGAAAGGGCATTACAGCAGATAAAATGCTAATATTACTTGTGAGCCAACATCATTTTTTGACAACATTTTTAAAAACCTTCGAAAGATTACCAAATATTTTATAAATTGCTTTTGATAAATTAATTAGATTAGACACCCGGGCTTTGGATGAGAAGGAACAGTGAAGAAATAGAAAAGACCATGCTGCACAGACTATAAATAAGAAGTATATCTCATCTGTTTCAATAATGTGCAAAGCTCCTGGGCTCATACCTCCCGAATACCTTCCAGAGAGACAGCAAATAGATAAAAATGACACACCTTTTAAGTTCCCTATGGATAAATGCTTGGTTAAGTGTTCTCTCAACCAGTATATTGTTGGCTGGTAAAGAAGATTTGTTTGATATAGAAAACAATTTATACTGTTAGTTTTCCTGTTGGGAGTGAGAGGGGGAAGCCTCCTCACTATTATCAATTTATTTTGATCAAGTTACAGCTCCTGCCTGTTTTTGAGGACACAGGAAAAAGAAAAAGGAGGCACACTTTCTTGTGTTGCCCTCTATTAAGTTCTGCCTGTGGCATTTCTGTCACATCTGATAACATGATTTAGGCAATGCAGTCGCCAAATGTGAATTTGTTCCTTTTCACAGGGTTCTTGGCCACATACCTATTCCTATGTGTTTTATCCGAGGGCTATTTCCCATTCCACTGACTTTATGTTATATTAAGGACCATGGTATCTCAATAGACAGCCCAGGAATTTCAGTGCGTGAAAAGTAGCCAAATGAGTTGATCTCACTGAATGTGATACAAGTGCAAAAGCCACAATATTGCACCCCGGCAGACTGAACTGAAATGAGTACCAGTGCTGCAGAAATAAAGGAACTCTATTTCATTTTTTTCTTTTCTTTTATTGAGTGGAGCATATTACATTATATATCAATGCATTGTTCTGAAACTGCCATTTTAAAGAGAATTGATTTTTGAAAGTGCAATAACTCACATTTAACCACTCAAGCGTAATCACATTTCAAAAGCCTATCCAATAAACATTTGATCATATAAGTGTTTAAATTGAGAAAGTTAGAATTCCTATAACACAGGATGAACACCAAAGCACTTCAGTACTTCATTCACTTCCAATGAATGACTTATTGCAAATAATAGCAAATGCAATGCTTAACCATGCAACTATATGGTTAACACAAATCTGCTTTTCATCTTGCAATAGACAGGCCACAGTCATGCACTCTATCTGATTGAGAGATCAAGAACCATGAGTCACAAAATCAAATTATACAACAGATGCAGCAATTTTGTGTTCAAAGTTGTATTCTCAATTGTATTTCAAGGCTGATTAGAGGACAGTTGGATTCACCCATCCCAGTTACTGTTATTGTGATATGTCTCTATTCTATGAGTGCTGTTTGGAGTTAGTCATTTCCTGTTTTATTTTGTAGATTATATTCTCAAGTGTAATATGTTTCCCTTTTAAGTGGTTCTTGTGCCCAAACCTAACCAGACTCTATCCAAAGCATCCATGATTTGGACGCTACTGTACAGAAATATAAAGGAGAGGCAGAGACAGTTGAAATGTAAAATGGCAACATTTATTCTTAACCCTTAGGAGTCGACGATCACACCGGCGTGATCAAATCACGTGACTGATTTAAGATGACATAGCAGCGAGACGGAGCCTCAATGAGTCTCAGTTCCGACGTATGTGTTGGAGCAGCCTTCAAACTATATACCAGTTTTTAAATCGTGTTGATAGGCCAAGTAAAACCGGAGATACGATAAATATTGTCTGCCACCCTTTTTCGCTAACATTATCGCCACGTTTGCTGCGTGTTTGGTGCAGGAAGAAACGGTAAAAACGGGCTTTTCTCACGAAAGTGTCCGCATGCAGGAAGTGTTTGCAAGCAAAAAAACATGTTCCTATTGGTGGAAAAAGGCACCACACCAACCAATCACAAAATTCTATGGCAAAACACGTGATTTGGTTGCTGAGGAACAAGGGGAAGTTGTGGGAGGGACGGCGGCGAAAGAGTGACAGCAGCAGTGACGGTGATAGAGAGCGATAGAGATGGCGAGTTTTGAGAGCTGAGAGATTTGTGACATTTAGCGTGTTTAGCGAGTGTATAGTTAGTGTGTCCGGTAGTGTTTAGTGTAGTGTGTTTAGTGTGTAGTGGAGTCGTTTTTTTGTTTTGTGAGTCAAAACAATGAGGTGACTGCTGAATGTGGAGCAGGCAGGAGAGCTGAGGGAGGCCTGAGCCTGAGGAATTGCCTGCATTTAAATGTAAATAGTTACATATAACTGTGTACATTTCAAAAACGTATGCACAATTTTAGCAAACAACAATTTGTATTTGCATTCTAAGTAATAAAAATGGTTCGTTAAACATATTTGTGGTTTTCACAGTGAAAAAATCCAACTTTTTCCTATTCGGATTTTATGTTTTTTTGTGATTTTAGGTCCATTGTGTTATTACAGTGTGTCATGTGAGGTTTTGCTGAAAATAATAACACCAAACAAGGCAAGGTAAATAGTTTTTAAGGTAAAATATAATGGTAAAATCAAAAATAGTCGAAAACGGCCAATTATACCCCAGACTCCTAAGGGTTAAGGATAGGTTTATTAACCTTACATTCAGATGGCTTACCCGAACTTGGAAAACACAAGTACACAACTGTACAGGTTAAACTGTACATGTATATGTGAAACAAACCCAGATCACTTGAGAAAGCCCTGGACAGTTTTGCCCTCTAAAACCAGGAGAAGGATAACACTCTGATACAACTGGTAACACACACCCACACACACACATACTCAAATTTAACATCCTCTGTGGGTTGATGCATGATGAAATATTGATGATTACTAATGGTTCTATCTTACATTTTCTTGTGAGTCTGATAGGTGTAGCAACACAGATGACACGTAGTAGACAGTATATGTGGTGAATCATTAATATTCACAATGAATACTGGATGGATTCTACATTCAGTGAAGTGCTACTAATACCCCAGACAGTGACTTTTGGTGCTTTGATCAGGATGTCTTTCTATCCTCAAATGCTGTAAAACCACACAGATATGCTGCAGTAGACTGTCACTTTCTGCAACATATTACAAACCTTTCAATAATACATTAGTGCCTTTAAATTTTGCAGTGGGTGGTCAGCTCTGATCCTCATATTCCTTAAAATGGAAACGGGGGGAGATTATTTCCCAGTGACAAGCTTCCCTCAGCCACTTTTAGCATGTATTACTTGGTGTGGTGTATTATTAATATTCTGACTTTAACCCATCCTTAATCCCCATGACTTGGATCAACAGCTACACTATCAATAGCCAGAGGATGTTAATTTTAAAAAAAATCAACAAATTAATCAGCTCAGGAGGGAAGCACGGCTGAAGGATGGGAGCTATGGTCTATCGGCAAGGCCTTTGCTGTAGATTTGGCTGGACAAGAAAAATCCCCATGGCAGCGTACTGGAGAAGGGCATGATGGAGCAGATGGCTACCCCCTTACTCTCTTTACTCAGGCTTGCCAGACAGACGATGCTACAGGTGTGACAAGATGTCTATGCTGGATCATGGCCCACTCCCAGGTGCCCCTCCCTCCCTTACTCGCCGCTCAGTCTCACTCTTCATTTCTCTCCCAACACAACCTCTGTCTCCTTCCCATCCTCCCTTATTTTGCGCTCACTTCCTTTCTTTCAATACCATCTCTCCTTGCTTACCTCAAGCCAAAGATCAGTTGGATACATTCACAGGCCAGGTGAGGGGAAGTCAACTGCAGCCAAGGAGAAAGCTGACATATCTGTTAGCCTGAGGGGCCTGTCCAGGTGGCTGCTCCAGTAGGTAACAGCCAGTTGCTGACAGGAAGCTTGGCAAATAAAGAAGAGATGATGTGGATGCGATGCTTTTCCAAGCCAATGTGGAAATCTGCTCAAAAGCAAGGGTTTTGTCACAGTAAAACACAGAAAGTAAAAAAAATAATAGATAAAAGCATTTTTTCCACTCATACCATCTGTGCAATCAAGGTGGGAGAAAAAAACAAGACTTTGACTTTGCCAAACCATGGTTATCTTCTCTAATGCCACAAGGCAGGTGATCATGTTAGAACTTACTTTTACCCTGGGAAGAGTGCATGGACAAAATGCACGAGAATAACCGCGCCAAGTACCAGGAGCTGCCGGAGCAATGTTGACAGTCACTCTCCAAAGCCATGATCAAACTCAGGCCAGTGGGGTTGGCAAAGAAGAGAGCCATCATTGACACCGCAAAGAAGGCCACCAGGTGACTTTGACTAAAGAGGGAGGCCCTGTTTGATTGTCTGGGTGAGAGTTTCTGATAATGAAAGACCCCAAAACAGGCACAGGATGTATTGTTAAGCTGGAGACATTTCATTCAGAACCAAAAGTATAAAACCTGAATGATTATCCAACATTTTATGGCAAACAATCCAATAATTGCTGCAAAGTTGTGAGCCAATCAACCAACCAATATTACTTTCTTTATGGCCACAAGTGTGGCTAAATAAGGATTTAACTATGGAGCCAGAACGGTGACATTAAAATTTGGCATCCAAAAAAAAAAATTGGCATTGAAAACAAAATCAGTACTGAAAAAGGAAACATTGGCATTGAAACATTTGTATTGAAAACAGTTGTATTGGCTTTGAAACAAGTTTTGGCACTGAAAAAAGAAACTAATTAAAATAATTAAAATCTGAAAATCTTATTATTTTTATTTTATTGTGATTTTTTGTATTTTTCAATGACAATCTTAAGATTTTTTTCTTCATGCCACTTTTTTTTCAGTGCCAGTTTTTTTTTCAGTGTCACTGATTTTCAGTTTCAACTTTCTGTCACTGTTTTGGTGTCGAGAGGGAGAGGCCTGGGGGGAGGGGCAAGTAGAGCGTGGTTTGCATATCATTAGAGAAGATAATGGCAGCATCCTGCGGGAAGGCGGAGCTGGACGGTCCAGCCACAATAGCATTTAGGATCCGTGTGCCGGCCGTCTCTGGGCAACACAGAGTCCAACTACCTCGCAAACTTTTCTTCAAGCTCTCCTGATGTGTCCAAGTCTCTGTATATCTGTTTCTGTCGCGGAGCTCCCGAGCTCCGGTCCCTATATGCCTATGGAGTGTGGTAGTAGCACGCAGCATTAGCCCCAGTTAGCACAACAGTAGAACAGCAGGCTTTTCTCGCTTCTTGTGTCGTTCCGAGCCGGGGCTGCAGCGCCGACAGCAGCGCTCCGGTCTGCTCCCCGAGCTCTGTACCACCATACCGCTGTACACGCATACAGAGACCGGACAATAAAGGAGAGTGCTTGGAGAAAATCAGAGAGGAAGTTGGACTACCTGCTAAGTTATGAAAATATGTGCCTTTTACTTGATTACAGCCGTCTGTTGTACTTTACTATGAACCGCAGCACAATCACAGCTGACTTTCCCCGCATACTAGCTTGTTGAGTTTAGTATGAATAGTGATATTATTCACATGAACTGAGTTTATGGGGGAGACAGTGTCTCTACAGCGGTATGGTGGTACAGAGCTCGGGGAGCAGACCGGAGCGCTGCTGTCGGCGCTCCAGCCCCAGCTCGGAACGACACAACAAGCGAGAACAGCCTGCTGTTCTACTGTTGTGCTAACTGGGGCTGATGCTCCGTGCTCGGCGCCCGAAGCTCGTTAGCTCCGTGCTACTACCACACTCCATAGGCATATAGGGACCGGAGCTCGGGAGCTCCGCGACAGAAACAGATATACAGAGACTTGGACACATCAGGAGAGCTTGAAGAAAAGTTTGCGAGGTAGTTGGACTCTGTGTTGCCCAGAGACGGCCGGCACACGGATCCTAAATGCTATTGTGGCTGGACCGTCCAGCTCCGCCTTCCCGCAGGATGCAGCCATTAGGCGAGTTCAAGATCACGCAGTGCTGCGCAGCGCAGCGCTGCCTAAATCGTGATGCATGCTGGTTAAAATGTGTCCACGATGACCTGGATGGGAGTGGTTTCTGCTCCGCATCCGATGTCACATGACCTTAAGTTATCGCGGGAGCGAGGCGGCTGCAGAGCAGTAGCGCAGTTGTTCTCCAGGTACTGCGCGACCCTAGACCCACCTTCATGACGTCAGGACTTTGCCCTGATTGGCTCTCATCTACACTGACGTATATGACGTGTGTTTCGATGTATTTCCATTTCCATAAGCGCCTCTTTTCTACTCAAATATCACACACTTTCAGATAAGTAGCAGCCATATGGCCGCACGTATGGGATAGTCAACATGAATAAACCTATTAAATCCTTCATGTAACGCAACAACCCTGAAAGATGTCGTCAATAAACTGCTGAGTTCTGTCAGGTGATGATGGAGAAGTGGTTCACTGCTGTGTCCAGTGTTATCTGTACTATCCACTCTTATTAATTAACCCTTTCTGTTCCCGTCACATTAACAATACAAAGAATTATCCTGAGCTATTCTGTGTGTGATGAGATAGATATATACATATATATATATGTAGATATATACATATATATATATATATATATATATATATATATATATATATATATATATATATTTATATGTGTGTGTGTGTGTGTGTGTGTATATATATATATGTAGATAGACACGGGTCTTGATACACGGCAGCAGTTCACTGCTCTGTTCCCTCAGTTTACATGTTTTGATGGATTACTATTTTGAACATCTCAGATTGATAATTTTCCGAAGGGGACTAATATGAGAAAAGGCCAGCAAAGTTCCCATAGCATCAGGTAAGAAAACTGATTACCGTCATTGTTGATTTTCCTCAAACATCAATGGAATTTCAATTCCTCCACTTCTTCCCAGATGAAGAAGGCAAACACCGCAAGCTCAGCCGAGTCACGTCACGTCTACGGGAAGAGAGAGTGTCCGACTTCATAGCAGCGTTTGTAGCCCCGCCCCTGCTGTCGCCCGCAGATCTCACTGATGCAGTCAGTCAGCAGGAGTTCAATTTGAACGCGCCTAATACCTTCTCAGATATATGCAAACCACGCTCTACTTGCCCCTCCCCTCAGGCCCCTCCCTCTCGATGCCAAAACAGTGACAGAAAGTTGAAACTGAAATCAGTGACATTGAAAAAAAACTGACATTATAAAAAAAATCTGTCATTGTAAAAAACAATCTGTCATTGAAAAAAAGTGACATGAAGAAAAAATCTGAAGATTGTCATTGAAAAATACAAAAAAATCCCAATATAGTAAAACAATAAGATTTTCAGAGTTTAATTATTTTAATTAGTTTTTTTTTCAGTGCCAATACTTGTTTCAATACCAATACAACTTTTTTCAATACAAATGTTTCAATGCCAATGTTTCCTTTTTTAGTACTGGTTTTGTTTTCAATGCCATTTTTTTTTTTTTTTTTTTGGATGCCAAATTTTAATGTCACCGTTCTGGCTCCATATTTTAACAGGGTTAAAAGCATTTGCTGTATTTTCTCAAATTTCTATTTTGTATATTAAAGTGTAGGAAGGACTCAGAGTTAAGATGGAAGGAAATGTAATTCAAATGCAGTGACAACTTGAGGCCTTTCTGGGTATATTGTGTGCTGAACACTGTCCCATAAAATATCTTGGGGCCCATTTTCATGCTGGTGCAAATCAACTGCAGTGACCTTGCACCGGGGAAGTATCAATTTCATTGGCTGAAAGCAGATTTTTCTTGAGCCTGCATCCACTTGGTGATTTTATGATACTGCTTGCACCAACAGCAAAGGACAGTAGAGTATCACTTTTTAGGATAATGAATGCAGCTCCATTTGATGTGCATGATTGATGCCAGCCCCCGCCTACTCATAGTTCGTTTTACCCGAACTACTCTCACCAAACATACAGAGCTCACACTTAAATAAGCTTGCACTATGGCCCTTTGCCATTGCCAGCGCAAACATTGGGCCCCCTAGGTGAAGAGGTTTTACAGTTTTTATAGTCATAGCAGATAAAATGTTGGAATAGCTTTCACACAAGGAACACTCTGCTTATTCATCACAACTTTTAATTGTACTCCAGCTACATATCGATGAAGCATAGAGCTATCCAGCACACAGGCATCGCCCAGAAAAAATTCAGCATGTGTGTGTGAGTGACTGAAAGAGAGAAGTGACTGAAGAGATCTGAAAGAAAGGGGTCAAGAGAAGCCTGCAGGAAGGAATCAGTAGCGTTGTAAATCCACTCTTCATTTGAGACCCTTGGTGAGAAAAATGGATGAAATTTGTATGTGTGCATGGTATAAACACTATTGAGGTGACGTCTGTCAATTTCACTGAAAACAATGGAACACAGCAGTGTAATGTGTGACTTATTGCCATGAATAAAATGTAGAAAATTCAAAGGGAAAGTAACAAATCCATCTTTTTTCTGCCTTTCCCCTTCTTGCAGTACTAACAAACACATTAGGCAAATGGCCACAAATTACCTCCAGCCGGCTAAGTCTGAAATATCACTGTGGCTACTCTTAAACACAGCAGGTGGTGAAATCCTGCTGGTCCCTCGAGAAGAAAACTGACTAGTAGAGGCCCATTGAACCCCAGGGCACTGAGTGGCACTTCAAATGGCAACTATAGCTAACAGGGCTGAACAACATAACAGTAGTTGCTCCTTAATGGAGCCCAGAGCTGTATTGAAAAGTAAGCAGCTATTTGTGCGCAAAAAAGGTTTGTTTGGTCTCTGCAGACTTTTGCTTTCAGCATCAGCAAAGGAACACATTATTAAAACTGAATTGTATTTTTTTAAATAAAATATACCTGTTACCAGTGTTTTGATCCAGGTTTGGCGCAACGGTGGTGCTGGATTAATAAACACTTTATACACAACACATTACAACACAATATTAATTTGTGAAGTTCAGCGCTTCAGCAGTCAATGATATACAGTACATGTTGGTGTTTCCATTTCTTTCTTGCAGTTTGGAAAGCACGGATGTCTTTGTCACTGCTTAGTTCACCGTTGATCTATGAAGAGATGCATGTTCCACAGGTTGCTACCAAACACTTCGTTTGACCCTCCTACTGTATGTAAACGCAAAGGTAGGAGAGGGCTTTTGTCATCATTGTCATTGACTTGTTTAGTTGGGTCAGATTTTAAAACCAGGAGATGGGACAGCAGCCTATTTAAAACTTTTTTCATCCTTTACTAGTGACAAAAATTAAACTCAGATAAAATTGTTATATGGAATGGAGATGGTGGTAAACTAAACAAGTACCTGCCACTGCACGCAGGATTACGAATGGTTTCATTGCAATAAACATTAACTGCTAACATTTTATCCTGGTGACTGGGCTGGACCTACTCTAGATGTATAATTGACAAACCACAGGGACGTCCAAGGTTAACATTTGTACCAAATGTGGCAAATCACAGTCAAATTATATGCTTATTATCCACCTTTCACATCAGGAGGCAGAGGGGTGGTGGTGGAGTTATTACAAGCCAACAAGTTGGCCAAACAGCTGACCACAGTTCCAGTTACACAATTTGATATTTTTAAGACCTTTGGGGACATTTCCAGCTGTTTTTGTGGTGAAATTGGACTGTCTCCATCTGATGTTATCGTGGCAACCAAAACAGTTACTTTAACCAAAACGATGTTTTCCCTGTCCTTACAAAGTGTTTTTTATGTGTAAACCTGACCACAGCATGAGCACAGTGTTGTGACCAAAAGGAAAAGGAGATTCAACCTAAACAAACGTAGCATTTGCAAGACAAAGCAATGCTCAGTAATAACTTATCTTTGGTTTTGCAGAAGAGATTTGGGTAACATTCATTCTGGCGCTTGGGTTGATAAAGCACTTTTTCTACCTTCGACTGTCAATAGCCAGATGTTTGTTAAAGCTAGTCTGAACTGTGTCACATGAGAAGGCAAGCTGAACATCCTGCCCGGTTGGCATTGCTCATATAAACTCTGAGAAAAGATGAGAAAGGAGCAAGATGGCTGACTCACTCGATACTGCCATCAGCACTGGAAAACTTGTTTTACTTACAGAATGTCATTTATAAAGAGTTATATGAAAAAAAAGAGAAATAAAAGTTTTAGCGTCTTCTGGATTCAGTATGACGAGGTATTTGATATATGGTAACACGTACTGTATGCAGATCACATCTTTAAACATGTGTTTGTGAGACAAATATTGACTTATACACTTTGTAGTTTACATTTTAGTAATATGTCAGATTTATGTGGGCTGACAGTAGGAGGTCACTCTATCACCAACTCCAGTCTCTCTCCAGTATCTATCTCAGTGGCTTCAAACCCACAGACAGTGACAACTGCCGTTTGCTGGAGCCAGGCTGGAGGGACTGCTACTAGAGGGGAAAACAAGGCTGCTCACGGCTTGTGATTTGTGAGCAAGCATAATTACTTCCACAATCCAGTCTACAGTATTTGTCAATAAAAAGGTATTTCTTTTAGGTTTTTGGTGTCCCCACAATGCACAGTGGATCTATTGGTTTATCTGTTTTCCCTTAGTAGACCCAGTATGTTAAATGCTTCCAAGAATTTCAAGATGTTTTTAAGATCATCTTTTTGCACTTTGTACCTAGTTGTAGTGACACTTTTCCAAAAGTTTTGAAATCACTTAACTGGAGTGGATTTCGAGATGAGATGTCGCCACTTTTCTGCAGTGAAATGTAACTAAATGTGTACTTGGGATAGAGTAAGGCATCAGGAAGAAGATGCAAAGACAATGATGAACTAACCTATGAAGGAATTAGTTTGGTGAAAGGTCAAAGGTCAAAATACTGTAAATGAAGTTTTATTCATTTTTTGGGCCGTTTGGTGTCCACTGGTACCTGTTTAGTTACGCATAGTTGGACTGAGGGTTAGGGTTAGATGCAGAAGCATGCTGATAAAAGCCGCTGTGTGTGTTTTGGCATTTGAAAATTTGACACTAAGAAATGGGTACCAATCGACTCTAAATGGCCTGAAACTGGCTCCTAAACACTTCCTGGAGGAACATCCTTGGCCCTGCCATGTTTTTTTTTTTTTTTTACCTCTGATCCATCCCATTTACTTGCATAGGGATACGTGTTTTTGAAAAGCTTCCAGGTCATGTGACAAAATGGCCTCTGGTACTGGTTGAATGAGACATAGTTAGCTATGACAGTAATGTGCTGCTCCCGCAGTAGGCATCTATTTAGCCACTTGTGTGGTAGCACTAATCACACAGCCCCTGACCCAAAGAATGAGTGAGCAGTAGCGGCAGTTACAGCCTGTTGGTCAGCAGTTAAATGAGTTGTACAAAGTATACAGTCCCTGATCCTAATAGAAAGCCTCCACTACATCAACACTATTGGTGGTGAACACACTTCGTTCACGGCTTAGGTTAGCACAAAGAACAAATCTATGGACGTAAGAAGTAAGTGTCGCTGTGGGTGGCATTTTCAGACTGGTGGTTATCTCGCCTGTGTTGAAATGATTGCGTCAATTTACAGTTGCTTATTTATGTTTTGAATAAATGTAATTGAATGTAGCAGCCAACACATCTCACTGTTGGCCAGCAAGAGCAACGGTACAGTCGCTGTCTGTATTCCTTCATGTGTTTTTATGACGTGTGGCTCTGGAGGGAGGTCTGATGGGATGGGGAAGGTTTTCATTTTGATACTTTCAAAAGACTTTCAAATACAACTGTATAAATCCATGGTGTTACAAAACATAGCAACATTGTTTACATTGTAGCATGGCGAAAATATAAAGTAAGAGCCATTTGTTTCACTGAAACAAAGCAGAGGTAGATGATTGAGCTTCATTTGACTGTGTGAATTCATGTTTCACATTTCAGTTGACTGAGACTTTATTGTGATCCTGATTCATGCATTTATCGTTAAATGGCTCAGGTGGACTGAAATAAAACTGATTGCTCCTTAGTTTTACTTAGCTGCTCCACACAGACACACATAATGCGTTTGCAATCCAGTTCTTTGAGGGCAAAAAAAACTGGAAACTATTGGTGCTTAAACATATTCATTAAAAGAAGTTCAATCTAAGCTTAATGTTAGTGGTAGCGAAATGAAGCAAATTTAAGTCCAAAGTTCGGCATGTAATGGTCTCTTGGTGTGGCATCAATTAGCTTCAATGACATGACTCTGACTGAGGCACTACAAGGGACACAGTGTGAAACAGATTAAATAAAACCATGGTTAATCTGCCTAAAATAACTATAAAAACGGTGTCACTTTGATGTGTTGGAAGATCACTGAAAGCATTTAGAGTAGGATTTTCCTGCTATGGTTCCTTTCCTTGTTTGCTTTAATACGTTATAAATGTCTAAACCAAAGGCATCATAAAAAAAAATGTTTTCTAAAGTTACCTACCTCTATTTTTCCTTACCTCCAATTAAGTGAATGCCTTGCAAGCATGCCTTGTAAGCAGATAACAGTGTTTGTGTACAGATCTAAGGGTCCCAACTTTGAATCAAAGGTTATACTATTTAATGAGGAGCACAAGACTACACTTTATTGCCAAAAGTATTCACTCGCCCATCCAAATAATTGAAATCAGGTGTTCCAATCACTTCCAAGGCCTCAGGTGTATAAAAGCAAGCACCTAGGCATGCAGACTGTTTCTACAAACATTTGTGAAAGAATGGGTCGCTCTCAGGAGCTCAGCGAATTCCAGCGTGGTACTATGATAGGATGCCACCTGTGCAACAAGTCCAGTCATGACCTCTCGAGACCTCCAAACTCCATGTGGCCTTCAGATTAGCTCAAGAACAGTGCATAGAGAGCTTCATGGAATGGGTTTCCATGGCCGAGCAGCTGCATCTAAGTCATACATCAGAAAGTGCAATGCAAAGCGTCAGATGCAGTGGTGTAAAGCACGCCACCACTGTGGAGACGGGTTCTCTGGAGTGACAAATCGCGCTTCTCCATCCGGCAATCTGGCGGTTGCCAAGTGTAAAGTCTGGTGGAGGGGGGATTATGGTGTGGGTTGTCTTTCAGGAGCTGGCTTGGCCCCTTAGTTCCAGTGAAAGGAACTCTGAATGCTTCAGCATACCAAGAGATGTTGGACAATTCCACGCTCCCAACTTTGTGGAAACAGTTTGGGGATGGTCCCTTCCTGTTCCAACATGACTGTGCACCAGTGCAAAAAGCAAGGTCCATAAAGACACAGATGAGAGAGTTTGGTATGGATGAACTTGACTGGCCTGCACAGTGTCCTGGCCTCAACCCGATAGAACACCTTTGGGATGAATTAGAGAGGAGACTGAGAGCCAGGTCTTCCCGTCCAACATCAGTGTGTGACCTCACAAATGCGCTTCTGGAAGAATGGTCAAAAATTTCCATACACCTAACACACTCCTAAACCTTGTGGAAAGCCTTCCCAGAAGAGTTGAATCTGTTATAGCTGCAAAGGGTGGACCGACGTCATATTAAACCCTATGGATTAAGAATGGGATTTCACTAAATTCATATGCGAGTCAAGGCAGGTGAGCGAATACTTTTGGCAACATATTGTATGTTAGAAGAGAGGTGTAGCACCTTGGATCCTTAGAAATTCACATTTACACAGTGTTGTTAAAAGGTTGAGGCAAGCATGAGTAGGCAGGGATAGAAGTGCTGCAATGCTGTAAGTACATCTGAGACCTTTATCTCATCATCTCCCTTTATATCTCCCCTGCTGAATATCAAATGCATTACTTGAATACATCTACATTTCTATATGTGAAGTCCCCAATGATCACCTTTACTGCAATGTAAAGTCAACTCAATTGGCTTTGTTCAAACATGGTTTATGTGGCACATTCTTGAGAGAATTCAAAAATCTCTCTGCTTTTACAACTTAAAACTTTCTCAGGGTTACACTTTTATATATTCATGCAAATATATGAACAGAAACTTTTAAAAAGACAAGGTAGAGGGCAAAAAAAAAAAAGAAAGAAAGAAAGAAGAAGAAAAAGACTTGTCAGCTGTACAAAAACATCACATTCATTGAGTTTCACATTACAGTGGTAAGAACTGTATTAATAGTCCATTATTTGCCAACTAAAAAATATAAAATATAAATGGTTTTACTGCACTAAGGCATTGTATCCACTAAACCAGGGGTTCTCAACCTTTTGCAAGCTGGGCCCCCCCAAAGCTGGTTCATTGCAGTTGCCCCCCTCCTCCTCTTCCTCCCCCCCAGGAAGAAGAGAAAAAAAAAGAAAAAAAAAACAGCTGTCCAGAATTGCCACAGGCCCTGTTTTTGTGAATGAAATAGCTGGGGGCGGGTCGGCAAGGTAACGCTGAGTGGACTTGATGCCTGTCAGTCATGATGAGTCGCGTCTCGTCACCTCTCCGCTGTGTCTGCATACAGAGAAACGTCTAGCGGCTGCTTCTCCCGAGTTTTCCTCTGCATATTTTACGACAGAAAGTTTGAATTTCAAGTTGTACTTTTTTTTTTTTTTTGCTGCACCGGAGCCATGGCAATCATCAATGTGATACTGACTGACAGAAAGCAAGCACAATACGTGAACAAGGCAAAGAAGAAAAACGTGCAGTGTCAGTGGTCACGTCTTCTTCCTTGATTTAAAAAATAAATAAATAAATTAGACTCGGCATTTATTTGGAACCGGCGGTTATTTATCAAAATATACACCTGCACCCAGCGTTTAAAGAGGACCCTGCAGTTAATTGAAACCCGGTTATTATTTGGTAATATACGATACATTCACACCCCACTCTGTAAGCCAGGGCGGGAACGGTGGCGGCTATGCACATCCGCGATTCATTTGCAGCCTGGACGCGGAGTGGTGTGTGTCTCCTCTCTGCTCTGACTGCAGGCTGGGACTGCTGCGCGAGGTTACTGAGAGACTGACCGCCTGTGAGTGCTTTTGGACGGGGGAGGGACTCAGGGCAGCACCCGCTGCTCGTTGAGCACAGTAACGGCAGAGTGATACGTGCTTTCAAGTCAGAGTCTCCAAACACCACAAAAGCCTCCAATAACACCAGTTAAAGTCGCTAGATATATCGCTAGTCGCTTTTGACAAAAAAGTCACCAGAAGGATGATTTGTTTGTGTGTTATAATAGTCCAACCACTTGCATTTCGACATGGGGGAACTTTCGTGACTTTTTTTTTTTTTCCTCCCATCTTGTAGCCTACTCGCGCACCCTGGGAGAGTGTCCGCGCCCACCCAGGGGGGCGGGCCCCACCGGTTGAGAACCACTGCACTAAACTATATAAGTCTGCATGCTTGTAGCATGAAGGAAATATATGTAAGGGAATAATTATAATTGAAATTTGTATATATGGCCAAAATTCGAATGTAGGAGGCAGCATATGACTATCCGACAACTGCCTTTCTTTGCTATCCTTGCTTTAGCTACCCTTTGCTAATTAGCTCATGGCTCAGTTAGCCATGGAGTATGGCTAAACCAGGACCTCAGATCTTGGGGGGAGTCACGTAACGGTGTGAGAGGGCCAACAGTAAACATGGCTAGACACCAAACTTATGATTCATTAGAAAACAGGGGATACAATACAGAGGTGATTTACACTGACTTTGACCAGGACTATGACTATCCAGCGATGAGAAGACAGCAATACTAGAGGCATACAGCTGCAGAGGAGCGAGAGGTGGGCTTTGCATAAAATTGTGGGTAATGGAAAGACTGTGTTGGTGAGTTAAGTTTAAGTCAAGTTTAAATGAAGTCTGTTTCACAATATGTTAAGGAGGCAATGAAGCTCATCTTAGACCAGCAAAAGACACAAACCTGAATTCAGAGTTTAGTTTGTTCATTTATTATGCTAACATCAAAACGTAGCGACTGCTGCAAAGACACTCCTGTGGTGTTACAAAGTTGTATTAAAAGATGGGCTGTGTTGGGCTAGCTGGTTAGCATGCCAGTTTAAGTAGTCATCTTCTGCAACACAGAACATAGACACCTTTCACATAATGTTTACACAAATATTTCTTCATATTCTGTTGACAATTTTTTCTTAAGTTTTTTTAACGTTTTAAACTGAAATTCTGGCCATATTCTTTCAAATTGCTCCTATAAAAGGCATACAGCTCTTTCAAACATCAAGTAATCTGTTCAGTGTGCAGTGTGAACCCTCAATTAGATGTACTCAATAAGACAGGAGAGAAGTGCTTTGCATTCTGCTAAGAAAATCTCCCAACACATGCACATCAAGTGGGAGGTCTTTTTCATCATCATAGCAATATTAAGGTTATTTAGATGTTATTCAAGCATACAGTTCATCTTTATAATAAATCCAGAAACTTGAAAAACAAAAACACATGTGGTTCTAGTACCTTAAGGTTTCGATCTTTCGATCTTTGCAGAGCAAAGCCTGGGAAGAGCAAGAAAAGAAGAAACGTAATTACAGTGATTTGGAATTAGTGCGTCAAAGTACAAAAGGGCTGCACTTAAAGCAAAAAGTGTAGTTAAGACAAAACATTCAAAACAAAGAGCAAGCTTTTAATAACAAAATATTATTTATATGTGACAAGTAAGCATATGTCCTGGCTTGAAAAAAAAAAATTAAAGGCTCTAGCTCCATAGTTGGATCCTTTTGCAGCATTCACTTACTTACTCCTGCATCAAAATACAGAGGAAGGAAAAGAAAATGTTTGCATCTTACGTAAAGTGTTTATAAAAGCTTTTTGATTGCCATCATCTCAATATACTGTAAATGGCTGCTTCAAGGACTGTACAATTGGTGCCCGAAGCCTACTCCCCACAGGGCAGACCTTCATGGTTTCATCTCTTGTCCTGCACACATTCCCTCAAACACACTGATAACCCTGTCCCTGATAAAAGCAGACACAGATATTGCGTTCAATTCATTATGAGCTGCTTGAGTCTTCCCTGAAGAAAAGGACAATTTCAGCTCGTCCTAATGGAATATTTAATATATCTGACGTCAGCATGTGTCCTTGAAACCCTACACTTGTCACACAGACACGTGTAATAACACAGCTCTCATTTGTCTCTCTTTCTTTCTTTTACATGCACAGACTAAGATGGATAACACAGCGTGATACAAAGCGGCATTTATTTTTTTTCTCTCATTAAAAAAAAAGAATGCTGCAGTGCGCTACATATGCAGTGCGTACACCTCTGCAATTAAGGGACGCAATGCAAAATAAATACATACATAGCATGTTTTGTCTTGTCTACACTCTCACATTGTGATTTCAGGACTTACTTCTCACTGCTCTTCACTTCCATTTGGGCGGATTGGATGCAATGGTTCCACTGAGCAAACAGCAGATAGTATTTGACATTTATTCAGGGGCATTGCAGTGTGAAGGTTATCGGTGGAATTTTTAAGGCTTGTGCCATATCTGATGTCTTTCTCTCTAGTAAGCCGTACATTTGAGTTGAAAGGCATGTTCCTTCTTGTAGTTAGATATCAGCTTCTTTCTGTTTCAGTGGCTTGGCAAATGGCTTTCAGGCTGGAGATAGTATATGTCACCAAGTGACATTACGGTTATGTGATGATTTACTTTTAAAAGATTCAGCCTGGTTAGCTGTGGGTTAACATTACCTTAATTTCTGCACAAACCACACTAATGACCGCTGTTTCAGATGTTTGTTCTGATATCTCAGCTAACAATTATTGCTTTTCTTTACTGATCATAGTGCTGTTGTCAGCATGTGGAGTGAATGGGATATTCAAACATGCAATAACCCACTTGGGAGCAGCTGAAGAAGAAGAACTTGAGAAGATATCACTGATATATTTTCACCTTTTCAGTTAAAACTGTTGCTAACCGATGCAGCAAGGGTGTACCAATATTCACTCCGTTTTAGCTCTGTCTTGATCTCTACCGGCTCCTGAAGGAAATGCCTGGCTCGGTAGCTGCTACATGCTCCACTCTTTGGACCAGCTAGTGGCTTACTGTGTTCGTCTACAGTTTGGTGCTGAGCAGATAGTGTACAGTGAGCTTTCAGAGTTGCAGCTATACAATCCGCTGAAACTCACTCTACAGCACATTAAAACCAAAGGGGAGCTTTAGTCTCAGGTGATAATTGTCTGTATTTTCATCACTGCAAGCAACCCCTTTCTTACATCACATCATTTTCACATTGTCATTTGAGCGAGAACATCAATTAGAGCCACTATTTGTCACAAAGCATAGCCTTCTTAAAGTGAAGAAAAACGACGTAAAATTGCAACTTTCAACTAGTCAAGATTATCACTAATTGTCTCAAAATTATATGTGTAATTATGAGCACTGATCTTTTTTATATGCAGATAAGTGTGCCAATCATCCAGAAAAAAAAAATCTTTTTCAGAGCTGTCATCATGTGAAGCCCTCGTTTTATTGTCTCTGCTGCTTTGTCCAAACATTGTAGTTTCGGTGGTACAACAGGATTATCGCTTGTAGAAAAGGATCTCTTCATAACAAACATCCGTCAGTGGTGGCAGAGGAATTAGGCCTGGGTTATTTTGGGATGGCTGTGATGAATACATATGCAGCAGTACTAATAGGGGCTTAATTCATGAAAACAGTAACAGGACATTTGGATGATATATCTTTAAATCAATATCTATGACTATCTTTTCTACAGACCCCATGGAAAGCATGACTGAGTGTAGTGAGGGCTGAGTAAAAATCCAAGATAACATGATATATGCAGCATGTAATCTGCTTTTATCAGAGAAGAGTCATGTGCAAACTGCTAATAGTTTTGTTAAAGATTGGATTCCAGAAACCAAATGTGAAATTGTAAATTAAATGTTAAAATAATTTTAAATACATGGCAAAGGAGATGCAGAACACACGCAAACATGTGTAGGTTTTCAGGGAAGCTGCAGTGGAAAGAAAAACAAGAAAATCAGCATGCAGCTACTTTATGTCCCTCCATCCCCCCCATCCCCCCCTTTTTTTTCTTTTTTGATGTTTGCGCTGTCTTGACCCTGAAACTTCATCCCCCACATGTAGTTGCATCAACACAAGCATTACAGAAAACCCCCGCATCAAGTTTTTTCTTGAAGGTGTTTTTTGAGCACAGCTGCACACTGCCTTGCGCAAAGGCCCTCATCAGTAGTGACACAGCAGTAGATCCACATCTCCTGCCACTCCCTCACATCTTGAGACACATCTTTTTTTCCTCTGTCCCACATCACTAATTCCTTCTTCCCAACCTCCAACTGAACAAGAAAATTACGAATTACGAAGATTGTTAGGCTGATCCTTCTGCCCAGACATATTTGTTTTTATGCCTGCTGACCTCCACCCACCATCAGCTCCTGACTCAATGTCATTGAATTGTCGAGCTTTTAGCCCATCTTCTGAAAATTCGTTAGACTTATTCTGATTCGGAGAAGAGAAAATGAAAAGCATACAGAGGCAAAATGATTGGTACAGCAATCCAACAAACACATGTACAGTAATCTTTTTAGAATTTTGACGGTGTCTCTGCACTTTATGTATCAGTGTAATGTGTTACTTTACAAGGTTAACGGCATCAAAAAGTAAGTGTAGAAGCTAAGCCAACGCTTTAAGCTGCTGAGGTACGTCCGCTCAGATGACTTAATTGACGCACTGATTACTTCATTACTGACTGATGGATGATTTAAGACAATTACATAATTCTCATTATAGCAACATGATTATGGCTCCAACAGTAAGTCTTTACATTATAGCATTACCTACTAAGATTAATTTACTTCTTTAGAGTACTTTTGTGATACCAAAAGGAAAACCCCTTTGCAATTTTTTTGCACATGTTGCTGCATACATTGTTTAGAGGATGCACATCTTCATTTAAATGTATCGAATTTACCAACATTGACTAACATATTCTACTACCTATAGTCACTAGCTCTTCAAGCTAATAATGATAATATCCCCTTCACTTCCTCTTCCCCTTAATGTTTGATTACAAAACATAAAATGGAGATGATACAGGGGCACATGTAACTGAACAATTTCATACAGCATGTACACTGCAATGAAGCGGTTACCTAAAGGGTAACCGCTGCACAGACTTTTGGCTGCGAATGATCAGGACAGCAAACTTAAAGCAGATTCATGGTTGCACCTATGCCTACACAAGTGTCTATGCCGTTGTGAGCAATTCTATGTATGCGTTGCGTTGCTGGTGATTGCCAGCTTTACTCTCCCCAGCACACGCATCAAGTTCTTCAGCTCACAGCTGTGTCTGAACTAGACAGAGTAGACCAGTCGGCTGTCCAATGGTCATACACAACAGAATTGGACATCATGCCTGTCAGCAGTCTTTAGCCCAGAGACACTCTGGCAGTGAAGAGAGGCTCTGGAGGAGGAGTTTAATTCAAGAAGAGCAGCAGGAGGTATTGCTACAGCTGAAGAGGGTGGTGTTTTTACTGGAGAAACTACTTGTCAAAAACCCCTGTAGTAGCACCTCAACTAAGAACTACTACCACAGCCACTGCTAAGCACCAGAGAAGAAGCCAGAAACTGCTACAGTACCAAACAGACCAATCACAGTAGCTGTGGTTTTGCCGACGTGCAGTTGCATTTCTGTGGTGTGGAGCATCATGTTACAATGTAGGGCACGCATTCACACGGAGCCAACACCATAGGTCAGACTTAGCTTTAGCCCAGGAACATAAATCAAGCTTCAACCAAGACATACAGTTTTAGCAGCTGCCTCTTAAAAAAAAAACAAGAAACACAGGTTTTACCCACAGTATATCATGTTTTAACATGCGAGAAATGACGATACTAATGGGTACATTTGACATTTTTGGTGCTTTACATTGCCGTTAGACAGCTGTGTAATAAGGTGCAGCTATGTTTATGCGTAGCAACACAGATGTGGAATGATTGAATGAGTGAATGAGTGAAGCTTATACATGTATCACCGTCAGTCTGACAAGCAATGGTTAAACTTTTTAATTGAAGTTTGAACTCTAATTGACACTACGGAACAGTGCAACACTATTACCACTGCAGTATTAGCAAGAGAGCTAAACATCCACCCTGTGTAATGCCAAGCTCATTAACCCATGCTGATTCAATAAAACCACCAGCCTCAACATGTGCACGACAATTAACTCACTCATTAGATCTAACTCATTAGTAGTGGTTAGACCAAAGAGTCTGCGATGTCAGACAAACTACACACATACAGTAGAAGTGGAGTTCAAAATTAAATAGAGGAGTATTTTACTTGGTGTATGGGGAAGAATTACAAACTGTTCAACTCCGCAAGGTCTGGTATTTTGTCTGCCAGTTCCTGAAAAAAAAACACGGACCTCTGTTACTTCTAAAGGACACATTGTTCGAGGGCACGCTGTGCCTCAGAACTATGTGGAGGAGTCAGAAAATGAGAAAGAAGGCTCATCGCAGTGTGGTCTGTGTCTGTAATGGGGCAGTACAAAACCATTACTTGTGCAAACAAGCATCACTCTCAGTGTCTAATGCTCCTAGTTTTGAAAAGATGAAAACACGTTTCCCCAATAATATGCTTATTATTTACAAAGACGGAACCATCCAATCACACTGTAAGAAAAATAAAATCTCTATTTACTGTGATGTTCCTTTGCCTTTTTTTTTTCTCTCACTCTGGTTTTACAGGACAGGTATGGTAGTTGCCTCAGGGAAGAGGTCAGTTTTCATTTGATAGAGTGATGTTTGGATTTTGACTTGAAGCCATGTTTCTCTTGGGGTTAATTCAAAGGACAGTAAATGTAAAACTGACTGACACATGAAATATTTCCTTTGCTTTACAAGTACAATCGGCCAACCTATCTTTAGAACGTAAAATGTTTTTGTCTGTTACCAGTCAGCCGGTCTGAGGAAATGCTGATGAAATCTATCGTTTCCATTTTGTTACTTTAGGAGAACTGCTAGCAGCATAAGGCAACCAGCTGGCTTGAAAATGTCAGGGCAATTCCCCCCACTTTTTGGGTTATTTTTAGGCATGATTATGGTTTTTGCTAGGAAATATACATTGTGTTGTCAAGTTTTTTCTCACCTTCTAGTCAGTTAAGCCTATAGTCAGGAACAACATGGGTTTTGTTTAAGTGAAACTCTCGCCAAAAAGCAACCGAGACTTTATTTGTGATTGAATTTGAGTCAAACCTTTGTGTAAATGCATAATTACGATGAAAGAGGCACTTTTAAGATTTCCGTGGTTTCGTTTTTGGGCAAGCTGATTATTTAATGGAGTGCAGGGGCACTCTTATGCTAGCATCAAAATCGCTATTTTTAAAACACTAAGAAGGCTCGACATAGAGTTTACTAAAAGGAAGGTTTTTGAACTACTCACCGTAGGAGCTGGATCTTGCCACCGTCATTGCGGACAAAAACTGTCGATCCGAAAACCTTTTTTTAGTAAACTCTGCGTATACAAACAATGTTCTCAATGCTCGTGTTCATGTGTAGAGACCCTGCTGATACTACAAGCAAAGTTTCATGTTGTGTCGAGCCTTCTTAGTGTTTTAAAAATAGCAATTTTGATGCTAGCATAAGAGTGCCCTTGCACTCCATTGAAAATTAGCTTACCCAAAAACAAAACTACGGAAAATCTTTAAAGTGCTTCTTTCATCGTAATTATGCATTTACAAGAAGGTTTGACTCATATTCAATAACAAATAAAGCCTTGGTTGCTTTTTGGCGAGAGTTTCACTTTAAGAGTTGGAGGGTTGAGTGACAGTAATCTCACGTAGCCGGACCACCGCACGGAGGAAGTATGGCTGCACGCACTGCACATCATTATGGTATACTAAAATTTTATTTCTTCTAACTAATCAGAGTAATCTTGGGCTGCACTCAGCATAAATGCCCTTGCAAAATAATGTTTGGGGATGTGTACTGTAAGTGACAAGGTTAGTGTTAGGTACACTTTTTTAGTATGTAGGTTGCATGGCTGGAGGAAAAAAAATACACATTGGAAAACATTACACAAAAAATAGAAATACAAAGACATATACCAAGACATCAAATATGCATCTTACATATAGATGTTATATCGAATTCATTATCTCATGAATAAAGGTCAAAACATATCTACTTCCACTAATGTATTAAAGCAGAAGGGCAAATTGTAAAAATCATTATATAAACATTTTCCAGATCAAATGTCAAAAAGAGAAAATCACCAACACCAACGCCAACAGTCTACATTTCTTGAGTCAGTCTCAGATGACAAGAATTCTGTCACTGTGGCTACTGATGGTCATAGACTGGCTCTCTCGCCATGTCTTGTTTTCAAGTTTCAAATACAAAATGTATGACTTGTGGTTTGGCAGCATGTTGGAAGGCACCTTCGATGGAGTTGGGCTAAGTAACAAGAAAAAAATGTGATGACTATCATAACTTGATTAAATTATTTTTATTGTGCTTCCCCTGGGTAGTCAAATGCACCAGCAGCATTTGATATGCCCAAGCTACCCAATTAACAAGTGTATAATACCTATTACCCAGCTATAAGACATAATAAAACTTCACATAATGCTTCCCTATTTTCTCCATAACAAAATGATTTGGTGTATTATTGGCAGACACATATACAGACAGAGAGAGCAAAAAAGAGAGAAGAGAGAGAGAAAGGAAAGGGAAGGCTAGACTGTGGACAGAGGTGCAACCAAGCTGAATAAATGTGTTCTCCTTTCCTCATTAATGGCTACATTTTGCAAGAATGAGCGGAGGGAGTGTCAGAGAGTCTTTGTGCCAACTTCTTTAGATAAAGCCCTGAATTCTTGAGAGAGCAGAAGTGACACAGGTCTACTGTTTTTATTTAAGAAAATAAAATACGACCAATGTGTCTCATTTATTGTAAAGTTCTGAGCAATTTTCTAAGAGCTATTGCTCATACCTACAATTAGCTAGCACAGGGAGCGGACATGTTACTCATTTAGAAAGCAGCCAGATAAGTTATTACAGTGTATAGTTCTGCACCCCAGTTCAAATCTCTATACATTCTGGGCTCTAATACCCAATTGCCAAATTTTACAGATTTATGGTCCTATGTGTATTGTTATGAATCATATAGTGTTATAGGATTTGTATGAAAATCTGTAAATCTAGTGTGTACAAGAAGAAGAAGAAGAAGATGATTCTATGGTCTATATGTATATCTTTTATTTAAGTATCTTGCTCTTGGTTTCATCACACAGAGGCCTGTAGCACACTCATGCTTAACAGGTCTGGCATGTTTGATCTCCTGGGCAAAAGTCTTACCCTACTATGTACAGTGTTAGTTCTGCACTAGATAATAATCGCAAAGGTTGGGGGTTTATGGCTAAACTTAACATTACCGCACAGTGAGTGTGAGTGAGGATGTTGTTTTAGCCTAATACGTTAACAAAAACTTAAGCATTTAATGGCACTTACAAATTGATATTTCCATTCTTTTGTATTTAAATCCTCAGTAGACTCATAATGACATGAAATACATGCTCAACGTCAAAGAATGAAAAGGAAAAATGGCAAACAGGGTTTTTTTCTGAGATGAGTCAAACATTCCATCAGTTGCCACAGACAGCTGAGAAAACAGCATTCTGTGCCTCAAAGCAGCCCATTAGCATGGCAAAGGAGTGCCCCATTGCTTTTGCCCACACGCCTGACATTCCTGTGTGTCCACTGTACAGTATGCTTGCACGTTGGTCGGACCAAGGTACAGAGTAACACGGATTCTAAATAAGGTGAACATCTACATGCTTGAAATAACTGTGCATACACATCATATGCATGTCGCACCGATATAAAAGCAGAATTCTGCATTAGATTAAATAACATCCAGGCCAATTAAATTCCAACAGGATGAGCATCAAACTTGCCAAAATTCCCTGCATGCAGCAATCAGGACAGTCTTACCCTTGCTTTGTATGAATTTTTAAGTATCTAGATAAGCACTTTTGTTAATTCCAATGTGGCAGGTACAATAAATGTATAGATATGTGACAATAACACTATAACAAGTTTAGAAATACAGAATTTGCTCAAAAAGGTAAAGCAATTGCATGTATATGGACAAAACTTAGCACAATGAAGCCTTGAAGTCAGGCAGAGTTATGCAGAAAACTGTATGACACCTAACCCCCACAGTCCACCAGATCCGTGTTCGTGTACATTATGCATTTTTTTCCAGCAGAAGCCAAAGAAAGATTGGTTCTCGGTTCAGTGTACCCTACTGTGTGAAAAGAGGTGCTGATGTAATCAATGGGCTTTGCAAAAGAATGGAATGATTTGATCAGCAGGAAATGTATCATTTTTGTTTGTAATTGTTGGACTGCAGGCATATTTGATTAGAGGCCAATGTATTGTACTTTTCAGGTCTTAAAGGCCACCTGTGTGTGTGTATGTGTGTGTATACACATTATATGGCTGGAGGGTTTGGGGAGGGTTGGGGGTTTATGCTCTTCAAAAAGCTCCCTGCCAACAGAGTAATTCTCTACTTAACCTAACAGTCAATGCACACGTTCCACAACTTATTTTATTCTCCTTGTCTCCCTTCAAAATGGAAACATTATTCAGCCCCACTGTTTGTGTCAAGTACCATTCTAGCATTTCTAAAAAGGGCTGTTTTTTTTCCTTGTTTCGAACACCACAATGATGGTGCATTTAAGGATTCTCAACTCCAAATGGCAAAACTTGTAATTTCCAAGGATGAATTCAATCCTCTTTGTGACTCACTTGCTATCTCTTTTTCTACTTCTTGTTTTGCAACAATATATCTATGAAACTGCTGTCTGTCCTTTCATTTTTAAAATGTTGTGCTTCCCTGCATCTTGATCCTCATACTACCTTTCTCTTTTGGTGGCAGTTTTTAACATTTTAACATTTCCCTTTTGGTTTTTTTTGCCACTGTCTCATCTCAAACCAGAATGGTACTCAACGGAGTGCATACCTCCTCCAAAGCCAAACAGGCCCCTTTAATTTAATCAAGCCTTGTCCAATATCGTTTACTTACTTAGACTTGATACTATAGGTCTTTTTATCTCTAAGTTTCAAGCCACCCATAGTTGCTTAACCATGATTTCACCAGATCTAGGATCCACATCAAATTGTACTTACTCATGAATACCAACCACCAAAACAAGTCAGATTTTTTTTCATCTAAATCCATGCATTACTCTTCAAAATTAATGAAAATGTCAAAAAACACTGTATCTTGCGATGCAAAAAAAAAAAAAAAAAAAAAAAAAAAAAAAACCTGGATCCTTCCCTTTATTTGGATCAGCAACAAAAGTAAATAGATTCAATTCTGGGCCAAGATCAATCCATCAAGTAGTTTTTGTGCAGCTCTGCTGACAGACCAACCAACAAAACAAATAGTCAACAGTAAAAAACATAACCTCCTTGGCTGAGGTTATTACCTCTGAGCTGATTAGTTGCCCTGTAGTTGCCCCAGCCTTTCTCCCTCCCTGCCCTTGTGTGTGTATGACTAACTTCACTATTGTGTGCCAATCGCTCTTACTCAGACTTAAAAAAAAAAATCCCCCATCAACTGCTGTCCACAGAAACTGTGGACAGCAGTTTAGAGCAGTCAATAAAACACATCATGCATTATTATTTTAAGTTGTAACTCAATTTCTGTTTCAGTAGTTTTTTCTTGTTAGAAGAGAGATACGACTTTAACACAAACTCTCTGGCTCCATCTTTACTGTGAGTGTTCTCACTGTAATGTAAAAGAAACAAAAAACACAACTTTAACTGATCCAATACAAAACATTAGCTATTCCATTAGGTATTGCATTGTTCAGGCAGTGCATGCTTTACTGTCACTGGTCCATCAGCTGTTTATTCAACCAACTGACTTGTAATGCCCAGTCATATTTCTACATTGTGTACAGGAAACCTTCATAACCTCACACTTGAAACTGATTATTATATCTTCACGCCAACAACATTTTTCACTGCAGCTATCAAATTCACGCTCCCTCAATGGTCCAACATTTTTAGGCCGTCATAAAACACATCCAGCTAATATTAGTATGCAAATGAAAGTTGCACATTGTTATAGTGGTTTAGGCTCCCAATTCCTACCTTATACCTGCCTGCTTGAGTGTGTGAGCAGAACTACCTAACTTCTCCATATTACAGGGATTTATCTGGTTAATATTAAAAGAATATTAATAATCTTTTAGTAAGTTCATAAGTAGCTGTCTAGTTTTGTGTCTCAGCTATCATGGTTTTAACTGCTTAACTCTCTATATGTATAACAGCAAGACCCATCCTTTCCTGTGCCAACATGTATTAGTCTCTAAAACATATAACTTTCAGTGTGTTCTTGGTTCTATGCTGTACTCCATATTCATGATGCTATTTTACCATTAAACAATTAATTTAAGTAGAGACTATAAACAGGTTAAACTCTTGTTTCAACATTTTTCCCCTAAAGAAGACTAAAAAAAAAAAAACATCTTACTGCACACTATCTGACAGAATGACATGCTTTGTAGCGACTCATCATTACAGCTGTAGGATGATTACACTGAGTGTAACATCCAACCGAAGACTCCATGTTTGTTGTGGTGACACAATGTGATCAAATGATTATACTCTAGAAGCCGTGTGACTTGTGTCTGTGGGTCTCAGGCATCCCTTAGATTGGCCTGTTAAGCTCTTTAACCTGATTTGTATCACCCGTCCCAGTTGCTATAGTTGCCAGTGACTTCTGTATTTCATGCTAAAGAAAGTAGGTTGCCCAACATTGAGCATGAATTTGTAATGAGTGACCCAACCACAGGTCGTTGAAGTTTTAGTGGTAACAGAAAATGTATGAAGGACGAAGTTACGGTTGGGGTTGTGGCAAAAAGTTGTCGAGAGAGATAAGCAGGCTGACAAGACGTCTTGTCAACTCACTGGACAATATTTCCAGACATCACCCGACGTTGTCTCAGCTCAGCTGTGCAGTCTGGGTTGGTTTAAGATAAAGTTATAACCCTGGGCAGTGTGTCTTTGTCTCGACTTAATGCCAGGAAAAAAACAGGATATAAATTCAGTTTCTGTGGAAGATTGTTTCCCCTGCAATAACCTTTCAAACTGTCCATCCATTCATTCTCTAAATCGTATCCTGTTCAGGGTCATGGGTGGTTGAAGCATATCCCTGCTGCAATTGGTTAGAAGCGGGCTACACCCTGTACAGGCCAACACTCTATCACGTAGAAAACACATACATAGAGACAAACACATACAATCACACAGACTATTTCAATCAAATCTGCTAACCTGCATGGCGAATTCAGGGAAACCCATTTATAACACCATTAGTATGCCAAAATTAGCGAGTATATGCTTTTCTTTTTTCACTGTAAAATCTGCAAAAAATGTGCAACGGCACACACAAAGGGTGTGTGTGTGTGTGTGTGTGTGTGTGTGTGTGTTTGTGTGTGTGTGTGTGTGTGTGTGTGTGAGGTTGAATTCAGGACAACCCTCCGTGAATTCAGTACTCACCAAACTGCTTCTCTCTCTTCTTTTCCCCTCTGAACTATGGAATGTTTTTCATTAGGTTAAATACATTTCCCCTCCAGCTCCAGTCTGCAGCCAACATTACAGAACATAAACACTTGAGGAACAGAGATCTTCTCCACTGATCCCTGCTGCAGTCAGGTTGATAAACAGGAGTGAAGATAAATCCACTTTTTAATCCTAAAGGTTTAAAAGTAATCTCTGAGCTTTCCTCCAATTCGTAAACAGTTCCAGATCAGAGCAGAATCGAAAGTGACTCCAGGTTTCTATTCTCTGGGTTAGAGGATCAGGCTCTAACCCAGACTCTCTAGCTGGCTCTAAGCAGCTGATCATCAGCTCTCTTTACGTTTGTTCAGCCTCAAATGCATAAAACAACATTGGCCAACTGGCCAAGGAAGCTAAACTAAGACAGCTGTGTATAAAAACGGTGCTGCCCACAAGTGTCAACCAAGTGTCTTGCGTTCAACTAACTGAGCTGGTTTAATAAGAACATAATAAACAGTACATGGAGACATAATGTTAGTGTACTGAGCACCAACATATTTCTTTTCACGTCCTCTCCCCACATATCACAAACAACAACAACTCTTGCCCTACGGAAACTCTGAGGGGAAACGGCACTTAACTGTAATCTCTGGTGGGGAGCCTTTTGAATCACAGTGTTACGATGGTCAGGGATTAGTGGTACAATGGCTGTCAGCCATCGGCAACGAACAATGTTATCGTTCATTGGCCCAACCCTATTCTCACCCTTTCACCAAATCAGACGTTCCTAGTAAACTTTATGTGGTTTATTTCTTATTGAAGTTCTTCAGCCTCTGAATTGATGTGATATATGTAGTCAACAATTTAATATGTTTAAAAAAATGAAATAGCACTGTCAGTGTGCAAGTAGACCCTGAACACTGAAGCTAGTTAATGAAGCTAATACGTTCAACTGGATGCAGCTTTATTAACCTTGCTGTGGCTGTGTTCTGTTGCCATTTATGAAAGGCTTCGAAAAGCCAGCCAGAGTAGTCCTTGACAGTGAAAGGGACATAGCCTTAAGATCCCCGTTAAAAAGGGAGCTGTTTAAAATCAAGCTCAAAGCACCATGACACTCAAAGTGGCTATGAAGCATGGCATTTAACCATAGGAAATAATACCTTTGTTCAGCCGCTCAAATTTTCCGGACAAATTAAACGCAACTGGCCTTCAAAAATCGGATTTTTTTGATTTTTTTACCTTCATATTGTGTAATTTAGAGGCTTTGTCAACCACAAATACCAATTAACAAACACCATATTTTTTGTATTGCCTTTTACGTTGTTTCTATCAGACAAGTTATTTCTGGTGACCAGAAAGAAGGGTGTCTGGTGAAGTATTTTGTCTTAAAGCTGCATCTATTTCAGACAACAATGAGTCTGCAGGGATAGAAATATCAGTTAACAGTATGAGAGTGATAGCTGAAATACAAACCTTTCCATGATGTGAGTATAATGCCTTTCACTTATTGTGTGGTCTTTCGTCAATAACTGTGTAACATTCAAATGGAATTACTGTTGGAACCAAGCGTCATCTTCTCAATAATTATAGTGTATAACCTTACTATCGCCACAGCAAATCAACAGCATTGTGCTTTAAACGGACAACACTGGAAATTAAAATGTACCCATTCACTTCCTGCTTATTCACACAAGGTAACATGGTCAAATAATAACCATGTGACAGGGATACACGGGCAAAAAGAGATGCAGTGCAACCCTGATAACTGAAGAAAGACATAGGGAAGGAATACGGAGAGTGACCAAGGTTAAGATACTCATAATGGCTGTTGACATCCAGGGATGTGCATGCCAAGTTGTACTGCCTCACAACAAAAAAAGGAAGGGGGGTGTGTGACACAAAAGAGGAAAATAGCTTGCCACTAAGCACGCTTCTAAAGGAAGTGTTGGTCATTAATATATATGACTGCATTTCAGGAGTGGAGGTGCAATTACGAAAATAAAAGGCATATTATAAATCATACTTGTAACCCATAACATCTCACGCAATAAGAAATTACAGAAATTCCTCCCATTCATACAGCCCTTAGGAAACAATTTCAACTCATTTATCGAGAAAAGCTAATGAGACTCTACCAGCATGGTGGCGGTGTGAGTGTGAACGCACTAATCTGGAATAAACAGAAAAATTATTAGCTCAAAGACAGCATTACTTTTTTAAATGCTAAGTGGTTTGAATTGCTGCTTGTTTGTGAATTGTTTTTATTCTATCGAAGAAAAGATCACCATTAAACATTCCATGGTTTGACTTAAAGCAACATTGTGTAACTTTTTTCACCTTAAGAATAACAGCTTCAGAATCATTTGGATGGAACAGTGTCTTGTAATAGGGTGAATGGTGCGTTACATACATGTTTACCTCAAGATTCACCTTTTCATGACACAACACTGTTGCAATGAGTTTTATTTGTAGTTAGCACGTATATGGATGTAATGTACGACAGTGGTGTTGCACTAAGAAGCTGTGGGGGGCGCCGAATCCCACAAAATCACCACAAAATGTTGCTTCAATGATTTCGGCAAGTGGATCTAAATCAGAGGTCACTAATGGGCAGACCATGGTCCAGGTTCGGGCACAGACGCCATCCTATCTGGACCCAGACATATAACTGTCAAATTATTGAAAATTAGTAAGTGTTTCTAATTTACCTGGTGCAACTAGCCTTTGCAGCACTTTTTTAAACTTACAGAGCAATTGCAAGTGTTGTAAATCATCTTATGTAAAACAACTCAGCCAATTAAATCTCTGCATTAGGACAACCAGGGCGACTTGAGTCCCATGGCGTGCTTTTTAAGAGAAAAATGGACAACAAAAACAGAGCTTTTTGTCAAGAATGAACAGAGCCTTACAGATTCATTCTTCCCACGGGCAGTTCAAAACCTCTGTGTGTTACGGTGGGTTTTTTCTTTAGACTTCAAATGCAGGGATTGGGAGGCTGGAAATCAGGTTTAAAGGAATTTATTTCAGGACAGAGATTTTGAGGGAATAGCAGACGAGGAGGGCAGGCCGGCAGGGAGGCAAGCAGGCAGGGGGGAGGGAACTCAGGTGAGCCGGTGGAGTAGGAAGCAGAGCGGTGAGGCGCTGGAGGTTCTGCACTAGGGGCAAACAAAACACGAACATGAGACGTAACCAAGACAGGGAAAAAAAAACACTGAGCATAGACACGAGAGAAATTTCAACACTAGAAAATACTGAAGTCGAGCTAAACACAATAGCAAGCGGCACTGATATAATCACCATACGCGACGAAACAACCTGGCGCCGGAGTGGAGATGAGAGCTGGGTTGAATAGCAGAGGTAGATGAGTTGATGATCGGCAGGTGCAATTCAGACACCACTGTCACGCCCACAGACACACACACACACACACACACACATACAGGGAAAGGAGCAGGTGAGGGAGAAGGGAGGAGGGACAGACGAGGGAAAAATACAAAACAACAAAACTTTGTAGAACTGTGACACTCTGTCTCATACGTTCCGAGATCCTCTTAATTATTAAAACCGGCAATGTGAAGCACCACTATGCGATGAAGCCAAACTTTTTTTGAACAAACATACGCACTCAAATCCTAATTAAGGTCACAGGAAACTGAACTCCCTTCTCTCACTGAGCAAGAGAAAGCTGGGGAAGTGTCACATAAGAGTGAAAGAGAGGGAAAATTAGGTTGAAACTTCAGTGTGTTGTGTGTTGAGACAAAAATGAAGAAAAGGGTTAACCCAAGGTCCACTTTTTAAAATGAAGGTAAAATTAAGCACTTTATTCACATGCTCTGGTGTGTACTTTTTTTTTTAAACCTAGCACTTATTTAACTTGAAATGAGAAAATAACATTTATTTAGCAGTACTTTAGAGTACTTACTTTGAATCCCTCCATTTTAATGTGAAAAGTGACAATATTCTTGAAACATTATAGAATTGGACTTTATTCAGTTCAGTCAGTTTTTGACTACATCCAGACATTGATTCAACTACTACTTCAGTATAGTGCATATGGCACTGAATCATGATGCATGTTAGACACATGTTGCTTGAAGAAATGTTCTCTAACTGGACCTCTTTGAATTTGAACTGAAAACCCCTGATCTAAAGGTTCCACCTGCATGCTGTGTATTTTTTGAAAAATGTATTTTCCAGGTGCAAATTCCAACTCAGTGCACATGAGCACGTGAGTGTAGGCAACTTGTTTATGCAGTCTTGGAAAACAGAGACACAATTGCAAGTGAAATCCTGACAGCACAATCTGGGTGAGGGTTGGAAGAGGTTGAAAACATTGAGTAAGAAAAATACTATATCAGCGGCCGAAGTTTGGACGGGCTTCAACAACGGTCATCATCTCATCTCATCCAGTAGACAGTTTTCTAATTCAACTAATGAGGTGGGAGGAGAGAGCAGGCTGATTTCACTCATAGGGAAAAGTGTTTCTGTCTATGAGGTACAAAGACAAGAACACAACAATATCCCAATATTATCCCAACCCCATCCAAATATTAACACACAGATCCCCACATATGCATGTAAAAGCAAATTACTTCTAGTGCAATTGGATCAGTCGGTCCACGTCTTTGGATGTCAGCAACCAAAGCAGACAATCTTGGTCCTCAGAGGATGATTGCTGCGTGCTGACTTAAGTCATCCTTTGACTTTTCCACTTGCACCACCATGTAAATGACATGTCTAAACACATTAATGAGGTCATATTGTGCAAGTTGTCGGTTTCATATATTTATGTGATGCCTGTTACATAGTGAACCGAATAAGAAGTAAAGGCTCGACTCCAAACTGGGCGTTCAATGCAGTGCAGGCGCAGTGTTTTCTTTGTGAGAGAAACTCCCTTTGGTGTGGATTCTTCACTTTACAGACTTTTAACATGAACAAAAATGCTACATAACACAATAAAGGAAAGGCAAAAAAAAAAAACTAAAGCATAATACGACCTCTTCAATGTTCCCCGTAGAATGAATTGTAATAAATATGGTGCTCCGTTTTTTTCCATTATTATCATCATCAGGTCAAAATTTTAGAGCCACTGTGTCTGAATATTCCTTCAATGACACTGAAATTCCAGATCCAAGCAGTTGGGCTACAACAGGGACAAAATTTTTGTACAACATTTGTTTATCTTTTTGAGTTAGTGTAAAAAGAGAAATTGCTTAGTCACACATTTAGATCGGTTCACTGCAAATGTGTGGAGTAGCAGCATGGGTCGTCTGCCCCAGCTCTACACTACACTTACTTTTAGTAGGAGTATTTAAATACTTAATGCATAAGAAAATAAAGCAAAAGAGATAAAAGGCAACATGTTGTCTATGAGAAGAGTTTGTGTGAGTTAAACTAACAATGCAATATTAGTAACACCACAGTAGGTATTTTGGGCACCAGAACTGCACTTTACATGTCTTTCCTCAGCACAAACTCTGCACCACCAAACATCTAAGCACAACACAATCAATACCAAATATTGCATGTATTTAGTGATTAGCATAAGAGTATAAAATTGTGGCTGCAGTGTTAGTTTGTTTTGGGATTTATTTCTGTTAAGTAATTTGTTCTTCTTCTGAGAATTAGAAAACCTCTGACAGACATTGACCAGTGTGATCTGATGACCTATATCACGGCCCGTGTGGCGGCTGAGCCTTGGTTGCGTCCTCCAAGTCTTCCCTCTGATTCAAACAGACACATTTGACTGTGCCATTTTCATTGTTCTAACGACTATGGTCAGTAATTGAAATGTTTCCTTGAATTTTTCCAACAATTTGACATTTGTAAGGGCAGGAGACGAATAGGGAGGTAAAGATAAATGGGATTGATGGTGGGCAAGAAAGTGGACGGCAAAATCGAAGAAAATGTCATTTATCATGAACTTAACAAATACACTATTTGCAGCTTGAAAGCAGTGAAGCGCCAGAGTAATCAACTCCAGTCTGCAGCCATTTTCATCCCATGCTGGATGACCTTAAAACATCAATTTTGAGTGGTGTAGTGAAATAATGAGACACGTGCTGGAGTACATAGGGTGCAACAAACAAGTCAGTGAAGCAGTTACAAGTAGTGAGAAGAAGAAGAGCACTGAATGTGCGTAAAAAGACAAGAGAAGGAAAAATCTAAATGACCACTGTGCACGACTAGGCACAACCAAACAACGGAATGCATCATTTGCTCTTCACGTGGAACATCAAAAACACATCTCCACAAAGGATGATGTTTTTCACTCGGATAGTTTTTGAAAGTTGAACTACCCACGTTTCTGAGGCTGGTTAATGTGACAGCCTGTAATGAGGCCGGACTGTACAATAGTCGGTCAGTGATAACTAAGGTAGACTGAGAGGGAAGCTGTCACCAATGATTCTACATGACAGTAATTGGAAAAATAATCAGAAACCGCGAGGGTGGATGAATGGGTAAAATAAAGGTTGACACCATTTTCATTTCGTTAAATCAACCAACCAACATCAATTATTTTCCACGTCAGAGCAAGAGCAATTATTTTTTGGCATTAAGAATGTATTTTATTCTTCTCCCTTTTCTTTCAGTTTTAGAATATTTACCCTAAATTGAGCAAGAGGAGGGAATAGGAATGAGCAACAAGAGAGGGGGGGGGGGGAACTTAATGTCTGCAGTGAATGTTTTTCATCTCTCATAGAGCCAGTCTTAGGAGATGTTGTCAGTTTTGTCTGATCTCCAGATCTCTTTTCTCTGATTGGAAAGAGGACTCTATAACCTACCTATAGTCCCCCCTCTCTCTCATGGCAGCCATCTTTTTGCCTCTTGCCCAGAAAATGCCACGTTTACAGATGGAGGGCACTCCACAGTCAGGGCACGTTCAGTGAGTCATTACTGAGAGGAGGAAGGGGGAGGAAGAGGAAGACAGATGTGAAGAAAGAGACAGATTAAGGGACAAAGTGATTGAAAGGTAAGAGACATGAAATAAAAGGATGGAATGGGGATAAGGTGAGTCACAGAAAGAGGTTTTGAAAACAGTTACAACAAAGGAAGACAAAAGCGTGCCCCTACGTGCACTCTCCGTCAGATATTTGCAAGCAAGGGGAGGAAAATCTGAGTGTTTCTCAGATTGTAAGGAATATTTAGTTTTTCCCCCTCTTACAGCAGCCTGCAGTTAGACTCTATCAGTCCAAATTAATGAGCTCCTTGAAAAAAATGTGCCATCCATCTCAATCCTTCTCTCTCCGTTTCTTCCCCTTTCATTTGTCAATATCTTTCCATTTATCTTGTAAGACTTAAATATGCTATCATTTATGCGCTACTTATGCTGGAGGTACATGTCATTAGGGACAAATCAAATCTTAAGTTTCAAATTTTATGAATGTTACATTCAGTAAGTCAAGAAAACAAGTACTCAGCCGCAGCCAAAGACGGAAAATAATTTTATATTGTGTGCATAATGTCAGGTTTGCAGCTTAATAAACTCTAAATTGGACTCCCACAGCATCTGTTTGGACAAGTGGTTTCGTTTCTGCCTTTCAGTGTTTAAACCATCACCACCCTAAAGGGAAATATCTTTTAATAAAAATCTAGCATCCCAGTGAGTCTTGCTTGCTAAAGTCGTCAGTCATCCTCGATAATTTTTCTCAAATTGGAATGGCTGAAGTATAAATACCGTCTGGTAGGTGAGTACCGAATGCCCTGATTGAAGAAAGAGCTGCAGCTACCTTATAGTTATATGTGGTATTCAGCTCTTTTCAGCCCAACAGAGAAACAGATTCTGAACAGAAACTGTTTGAACCCAGCCATTTGGAGACTTTCCTCTCAAGAAAAATTATAGCATCTGTCGTCTCAGCAAATGCCCAAAAACATTTTACATTGAAATTATGAAGCGTCAGAGAATTTTGACTGTTGGGATCAAAAGAGGAAGTTGCGTGATGTCACTGTAGACCCACACAGTCTGCACAGGGAGGTGGTGGGTTGGTGGGACAAGGTGATCAAAAAAAGGACATAACCGTATGTTATTGAGATTATAAAATTGATTTACATCGGAACAGCAATGCAGTACAAGGTCATGCCGTTTGTACACTAATTTCTCAAAGAATCTGACTTCTAGACCAAGTGAATGTGATAATATCATCTAAACACAAACACAAAATGTTTATACTGACTCTGCAAAAGGAAAGTGAAGCATGATTATAGTTGTATGGTTATGGTTAGGCAACTCAAAGTAATGAAGAGACTTTGCTATCTAGTAATCAATATTAATCACTCTCCATTGTGAAGGAGACCACAATCTTTCCCAACATTCAACAATGACCACTACCCTTCATTTTAACAATTTAACATATCATCCTGACATCCCATCAAATGCCTAAAATATAGGGTACAACCTATTAGAATCAATGGAAAGTGTCTGAAAGCTAGTTATTTTCCTGCCCTTGTACCAAATGTACTTATTTCTCAGTTCACACACACCTAACCCCTCATCAGTCTTGTTACAATTTTACAAATCATCCACTGAATATATGGGAGTGTCATTTACCACAGTTGATGGAAACATCTGTACAAGATACGGCTGCAATCCCCCATGGAAATTAAACAGCGTCGTGTTTTCATAATCAGCTTGCAAAAAAAAGGAGAAAAAAAGAAAAACATCATTTCCTATGCAGATTTATGCACTATTGGCCCACATTTTTTTTAGATCCCATAAAAAAAAGAACCCTTTACTACACAGAAACCGAACCGTGTTGCCTTTTATTGCTCAAGACGTTTCTTACTGGAAATCTAAAGAGGTCTTACCATGAATATAAATTCAAGTTTGGTCAAGGGCAAGAATCCTCATTCTTTGTCATCATTGATGTTACTGTATGTGGCCACCAAATAGATAGAATCAGTCAAAGATTTCCCAGAACAAACCAATTATCAATGCCCTTCAGAGCATCACATCAAAATAAGGCAAAAATTACTCTGCTCTCGAAAATGTCAAGAAGCATTACACAAGCTGATAAAACACCTTGTCTCCCTGTTCATACTAAGCTTATCCTTGTGGTCCTTACTGATGCTTGTGAAGTTGGTCTTGGGGTCATGGTTCAGCAGGCAACAACATATACACAGCAAACCCTCACATCTCTTTCTTGAGTCTAAACTGTGCAATAGGAAACCACTCTGCTCAGAACTAGAATGTTTTGCTGCAGTCTGGGTCCTTTGAAAATGGTCAACCTGCTGCATGGCAGGTGCTTTATAGTGGCAATGGATCACTTATCTCTCCATTGGCTGTTTAAACCATCAGAAATCCAGCATCCAAACAATAAGGTGGTCTCTTAGGCTGCAGATTTTCACTCCCGACATAAGATTTCAAACAAGAGCTTTAAATCTCTGTTCAAGTCCATATGGAAGGCCTAGCAGCAGAGCTGTGAGAGCCAGGCTCTCAACCAAGCCCTTGAAGAGAAAGCAGAGTTATCAAGAGATATAAAACAGAGACCAAAATAGGTATATTGGCAAGAAGATTTCAAATGCAATAAGTTTGCCTTGGTGATTTTGGTGTGCATTACACTAAACATAGTAGGTAGGATAAATAAAACAAATATTTTTTTAAAAAAAGAGCAATCATTGCAAGCACAGAGGTATGAATAGAAGCAGAAGACTGACAATATTATATGTTAAGTATATATAATATGTTAATTAGATGAAAGTTGTAGAGTTTTGTACAGGAATGTGGAATGTATTCACCAGGGAAATTGCAACAGTTCACAGTATGCTGTATTGGAATATATTGCAAGATGGTATTCCACAAAAGCGGTAAGCCAGAAGAGATAAGCAAAAATGCAATGCGCTGTTTTAGACAGTAGGAGAGAAGAGAGACATACCAGCAGAAAATTCATCACTGTGTATGATTCATTCTCCAGAAATTGTGGAATTACGACCTTGTAATGTTTGATGCCTGAAGCTTTACAACCCAGGTTCCCCCAGCTCTTACATCAGGACTTGCTGGATGTGACACTGGGAGACACATTTTCAGACCGACAAAAAGAGGCTGAGCCTTATGACAATGTCCATAAGTGTGAGTGAACCCTAAAACTGCGAGCCTTCAATGAAGCTACAGCCAGCTAGTGCATCGCAATCATGGTAGAATTGATGCTTCCTTTTCTTGACAGTACCAGCAGAAAGGATTGTGGATTACTTCTCACAGTGGGTGGGACTCTTTCTCTTGGAGGACGCATTGGCGGAGGAGGCACAAGCAATTCTGTCTTGGTGGGGTGCAACAGACATCAGAAGAATTCCAATTTCTCTCTTTAAAGTCCACCATGTAGGATTTAGTTGCATCTAGCGGTGAGGTTGCAGATTGCACCCTACTGTATAGTTCTTGCTTCACCTTCCCCTACTAGGTGTATAGTGATGAAAACATGAAAGGCCTGCTCTAGTGTCAGTGTCAAAAGGGCGCTTGACAATGTGAAACTGCTTCCACTACGATGCTTTTGTGCTCTTAAAAAGGACCTTATGTGTGAATGTGTTGAATAACCCCAATCGCATCATTTGTTAATTGGGAAGACATTGGCAAGATGTCAACCAAATGCCAATTTGTCACGGATATCTCCCCAATAGGTAATCGCTTCCCATATTACAGGTTTCCAATGTAACTTCCATTCTTTGGGCCAAAATCTCCAAAACGTATGTGTGCCATCTGTGAAGGAAACATTTAAATGATTTGTGAACCAGGAAAGTCTTACAAAATGTATTGGCAACTCTTGTAGCCCTCCTGTCTCTTGTATCTATTCGCTTTAAACAAGAAATTGGAGTATGCATCCACCACCACTGTTTCTGATGTTGGAAGTCTGACTGGACAGATGTAGTCTGTTGGTAAAAGCAGTGGGCACCACAATCTGCTACGTTAAACAACAACCGCCAAGCTAACAACCCACGTGCCTAAAATAGCAGGTTACCTTAACACTAACCTAACCAATTAACCTGGTCGCTAACAGGGCAAATCTCTGCAAGCTAGCAGCTCCGACATATTACTCTGCAGGAATTTTTCAATTTTAAACCCTGCACTCACCTCCTTAGGTGCAAAGCAATGTGCAAGTGGGGAGACGTGTACCATGGCTGAAACCTCGGTCTAGCACCGCCAAGACAACTGTGATTGGTTTAAAGAAATGCATACAAGCCAGAACCTTTTGCCCCCTATATTAGCTAGACCGTTCTCCAGTGCTGAGACAGTGCTTTGCAGATAGGTTTGACTATGCAAGGAAATGGAAGATATGGGAAATATGACATTTGCCTACAACAACAGCACCTTTTGTGTAAGTAATAATTTCTTCTGAAATGTTATGCCTAAATCTATGCATTTATACATAAATACTAACATTTTATCAACACTAACCTGAGTTCAAGAACAAAAACACAGATGGCGTCCTTGTTTAGCTTTTGTAGCTAGCTGCATATGCGTTTACCTCTAGGACTAACCGAGCTAACTGTTTGGTTAGCTTAGTCACAAAGCAGCTATTCTTAGGAATATTCAATATGTTTTACGTAACCTTTCATTTGAAGACCATGGCTGAAATCTAATGAAAATTTCATGTAAGTAATCTTTAGTGGACCTGTTAAATTATGATCTCTAAAAGTGAAATGTGGCATTTTGATCATTCAATTCAGTTTCAGTGAAACACTGAAAAAGAAGTTTGCTGCTCAGGTTATTTAAGAAGACAGTGTTTAAACTGGTACAACAGATTGGCAACATCCTTGTTTGTGAGATTATCAGCTTTGCATGCCTGACTGCTCCGAACATTCCTTACCTGATTATATTAGCATGTTAGTTTATTACCGTACATGTGTTTTAGGGTTGAGGAGGAGGAGTGCGGTGTGGGAATCAGGTTTCTGGGGCAACTGTGTTTTGGATTTATGACTGTAATCAGTGAAATGAGTCACTGAACCTCTGTATGCTGTTACAAGGAGGGGAGAGGAGAAGATGTAGGGCATGCATGAAAGAAAGGGAAATTGAATGATAAAGGTTGAGGCTGTGGTACAGCAGACTACAGTGAAATCATAAAAAACAACAAGAATACTTAAGTATGAAGTCACAATGATCGTCCGTGAAAATTGTATTCAGTTGACTGCAATGACAACACCTCAGAGTGAAACAGTTGAACTTTATTAACTTGAATTTAATGTAAATTTAGAAATACAATTAAAAAGGAAAATATGGCCCCACAGAGGTGTTTTTTTTTAAAATCTGATTTATTTAATGTTTGGGAAAGGAGTTGATGAATTGTGTTATTTTTATCTGTATTTACTCAAATATACCTCTTAATGACATGTTTTAAACAAAATTGAATAAATAGCCAGTCAGGTACACAACATATATTTTTACGGAGCAATTATATCAACATCCATTCCACTTTAGACTAATTTTCATGGTTTGTACAGTTGTGCATGTAGCACTGGAGACATTGGGTGATGAAATAAGCAGTCACAGAAATTGTATCTAATCAAATATGATGAATAAAAATGTATCCAAATGCGGGAACAATAAAATAAAATGATAATAATAATAATAGACCAGAAGCTCCCCATGAAAACTCTGATCTTAATCCTATTCTGTTACTCTCGGGCCTCCCACCCATGTCCCTTACATACCCTTCTTTGCTAGCCTTGAAAAATTCACTTACAATTGGCAGTATTTCATTTTTACATTTCACCCTTTTTGTCCAACACAGCAGTAATCAGTACTTCTGTTTCTTACAGGCATCTGTTTCATTCGATAAAAATTTCAGGGGGTGTGAGTAATTGAATCATCATCAATAAGGTGGCATATAGTGCTGCCAAACTGAGCACTGTTAAACTGGTATGTCACAGAGTGACCGCCCTCATCTTGTGCCTTGTGTGTGTGTGTGTGTGTGTGTGTGTGTGTGTGTGTGTGTGTGTGTGTGTGTGTGTGTGTGTGTGTGTGTGCATAAGTTCGCATGTGCTTGAGAGAGTGAGAGTGTGTGTGATGGGGGTGCTGAAGCCATGGTAAAGATTGTTCCAGTCAGTTAATTGATGCTGTGACAGGGAACATGTCAGGATACAGTGTCATCTGTCAGAGACAGCTAATTAGATCACACTGTAGTTCTTCCTCCTTCTCTTTTTCCCCCCTCTTTTCCCCAGCCGTCCCCTCTCTCCCTCTCATCTCTTTCGCAATTTGCAGGATAATTTTCCCCCTGCCTGCTTTAAAGTAACACCAGCCATGAAACAGATAAGACAGCAACACAATTATGAATATATTTGCATTCTGCTTTTAATTAGAACTTTTGTAATTGCGGCAGCTAACCTATTTTGTACTGACAATTTCAAAAGTTAAATCAATTTGAACAAGCATGAAAGTGGCAGGGAGGAAACAGCCGTGCCTGAATAAATAAATGAAATAGAGCCACTTGAGTTTTAATTATAAAAAGCATCACCATGTGTCGTCGTTTGAAACGAAGGCTGCTGAAAGATTGTTGCGATAACAAGACCATGGCACATTCATGCATTTTTGCTCTCCCTTGACAGTTTAAGACCAGACCATCTTGAAAGACCATTGTGTAATATATGCATGCGCACATCGGTGTGTGTGTGTGTTTGCGTGTGTAAATGTGTGGGCAGTGGTCTACTGGTCAGTGTTTCTTTACCATTTCCTTCTTTCTTAAGGAAAATATCTTAACATTTAAACCTCTAGAGAGTTATATCTTAGCTTATAACAATAAAAACTGTGTTCATGGACAAAAATATTGAATCTCGCACACATCTGTGCTTGTATAATGACACGTCACATCAAGGAAGGCGTCAGAGTCACAAGGGGTTTAACAGGGTTGTACTGTACGAGGATGCCATGCATAATTCACTAACCGATCGATCGGAGGCATTTGGTTCAGCAAGCTGTTCGGCGTTGCATGCCTCTTGGCTATTTTTGACATGGAGAATGTTCCCAAAATAACTGCATTGATTTTTGATTGGGGTAACAGGCTAATTCCAATGAAACTTCCAGGAAAGAAATCTTGGTGCATTATGTACTTGAAAACATAGAGGAGATTCCAAAGTATCCACTCCTGAGACATGCAACTTTGAAAGGACAAAAAGGATGAGCTAAATTTACAAATTCAGAGTATTCGCTTCCCTTACAGTATCTTAGTGAGGCAGGTAAAAGAGCAATAAAGCAGAGACTAGTTGTAGACGGCTGAGTTTGAGTTCATACCGTTGTTTTACCCGTGTGTTTCCAAAAACAAATGCATATTTTACCTGCTATGCTGTTTACCTGTAGAGTAGCCATATGTCTGAGCTGATATTTTTAGGGAAGCAGCTTGTTTAGTTAATTGGAAGCGAGTGAATGTAAGTTGTAAAGTCAAGCGTTTGTTAAGTCAAGCTCAGTTCAGTTGTTGTGTGCGCACAAATGTATGCAGTTTGTGAAGAGAATGCAGGACAGGGTGATTAATTGAATTTCAATTTCGATTTCGATTTTTGGCTTCCCTCGATCATGAAAACAAGATAGTTGTAATAAAACGATCATTCTGCCACACGCCGTGTCATTTACGTGGTAAATGCAGCGAACCCTTCCATCTCCACCTGTGCACTCCGCTCCGACCCGACCCCGCCTGAAAATTTCACTTTCAGCCACGCCGGTGCGTATTGCCAGTGCGTGTTTGGAAAAAACGTGTAGAAAAAGACGGCAGAAAGGCAGCCTTTGGTCGGGAAGAAAGGTAAAGCGAATTCTGTGGTGTGGAAACACTTCGGTTTCGAGGAGTCTGACTTGAAAACTTGAACTTGAAACAAAGGAAGATATTGTGCAAGATATGTCACACGGCCGTGTCTGCACCTCAAGGGAACACGACCAATTTATTTAACAATTTAAAGTCCACACACAGAGTAATACATGACCAAGTAGTGAAGGAAGAAAAAAAACAAAAAAATGAAAAGCTCCTCGACTCCTGCCACCGCCACACAGTCCTCAATTAAGGACACACAATGCCACCACATATCCACCCAGCTTCCGCAGACATAAAGAAATAACGGATGCCGTCAGATACCTGATTGCCAAAGATATGTGCCCTATCAACACTGTTAGCGAACAGGGGGTTAAATAAACTGATTAACACATTGGACAAGCAGTATGTGTTACCATCACGTCACCATTTCAGCAGAATTGCGCTGCCTGCCCTTTATAACGAATGTTGCGGAAAAGTTGCAAGAGAAGTGTCAACAGCATTATATTTCGCCACCACAATGGCTATGATCTATGGTCGAGCCGCACCGGGATAGTGTTTATTTTTTATTTTTACATATTATTTAATTCATTTTATTGATATATTTTTCTCTTATTTATTTGCATTTTTCTTGTTTTTCAGTTCAGACTTATCATGTTAAAAGAAATACTGGAGTTCAAACTTCAATAAGTACTTGTTCTCAAATCAATGAATAATCGTCTTTAATAATCTTGATTACAATATAAATCATGATTATGCTTTTTGCCATAAACGAGCAGCCCTAAGAGAATGTAAACTGAAATATAACTGAAAAATTTGAACTTGAAAATATCCTGTTCTGAAGGAAAACATAACCCAACAGATTAGCTAAAGCATGTCAAATTTGTTTTTCTACATTTTCTGTCATTTGAAGTAGTAGTAAACAGGATTTGTGTTTTAATTCTCATTATAAAGAAAATGTTGGTTGCATAATGTTATGGCTAGAGAATAATGGCGCCATCAATGTTAAGATAGGTTCCCTATAAAGCTTGTTTTATGCAATCCTGTCTGCCACCGGAAAAAGAAGGCTGATGGGCAATTTAGTGAGGCTGGCAGCATGGCTCCATATCTTTCTGCTTTCACAGCACTGTTATAACCTAAATGAAGAGATGAACTCACTCCATGTCCTGTGCTGTTGGTAGTTGCTGCTCAGGGGAAAATGCAAAGTGATCTGGTTGTCTTTGCAGCAGTGACACCAGCACATTAGTGGAAGAAGTTGTCTGTTTCCACTTAAATAAGATACATAAAGAGCAAAGATATTATAAAGAAATTTTGCATTTGTGTTACTTCAAGATTTTTGCATTCTAAGTATCTGGTGTGAAACAATGAACACTGGAACAATAAACAATGAACTAGTCTGTGAGGACTTGTCTCCATTTTTAGTTCTTGTGTTGAGGATACATTGAAATGTATTCAGCTGAAACAGAAGCTCTTTAATCCCAGACACAAGCGTTCAAAGTCTACAGTTGTGGTCCTGTCTTCCGGAACCGCAAACCCCCCCTAACACTCTGTCACCAGTGCATGACAAACTGTGTCAAAAAAAACCCTACCTCACAGACCACATGCATTTTCCTGTCAAACAAAACTACCTACTCCTCTGCTGTGTGCGCTCCACAAGGCACATTCACGGCTGTTTGTGAATTAAGCATTTTGGCATCTCCAATTCACATCTGACATTTAAAGCTGCACTATGTAAGAATTCGCCACCTATCAAATTCAAACTTAAAACAGATGGGGGGAGGGCAGCATTTCACCTGAGTAACTGCCAAGTGCTGCTAACTGTAGCTGCTGATGGCTAGTGAGCACAGATAGCTGTGCAGCTGGCGTCCGCGACTGGGAGCTCAGGGACCAGATGTGGGTGTTTACACAGCAAGCACAGGAGCTTTGGACCGGGGGGAGCAGGGGCTAGCCCTTTAGTGCACTGTGGAGTCTTCACTTAGATAATCTATGTGAAGTTAATTGATGAAGTAAATCTACCGTTCTTTAGTGTTTTTGATATTCCAACTTTAAGTTGATTTAATAAAACCCAGAGATTTTCTTCACATCTTATTCACCTCCATCTCTACCCCCAAAACAAAATAATCAAAGAAAAGGAATGAACGGACTTCCGGTGGCTGCCCAAGCGTGATGCGCGTGTAGTTCTGAGCTCCATCTCAAAAGTCCGATAATACACGAAATATCCTACAATTCAGAAACTATTTTTGTTTAAATTACGTATAAGTATCGCTACAAATGTCGAGCGGGAGAGGAGCGAGGAATAAATTGCCTGCGGACGAGGCAGTGGGCAAAAGTAAAGTTTCGGGCCAAGCACCGGAGGACAACTCAAATGCCGCCATCTTATTAGCCTTGCGTGAGCAAGAAGAAAGGCTAGCCGGAAAAGTCAAGTTGGCTGTTAGAGAGGCAGTCGAGGAAATGCTTGCCAGTGATATTCAAGCCCTGAAAGCTATGATTGAAGCATCCAACGCGGCAGTGAACAAACTCAGCGAGGATATCGCACAGCAAGCCGAGGTCGGTAGAAAGCTGCACGGGAGGCTGGACGCTGCATCTGCTAACATCAGAGCGGTGAAACACGATGTGAGTGACCTCCAGAAAGACCTACTGAACCTCCGCCAGAAAGTCGCTGAGATGGAGGACAGATCACGGAGGTCTAACCTACGACTTATCAGCCTGCCAGAGTCAGCGGAGGGTGAAAATGCCATTCAATTTTTACAAGACAACTTACCCGTCTGGATCCCCTCCCTGGCTGGGGAGAAGATTGAAATTCAACGGGCTCATCGTATATTCACTACCCAGGACAGGACCAACCGTCCGCGGACACTCATCTTCCGGCTACTTCGTTACCAGGACAGGGAGAAAATTCTCAATGGAGCCAGAGCCCTCTCGTCCGTGCCTACACACCAGATATCCAGCGATGGACGGACATCGACATTCAGGCTGCTCTTCTTCCCTGACTACAGCAACGATACCGCACAGAGGAGGAAAGCCTTCGAATCGGTGAGAAAACAGCTTGCCAACAGAGGTCTGCGGCCGTTCCTGAGATATCCAGCTACACTGAAGGTTAAACACAACGGCTCGCTGCACTTTTTCGAAAGTGTGGCGGACGCAGAGACATTTATGGCCAGGCTCGACCGGAGCCCTCGTTCAACACCCAGTGAAACCGGCACCGCCCGCGTCTCTTTCTCCACCATACCGGAGGACGAGGGACCTTCGGCGGACACTTTGCCCGCTTCAACTTGACCCAAAATAGCGGATAACTTAAGGTTTCATGCCATTTCCTCTCCTCTCTACTGTATTAAGTATTTGACCCAATTTTCTTAAAAGGGGTAACGTGTATAGTAGCGTACTTTATTTTACAGGTTTATGGCTGTATTACTGATATTTGTGATGGTTTATAAATGCCATTACAGGTAACTGCAGACTTTGTGATAACTCTAAGTTCTGATTAGCGGAAATTTGGTTTAAATGTCTGTTTCATTTTTATACAAGTATACTACCTCTTAATACTTAATACTGATTAAGTCACTAAGTATTCAATCCAGGTTAATGCAGACTGATTTTGAGGAGTTTTTGCTTTACAAGCATATGGTTATTGAATTATTGTTTCTGATACCCATACGGACTCGGACAGGAGACGTGTATCACTGTTGAAGCCACAGTTAGTCAATAAGAAAGCCCCCTTTTGTTATTTATTTCTTTTCTTTTCTTCTCCATCCTAAGAGACCATTCATCATCTCTTGCGGATGGAACGTTTTGTTGTAATTGTTCTGTGTTTTCTGCCAGAGCCTTGCTATTTACGTAGAGACTGTTATATGTTTTTTTCTGATTTGCATGCTTTACATTTGAGGAGCACAATTTTGAGCAGACCTACATGCGATATCCTCCAGTTGATAAGATGGCTTAAACTTGAACATGAATAACTCCTTTAACGTAATGTCGTGGAATGTGCGGGGTCTAAATTCCCCAGTAAAACGCACCAAATGCCTAGAATTCCTTAAACGTAAAGAGGTCTCCATTGCTTTGATCCAAGAAACGCATCTGAAAACAACTGATGTTCATAGGTTTCAGAATAGATTCTATAAGTGTGTTGCCCACTCCTCTGCGACAAATAGGACAAAGGGAGTGGCTATTTTATTCAGTAGGAGGTAGGGGGTGAAGGTGGAGAAATCAGGCAACGATGGCATAGGCAGAATGACTTACGTCTGTGTTACATTTAACAACACTAAAATCTGTCTTGTATCAGTATATGGCCTACGATCTACGATCGACCTACGATCCAAACTTCTTAAGCACAATCTCTAATTCTCTCTTAGACTTTCCAGGTCATCAGCTTATAGTCGGGGGTGATTTTAACCAGGTGTGTGACACAAATTTAGACAAATCTGTAAATGCAATTTCAACCCAGGACTCCCCTTGTGGGATTAACACCTTTATTTCTGAGCTTAATCTTATTGACCCATGGCGCTTAAGGAACCCTTTAGCTCAGAATTATACTTTTTTCTCGGCCAGGCACAAGACATACTCAAGAATTGATTACATCCTCACTTCCGCCCCCCTGAGTCATTGTATCAATTCCACTGATATCCTTCCCATTGTAATATCAGACCATGCCCCTGTGTTATATAACTTTAAGTTCCTACCGACCCACAGTAAAGGTACACACAGGTGGCGTTTCAATACAACATTACTCCAGAATGCAGATTTTTTGAAAAAACTGAGAAATAATCTTAAAGTATTTTTAGAAATTAACTTAGAGACAGCAGCCTCACCCCAAATACTTTGGGAAACAACTAAATGTTTTATAAGGGGAGAGGCCTTGTCATTTGCCTCTTATTTAAAGGCGACCAGGAGGCACAGGGTTACGCAATTGGAAGATGAGATACGAACTTTGGAATCTGACCTAAAACAGCAGTTTTCTCAACAAAACCATTCAGCACTTTCAGCCCTAAAATTTGAACTGAATAATTTGCTCAAAGATAAAGCTGAATTTGTAATCCATCGTACGAGACTCACATATTATGATCAGAGCGAAAGATCAAGTAAGCTTTTAGCTGCCAGACTAACAAAATGAATCCTTTTCCACTATTAGTGCAATCCAAACATCATCTGGACCCGTCACCTATGACCAAGGTGAAATAAATGATACTTTTGCAGAATTTTACTCTCATCTCTATACAGCGGATCCTGCTCCTGACTTGGCTGCCCTTAAATTGTATTTGTCAGAACTTAAATTACCATCACTGTCTGACAATGATGCAGAATGTCTCGAAGCGCCACTCACTCTTTTAGAACTTAAAGAGGCATTGAGCTCAATGCAAAAAGGGAAATCACCTGGCCTTGATGGGCTGCCTCCAGAGTTGTTGTTGGAACTGTGGGATATCGTTCGGCCATTGCTTTTAAATTCTCTTAAATATGCTTTAGACAGTGGTTCCTTCCATCGCGACCAAAATACATCTCTCATATCAGTCCTGCTTAAGAAATATAAACCACCTTTGAGATGCAGCAGTTACAGGCCGATATCACTCATCACAACAGAATTGAAGCTCTTCGCCAAAGTGCTAGTCAGAAGACTGGAGCCATGTGTAGGTAAATTGATCCACTGTGACCAAACAGGTTTTTTAAAGGGGAGACTTGCATCAGACAATATCCGACGCCTTTTTCATATATTACATGCTTCAGAATCGGATACACGCCCTGCAGCTATATTCAGTCCGGATGCACTAAAAGCCTTCGATCGAGTCAGCTGGATATATCTGTGGCAGGTTTTGGAGAATTTTGGATTTGGTAAAAAATGTATATCAATGATCAAAACACTATACACCAACCCTTGTGCAGTAGTACAAACAAATAATATTCTGTCCAAAATATTCCCTCTGCAGCGTGGAACTCGGCAAGGCTGCCCCCTGTCCCCGCTCCTCTTTGCTTTGTCACTCAAACCGCTAGCCCAGACAATTAGATTAGACCCGCGCATTTCGCCCATCAGTATACAAGATACACATCATAAAATTTCACTTTATGCGGACGATGTATTACTTTTTTTTACTAACATTTCTAAGTCTCTACCTCAAATACTCAAAGTCTTCACGCAGTTTAGCCTATTTTCTGGTTATAAAATTAATTGGGATAAATCCCTCCTCATTCCTTTAAATGCCCCTGCAAAACACCTTACTTTACCGGCCATTCAACATATTCAATGGCATAACTCCGCATTTACATATTTAGGCATAATTGTGACCAATTTCTCGGATATATCGCGTGCAAATTATAATAAACTTAAAACAGAGATTGCATCTGACATTCAGAGGTGGTCTGGGCTCAAGATATCATTGCAAGGCAGAACTGCAATACTGAAAATGAATGTACTCGGCCGACTGAATTTCCTGTTTTCTATGATCCCTTTACCTCCACCACCTAATTACTTTGATGAACTACAGTCCCTGACCACTAAATTCATATGGAATGATAAAAGAGCTCGTATTCGCTTACGTACGTTACAGCGACCAAAACACTCTGGAGGCTTGGCAGTACCTGACTTTAAATTATACTACTGGTCATTTCAAATAAAACAATTGGCAATTTGGTGCAATGAGAGTGCTGTCACACCCTGGCGACAGATAGAGAAAGAGATGGTAAAACCACATAGGATAACGGATATATTATTTTGTGGGGTGAAACCTAGATCTGTATGTAGAAAGTTTGGGCCAATCATAGGCAACTCCCTGAAAATTTGGTTTGCTGTCCAGAAACATATGGGATGTAACACAAAGCTTTGTGACCGCTCTCCTGTTTGGTATAACTACAATTTATTACAGCATTCTGGTCCCTATTTTAATGATGGTTGGGCTTCTGGAGGAATTCACACTCTCCAGGATCTGTATGACAGAAATGGCCTGATCTCACTCCAGGACCTTAAAGAACATTATTCTCTCCCTGGGTTTCCTTGGTTTCTGTATCTCCAACTGAGATCTGCAATCCGTGCCCATGGAGTTCCATGGGATTCACCTTTACCCTCTCATCCGTTGGACATTTGGATTTCCTCTCGAACACCCTCTACTGGATTAGTATCCATTATTTACAATGAACTGCTCTCTAAAAGTGTTAAACCTTTGGGAGTGATCAGTTCTTGGAATCGTGAACTTGAGGGTCAGGGTTATGTTCTGGACTGGGACAAGATTTGGACCAACATACCCATTTCATCTAGGAATCCAGCACATCAACTTATTCATTACAAGTTTGTGCACAAATTTTATGTCACGCCATACAGACGCTTTACAATGAAAATCACAGATGATCCCAACTGTACAAAATGTGATCAGAACATTGTTGGCACATACCTTCATATTTGGTGGGAGTGTCCCTCCGTGTCTGGCTTTTGGACCAAGGTGCATAATTGCCTCGAAAATATTTTAGGATTTCCCATTCCTATGCATCCCCCACTACTTTTATTTAATGATGATTCGGCTCTTAGTGGCAATACCAGATTTGCACAGAAGAAAATTATATTTGCAGGATTGACTGCCGCTAAGAAGTCCATAATACATTCATGGTTTTCCCCGGACATCCCATCGACAAAAGAATGGTTAAACCATTTTAGAGACATTGCTCTTTTAGAAAGGTCATTGGCAGTCATACATAAAGCGCGAGCATCTACTATGCAGGTCTGGGATGCTCTTATTGATTCTCTTTCTGACATAACATTGCTCGCTCGTATATAAGGAGTTTGCTTTTTTTTTTATTCATTTTTATTTTATCTTATTTTATTCTCCTTAATCTCTGTAGGTCAGCTTATCTTCTGTCAGGTACTTCCCCCTCTTGCGATCTACTTGTGTACACAATGTATATGTGTACGTGCGTGAGCATGTGGGTATGTATGTAGGTATGTCGGTGTGTATGCTTATATATTATTTGCTTTTTATCTGCTTTTTATTTAAAAATCTCTAGTTATAAGGCAATGGCACAATGTTTGTAACACAATGTTTAAAGTGTTCAATAAAAAGTTTGTCACAAAAAAAAAGAAAAGTTATGAACCAAACTTTTCTGTTGTGACTTTTCTATTTGTGTTGTGACTTTTCTATGTGTTTTGTGGCTTTTGTATTTGTGTTGTGACTTTTGTATTTGTGTTGTGACTTTTGTATTTGTGTTGTGGCTTTTGTATTTATGTTGTGACTTTTGTATTTGTGTTGTGACTTTTGTATTTGTGTTGTGGCTTTTGTATTTGGCCTGACACCTCTGGGTCACCGTAAGTTAGGGTATTCAGCGATATTAGAAAGTGCAAATACTGTTAAATTCACATAATTATTACCTGTTCTCTCCTCTGTGGTTCTTGTATCTGTCCCAGGTAAAGGAAAATTCTGCGTACTTTCTGTTTTAATTAGTAACACCTGAAAAGACAGTGTTTTAACTCCATGCCAAACCATCTGAATTAAAATCCGTCTCTCCATCGATCCCATTTAAACTGTGGGATGTGATTTTCCACACGTGAATTGGTGATCCCATTTTATCTCTTATGGATTTGCTTGAGCATTCCCTCCTTTAATGCAAAGCCACTGAGGAAATAATCGGCCTGAGCGATGGGAGGAGCTGTTTAGGTTACCCCTGAGAGTGACACCTGAGGGTAGGCACGTGTAGACATCAATATATGGGGGAAGGGGAATGAAAGGAAGTGATTATGTTCAGAGTCTAATGGATCTTGAAGGGATTGTAATCAAAGGCCGATTCCCTATTCATCAGCGTAACTCCACTCTCTCAGGAGCAATTTGGAAAAGGGATGGTTCTCCCCACATTCATGCAAATGAGAGTTTGAACTGCTCTGGATTGTGTTTTGGGGTTTTATCATTTCGAGTTCATGTTGCCTGATGGCTGACATACATCTAAAGAAGTGGCTGGGCTTGCTGAAGTAATTCAAATGAGAGGACAACGTGAGTGTCTTATGATCTTGCTGTGATTAAAAGCCACAGCGAATCGTGTGGTTACATAACCTCAAAAGCATCTTAGCAGTCTTTCACTGGGAGGCAGATGGCGTTTAGGAGGTCGTGGCAATGTAATATGGGGACATGATTTGAAAAGCGTGTTTGAAATACAAGGTAAAAAAAATTAAATGAATATGAAATAAATATTAGTGGAGCTAAGGCCTGGGAGAAACCAGGATGAAAGGAAATAAAATATTAGTGAAGAGATTCTACTAAAGTTCCTACTGAGGTAATTACCTCTTTGGTATTGCTGGTTATATAAGCTATTTGATTGCCACATTGCAAATTCATGGGAATGTATTCAAAGGGATTTTTGTATCATTGTGTCACGGTCCTCTCAAAATCTTCCCAGCCGTTGCCTGCATCATGTTGAGAGTCAACAATTTTTTAGGACTGAACATGGTGCTGCATTTGTATGTGGTAGTTGGGTTGGATGGTGGGCGCAGAAAGCTTTGACGCTCTTTGACACAATAGATGGGGGCTCACATTCTGTGTCCCGCCTGTGGTGAGCTTTAGGCAACACAAGCACTTTTCAGTTAAAAGCTAAGGAACCCGTTGTGTTTCGAGCTTTGATTCTCTGTAGAGTTTTTGTTTTCTGTATTCAACCAAGACAGTGATCTTTGTCCTCCAGCCTAAACATTACTTTAAAAGAGTTTAACATTGGGCGCCCCAGGTGCTCAGTTGGTAGAGTGTGCTCCCTATATCGGAGGGCGTGTCAAAAAATAGTTGGAGGAAATATAAATAAAGTCATAAATGAAGCCAAAAAAAGACCAAACAAATATTTAATAAGATAAGTTTTAATATTGCTCAAGTAACTGCAAGCAATTATTGTACATCAAGCTCAGATATTTAACATTGGTGCCCTGCCTGATGCGTTACCTAACATTTCTTCATCATCAGCCTATACAGATCACTCAAACCCTAATAGAACCTGTAAATGTATTTTGCATGACCAGGTTGTTTTTACTATGCCTTTTTACACCAGGTGCCAGCTGTTCATCAATACACTTGTCCAACAGGCATGTTTTATTGAAGTCTGAGGACAATGGCTTTTGTTGGTGGAGCTCAATAACACAGAAAGTCAGTGATAATGGGATTTATAGGACAGTTAAGTCAAAAAATACAATAAAAATAAATTGAGCTCTCATATAAAATGCTGTGCAGGTGTGTTTAAATGTCTTTTTTTAAACCAGGGAGTATTTTGAGTTGAAAATACTGCATCTACTATAGTATCTTCCTCCCTATAGGGCTAAAACAAAGGGGGTGGGGAGGGTGCTCCTCTACTGCCTGACAATGAGCCAAGAAGCACTTTGAAATGAGAAATGAGAGACAAAGAATGAAGAAGCCTTCTGGTGAAAAAAGACACTCTAGAAGTCTGTGAAGATTGTTCCTACGCTTAACACATATTTAATAAGTCGAATTAGAAAAACAAATCACTTGGCGTCCTACTCTGAGTTGTCTGTCCAAGTTGCCAGTTGGACATAGCAGCAATGTTGTTGTAACACGTTGTTCGTGCAGCCTATTACATCAGATTATTTTCTCTAATTATTAATACGTTTCCAATGTCTCCATCTGATAAAGGTTTCCACTTAGGATGATTCTCTTTCTCTACTCAAGCCGCTGGCCCCCTCGTTCTTCCCAGCAGAATTAAGGGAATTGAGATGTCATCTATGATGGCGGACCCAATCAATTTCCAAGGGTCATCGGAGGACAGCGGAGCAAAGGGAACACAGAATGAAATGAGATGCACCTTCAGTAAGTAGTAACAAGGTCCGATGTCTTCAGGAGTCGCAGGAGCACGCACACACAGGTGAACGGTTTGCGCACACGGTTTGATTTTATTAAACATAAACAACACAACCGAGGCTCATGCCACTCTGCCAGAAAACAACTCAGGACTCGAGGCTCGGGGAGCATGCTGCTGGCGTACATAATCACCAGGGGAGAGACTCCAGCCTCACTGCAGGGGAGATAAATAGACAAGATTACTAATTACCAATTTACCTGCAGCTGTGACTGCAGCACTGTGCCTACACTAATGTCTCCTGCCCAGAAAGACACAACAACCACACCCAGCTGCCACACCATTATCTGTCAGTGAGTCAAAACCATTAGAGGCAGGCAGTCAATTTAGTGTCTGTGTGCTGGAGAAGCAAGGGAGAGACAAAAGTTGCCAAACATTAGGACTGGACACTTGATGAGTACTATACTTTTGTACTATTATGAGGACAAAGTGAAATGGAAAAAAAATCATCTTTTAGGTTACTGAAAAGAGGTTTGTGCAGATGGTCATCCTGACATTGAGAATGCACTCAAGTGCTGAGTGAAGCGCCCACCATGGTGTTGGGATAAATGATGGGAATCAATACTGAGATACTTTCCCAGCGTAACCTCTTTCACCATTTTACCATCTGTGATCAGCTGAATGAAGTGTGTCGAAAATGTCCAAATTGTAGATAGAATTTTGCATGGCCAGTCGTTCTTCTTCACACTTTAGTGTGTTTGTGAGTTTTTTAGTTGTAATGTGGGATCAGCACGGGTCAAATGACGCTTTGTATTACAAAGTGATTTTGTTCTGAACTTGCTGCTGTACCAGTACATTGCCTAAAACCAATAAAATATTGCCTTACCTGAGTTATTACGAAGATAAACGCAAATAAAAAACTTTTCATGGACAGCAACTAACCCTTACAACCAAGGACTGTCATGGTTTGGGTGTCTAGTTTAGTTGTTTCCTGTTTTATTTTGTAGATTATATGTCTGTGTTTACATAGTGTTTTTCAGGCATAAAAGCACTGGTGGTTGGTTTTGATTGACATTTGCTAATGCCATGGTAGCAGAGGGCTGACCACACAAAGCTAACAACAAGCTTACAATGCATAGGGTAATGAACGCTCAACGCTCACCATCAACATTCAGTGGAGACAAACTGCTCTCACAAATGGACTTTCCTGTCTCTGTTCTGGTAGTTTCCACCTGATAAAGTTCAGGATGGACAGCCGCAGACAGAACAAGCTTTTCCTCGATTTTCTGGATTACCAGAGTGACAGGTGACAAGACCCTACCAGTCTAATATATGACTTGGCTTAAAAAAGAGCAACGGTGACGCCACTAGCACCTTTCTGAAAAACTTTTCTGTGCTCAGAGCGGCACAAAAAGAGGCGGAGTGCTCTGAAATAAAAAAAATAAATAAAAAAGCTGGGTGCAGCACTATTCCTCCAGGCTTGCTCCTCATTGTAAAAAAATGAAGAAAGACACTGATGCTCAGAAATAAAATTATGTGTACATGGTCCCTAAATCCTTGTGTGTCACGTTTTAGTTAGCACTTCCTGTCTTTGTCCTCTTCCACCCCTTTTTCTTTGTACTCCTGTCTTTCATTAGTTAATATGTTCCTGTGTTTATAGACCTGTATTTTTTTTCACACTTTGTGGGAGTTGGTATTACAATCAGCCGAAGAAGAAAAAGAGGAACATCAGCAAGAACACATTTTCTTGGTTTGACTGCATCTCCTGGGTTTTCTGTGCCTGTTCTCCAGTCCTCTCTGTGCTGCTGCCTGTGTTCTCAGTGCTTCAGTGGTTTAGCACTTTGTTTAATTTTTGTTCTTCATTAGTTCTGATATTTGCCCCTGCCGTCTTCTTCTGCTTTTGTTGCTTGCCAATTTTGTTCTTTGGATTACAGTTTACTTTATTAAAGCTTGCCTGTTGCTTTTCTACATGCCTGACTTGGTGTTTTGTGTTTGTGTGCACCTAAGTAACACTCTACCAAACTAATAACAAATTACATGTCAGCAAAAATGGACAAGGAAATTATGACTTGATTCTAGTTTTCCATCTTGAGAAAGCATTCACTTGAATTTGTCCACTCTCAAACTAATTCTTTAGAATTATTCCGACACCAGAGCAATGCACTATAATATCTGCAAGCCATACTGTGGTGCACTATGCCTGTGGGAGGAGACAGTAATTTCTACTGCCTGCAAACTGAATCTTTTGATTGCTTTCTGATATTGTAAATGTTCCCAGAATACCTTGCAAACCTTACAAGTTTCGTGCTCTCATGATGCCTTAGAACGTCAGCACATAAAGCAAACACCGCTGAAGATGCAATATGCTGTATACACTAGCAAACACAAGGGGAGGCCACAGATGTTGAAGTGAGGAGGGACGTCTTCCTTTGACTGTAGGGCCTGGGTTAGATCTTAAGTGATGAGAAGCATCCAATCTGCTGAAGTGTCCTTTAGCAAAACACAGAATCTCTACCAGCCTCAGGAGTGCACTTCTCTAGCTGACCGCGCAATCTGACTTGCCTGTGGCCAAGGGTAAGCAAAAAGAGAATTTCCATACTGGAATCAATAGACTATAGCAAAATTATTACACACAGAGACCTTTGCCCTGCTTCTTGTTTCCAAAGGGATGAGCAAAAGATCTAGCCTGACAGCGTTTTCTGTTCAAATCATCATTCTGTAGTGAAGGAAACCTCTCAGTGCTATATATACTATACATTAGGGTATTGAGCCACACTCAAACTAATGTACTGGATTTGGCCTGGAAGATGAATATTTTGCCAAAAACAAGCTATAAAAAGTTACACAGACAAATTGTGAAGGTGCACTCCTTGCCTGCAGCTGGGAAAATTAAAATGACCCATCTTAAAGGGCTAAATCCTATTAACTTAAACCTGCAATAATTGATTTTAGCCACTCAGGGGAAGAGGAAAGAAGTTGTTAACACAACGTTTACCTCATAAAGCTGTTAATTCTTACATGTGTAGAATGAGTTGTGTTTCTTGCCGCCTGTTGAATGTCCAATGTTTCGTGTCTTGTTAGCACTGCTTTTGGTCTCCAACAGCTTCTGTATAAGATAACATACTCCACTGTGTTCAACAACAACTAGCTGCTAACTGTGTCTGTCTGACATGAAGTGCTGAGCAAGGCTAGTGTTTTTATACAGCACCATTCAGACAGGCAACGCAGTGTGCTTTACAGGGGCACAGGAATACATTAAAAAAAAGATATTAAGAACATTTTCAAATTGCATTTAAAAGACAGTAAAAACTAGAATGGCACTCAGTAGAGCTCATACTCTCGCCAAGGCCCAAGGGCCCCTTTTTATTCAATCAAGCCTAATCCAATACAAAACTTAAAACTGTGCTCACTCAAAGATACCAGACACCTAAATACATTTTTTGGAGAGTTTTATTCTTTTTGTATTTATTTATTTTTTTTATCAAGATCTATGCATTATCCCCTGAGAAATTAATGAAAATGTCCAAAAAAAATGCAGTGATGAAGAAAGTGAGAAAAGAAAATCCTGGATCCGTCTCTTTAACCCGATACATGCCAATGGGGTCTATTCTGGGTCGAGGCCCATCCTTCAAGTTTTCTTGAAATCTATTCAGCATTTTTTGTGTAATCCTGCTGACAAACCAACTAACAAACAAATGGCAAACACATAACCTCCATGGTGGAAGAAACAGAAAGGTAAAAATTATGTATGAACTTAGATATTTTAAAGTCACTATAAACAGTAATGCCAACGCTCAATTAAATCCTGTTTTAATTGAGCTGACAAGTGCTGCATTCCAGAATAATCAGAACTCAAAAAGTGTCATGGAATGCTGATCAAAGTCGGGAGTCCAATTCCCGACTTCATGAGGGAACAGTTGTCTGGATCACACGACAATGGCAGCACCCATGGGAAAGGGGTTAGAGGGTACTTGACAACAATAGTATTTATATACAATGTACATTAGGATATTGTGCACCAGGAACACTTTGAGGTCAGAAGTTAGACATTTCAACAAGGAAATTCCAACTCCGACGCTGACTGGAATTATGCAAAACACCCAGGTCACTGTAAATCAGACTATGCATTGCGTTGTTTTGTGTCTCATTCTCAAGACACATCAAATCAATCTTGACAGTCTCTCTGAGGTAATGGCAATGATAACTGCTGAATACTGCACCAACCTATCAGAATTCCCCGCAGTATATGTATCTGGCTCTTGAAGAAGCAGACCAGTGGCACCTGCCCCGGGCATTAGGAGTTACTGATGCAAGTTAAGCTGCGACTTCGCTGAATAAAGTGAGTTGCTAATGGGCCACTCAACTGCATCACCTGAGGCCATGTTGAAAATACCAAGGGAATGACAGGGGGTGAAGGCGAGAGAGGGACAGAGTGACACTTATTGTTATATCCTAACTGTCCGTGTGCCCCAAGGCTACAAGTCACAGTTCCTCATAAGAGGACTATGAAACAACAGAAACTGATGTGGGCAGTGCATGCATGCCTGTCCATTTGTCTAATTGTCTTTCTACAGTAGAGAATACATGCCTGTAGGGCTGTCTTGATTTTGAGACCTCCGGGGTTATCTCTGTCAGTCAGAGCTTCATCAGAGTTTCGACTACCACGAAACACTCGAAGAGGTTATTAAAAAAAAGATAGCACTGGAGGCAATGGTACGCATGTGGGCATTTGTTTTCATTTTAACTGGCCTCTGACACTGACTGTGGGTGTTTTCTCCTTACCATGAACCTCTCTAGCATCACTTTATCTCGCTGAACATCTGTCTTTCTTTTTTTGTTTCTTTCTTTCTTGATCCTTTCTTCCTTCCTTCGAAAAGCAGGCTCTTTTCTCAAGATGACCCAAAACGTTTCTAATTATGATCCTCTCCCATGGGACTTACCGGCTGCCAGGAGCTGGTGGAGTTCACTGAACCTGCAAAGTGTACAGCTGTTATCTTTGACTTGTGGCCAAAACCAGAATTGGAGCGTGTGTAAATTGTGTCGGCTTAAAACACAGTGGCTACTTTTTTTTTTTTATGGCTTTCGGTCTGTAAATCAATTAATCTGATGACAAACAGGGGCAATGAACAACAACATATTTTTTCAGTAGGTGTTTAGTGAAAATGCACAGGAACAAAGACATAGCAGCCGAGCTCAGGGGCCTGTGTAAACAATGAAACACACACTTTATTAATGTCACAAATATTTTAAGTCCCCTTCTTGTGGTGCTTGAACAAGGCACAATATCACCTTTCATCCCAAAAAATGAAACACAAACAGGAAACGAGAGGAGTTCACTGGCTTAATTAAAGTGTATTGCCATGCACAAAGGCACAGTATGCGGCGTGTCGAGAAGCTCAGGCGGGTAAATTACGCTTACAATATTCACACTCACATTTTAACTTTTAACAACCTGCTTTGAGAAGCAGAAGTTGTGGAAGTTATGTGAATACTGGGAATCATGCAGCATCACGTTATTAGATTCCAGCAGAATTCCCTTGGAGATTTTCTTTTATCCTGGCTCTCCTTCGGCTGGAAAGTCACAGGATCGGAGGATGAGGATGTGCATACTGTATACACAGGGGTAATTAAGAAGCCCAGCACATATACTGTGTAAACCCCCCCCACACACACACACACACACACACACACACACACACACACACCTCTCTATCTCTCCCCCTCTCTCTGACCGGTTTGGTCCGGTTCCGCTCCGAGGTTTCTGCCTGTTATTAGTTTGTTCTAGCCACCAAGTATTTACTCATGGGGGGAAATGTTGGGTCTCTTTAAATACAATATTAATCAAGGAGTGTGGTTTAGACCTGCTCAATTTGGAAAGTGTCATACGATGACTTTTGTTGTGAATTGGCGCTATACAAATAAAGATGGATTGATATATTGTACAGTTACATGCTAAGAAAACCAGAGTTTGCACTGGCTATGGTTAGTAACCATGGATGGCTGAACATGATGGAGGCTGTGCAGTGCCATTCTATTTCATTAGTACTTTGTTGTGCAGATGTAGCTGTTTGTGTTCTGTTTCTCTTCTCTGTTCTTGTTTTTCAGTTCCAGGTGTTGTCAGATGACAGTTATTTCACTTTAAAACAGATGTTTCTATCAACAGCAATTTTTAAAGGAGACATGTTATCCTTATTGTCATGTGTTTGATTACATTTTGGGTTACTATTAGAATAGGCTTGCGTGGTTTAATGCTTAAAAAACACATTGTATTTTTCAACATGAGTTTCTGCGAAACAAGAACCTATATAAATCTCTGAAGGGAAAGGGAAAAAAAAGCATAATGGCTGTCCTTTAAGAGAGGCACAGAGATATGTGTGTGCATAACATACTCTGTCCAGGTTAAACAAAAAACAACAACATTTTTTTAAGTAAAGGCCACATCACCATAACAAGCTGCTGCATGGGGTCTAACAGTCATGCCCAGCATACCTGCAAAATATCTTCACCTGCTGTATCTCTGCCATGGTTGGCCTGATGCTGGCATTTGTACACTTGGCCAAAATAATCACATTTAGGAAAAAGACAGACAATGGGCCCGGTGTTTCACTTTCGGTGGGATACAACAGCATGGCTGAGGTGATTTCCGACTGTGCTAGCACTTAAGCAGAAACTGACAGGATTCCTCCTGCTGTCTAGGTGCTGTATCAATTTTTACATGCAAAAATTGATACAGCTGTTCCACACGGATATGCTCCCATGAAAGTGTTTCCACAGAGTCAGGACTGAGTGTTGCAGCTCCGCGGTGGTCTCGTCACACCCGGTTCTGGATTTAATCACCAGATCAGCAGAGCCTACAGCAAGGTTTTTCTTCACTGTTTTAGCCTGCATATGCTATTTGTGCTATTCTTGTTGACAATGAAAATTGGTTTCCCCTTATCAGTTTTTCCTTTCAGTTAGTGAGTTCGATCAGGAAACCAAAAATGGCTCTTATTCTATAATCAAGGCGTACACAGACAGAGGATTAAAATGCTTGTGAAAATGATGATAGATAAAAGGTGCTGCACGGCTCTCACTCAGTTCCCACACTGTATCTTTGCCCACTGGACAAAAGAAACTGATGTGAAACTAATGTTGTTGGGTTTTTTTTGTTTTGTGTTATTGAAAAAATCTGTATGTACTCAGGGGCATACACACCTCAAAACTAGAAACATGTGTCTCAGATATTTGCTCCCCTAATATTGATGAATACGGTGTTGTATATCAGGGTATGTCAATACTTCATCTATCAATATTTGAGAGGCCTTGTGTTGGTTCCATTGATTATTTTGATTGTTTCGATCCCCTTTGAACCTCTGCCCTCACCACTACTGGCTATATTTGACTTTCCTGAGAATGTTTATTTTATTTTGTTTTTTTTCCTTTTCGTACATGGATGCATTTAAAGTTGTAGAACAGTATGGGATAAAATTTACAACACCAACTTTATCCCAGTCCAGCCCAGTCTTCAAATCTCATGTGAAGCCAAATGTCAAGGTCGATTACCTTAAGAAAGGACTTAAGAAGTAAGGACTTAAGAAATCTCCTAAACCTAACCGTGTAGATTTGGCATCTTTATTTTAAATGTGCAATAGGATGTTTATTATTACTTGCTTGACTGTGAAATTAGAGCATGTTGTTTTCAAGGGTAGTTTGGGCCGAACGCAACAGTTACCAGTCGGAACAGGTTACCAGGTCGCGGTATCAAAATTATTATGTAGATATTGTGTAATGTTTTGATAGTTGAGGAAAATGTCAGGGGAATAAGCTGCTGTATGTGATAATGGAAACACTGCCAATGCAGCTGTGGACAAAGCAATTATGGTCCATGTTAAATCATTGTGTCGCTGTATGACAGATGTCTTGAGAAAGGTCCTTGTCACAAAAATTACAAAATTTGTTTTAATAAATCAATGCAGAGTAAGCAGGAATTAACTTTTTCTTTAGAATGTGGAACAACTGAAGCTAAAGCAACACTGAGCTGAAAAAGCAGGATACTTCTAAACCAAACGCGACATATTCCTATAGAGGTCACTGTTATTGGCTGGCCTGAAATGACAATATATCACAATTTGAAAGAAAACATGCTAATGCATCATTATTTCAGCAGGGGGGTGACATGTTAATGATTTAATAAATGCTATCTATTGCTGAGATACTTCTCTTCAATGCATTTGAGGAGAAATTGGCATGAAGGCCCTCTGTTTTTCATTTTTCTGAGCTGCACACCCGACAGCCGTGACCTCTTCATGGAGCTTACATTGCTCATGCTGCAATATAACCTTTATAAGATGCCACATTTCTTTGTATTATTGCCTTGACTGATGCTGACTGCCCAACCCCATTTGCTGTCATTCATTTCATGCAACATTCAGTTCAAAACATATCCTGGGTGCTTTTTTTCGGTGTGTGCAAACTGGGTTTTTCTGCACTTCTGTGTTCTCAGCCGTCGGGAAGAGTTTTAGGCATGCCCAAATCGGAGGTGACCTCGGGGTATAGAGCACACCAAAGGGATTACATCGCCTCGCTACAGGTACAGAGAAGTTGCTGGGGGAAACAAAAAAAGTGGCTGTAAAGTTTGCTAAAGAAAGCTAAACACCATTTAAACATTTCATCATTCATGTGATTGGCTGATCAGTATGTTGCAAATACAAAACAAATGAAATAAGACTATCCTGTAAATAAGATCTATATGCCTAATTTGTAACATCTTTCTGTGCAGTGGCAGGAGACAACAGGTTATTTGTGTTTTGTCGCGACACAGTCAGTGTTTAAAAACCTGACATTTATAAACTGGAATCACAGGAAATAAATGACTGCTGCTTTCAGCCACGACGTTGTTCCAGTTGTACTAACATAAATGCAAGATGAGCTACACCCACATGTTACAAAGAAGGTTAAAACAATCAAAGGTGAATGCTTACTGAATAACTTTAATTTTAATCAGTACGGACCATCACTGTCTGCTACAAATAAACACATTCTTAGGTTAAATCACAAAATTGCTGCAGCACTATACCAAAAATCAGAGGCATTTGTCTCCATCGTCTGTTGTACGCAATGACACAGTTTTTTCACATTTCTCTAATGCTCATGGGATTGTGTTAAAATATGCTTCCCACTGAACAATCAGCTTAAAAATAGATTATTATACAGCCGATGAAACTGTTTTGGTGAACTTTGAAAGATCAGAGACAGGGGAATATGTATCACCTTCAAAGTGATCAGTGATTGATCACTTAGGGGTTCATGTGACATGCGGTATATAATAAGAATCATCCTGGAGTAGTTCATGCTTAATGTAAACGACTATACCACGGTAAGAATTGTAGCCCGTCGTGCTGTCTCAAGGATGAGCCGCAGTTTCTTACCATCTGTCAAAAAACAATCTTGGAATGATGATTCTCTTTATAACTGATTCTCAAATGCACCTAAAGGATGACAAAAAAAAAACCTGCACGCAACATTCATCGTTTGTACTCCTTTTTTCTTTAAAAAGAAAAAAATAGGACACAGGTTGGAAGATCAACAGGGGTAGGAGGGGGGAGAGGGGCGGGAGAGAGGGACGGGGAGATGTTTATCACTTCCTACACACATGCCCACTATATAGAAAAGATAAAATCTCACAAAAGGATCACAGAAGGCCACAGAAGGGTCTTTGAAGGATCTTCTCTCTGAAACTCTGTGGTTAGCAGAGACCCCCGACCTTTCACTAAGTTCCGCCCTCCTTAGTTACTGTTGCCATGCCTTTCCATCCCTGTACGATACAATATACAATTTTTAACCTGCAGTATGTAGTCATCTGAAGAACAGATGGCTTTTGTTCCCACAGTTATCAGCTTTAACTGGCAGCATAGTAAAGGGACATCAAGGGAAGACATGGTCTATAACAAAGTGCACTAAGATGTGTGAAAGAATGTGAGAAAATGCAATGCAGTGTCCTTACGTTCCATTAAATTAAAAAGGGTTTTTTTGGTTGTTTTTTTTAAGTTGATAGTTTTCCCTGTTAGCTTTTTTATTGCAAAGCTACGGTACTGAACCTTTGAAATCTTAGCCTTTGTTTGGGACTGTTTCACCGTAAATGCATCCCAATTTTCTGTGTGCCGGAGCCCCACTGAATGCCCCTTATACCGTGTTGCCATTTGTCCCCTGCTCTTCAGACAGACTGAGTCTGCCACTGATCGTGGTCATGTATACCTGCGATGAAAACCCTCTTACTGTATAAGCACCAGGTCGTGTATGCGTTGATCCCTTTGAAATGAGTCCTTAGCTTTTCAGGATGTTAGCAGAGCGCAGCCTTTTAAAATGTGGGGCAAATGATTCGAAACATACAGATGTAGACATCGTTTCACGTCGTTCAAGGGCGCCAACTTATTTCACAGGGTGCCTTTGAAAAGTGTGTTAGCACACGCACAGCTCTAGCTTTTTTTTTTTTTTTTTTCAGCACCTACCGTTGTGTGTGTTTTTTGTTTTCCGGCCATGGGTATAAGAGGGTCTACGCTGACCCTGACAGCAAAAGAACAGCCTTTAATAACAGACATCTAACTCTTTCGGGAGCTTCTGTTTGATTTCATTGCTCGAGGCAAAGCTGTCTGAATATTACCCAAACTTCCCCTGTGCCGTGGCGGGAAGCTCCATCTCACTGTCTTCATTCTTCATATATTTATTGGCAGCAGGAGGAGGCATGGGTGTGTGCCTGTGTGCTTCAGTTGCGTGACTTGAAAGGGGTTGGGCTGAGAAGGGTGATGCACTGCTGCTAGGGGTTATATGTGTGTGCAAGCGATGGGAAGTCTTTCCCACTAACCAAGCTGGCTGAGTGGTCCAAATAAAAACATTTCCAGGCTGTCCTTTGACCAAAGAGGTCAGACATCGCTGTGAAATCTCTGTCCCTGGGCAGAGCAGTAGAGACATCCTGGAGTTCCTAGCATGGCAGGCCGGCCAGCCAGCCTTCATAACAACACTGCTGATTTGTGGCAAACTACCCGGGCTCAATCGCCTCATCAATCAAGGCTGAAGCCCTGCTGATAGAAACACAAGCACTCAGAGATCCGATGCCCTCTCATGCAATACACATGGCATTATTGCACTGGTATTTTATTTACGCCCACGAACAGTTTTACGTCCCAGACCTTGGGGATGATAATGTCCATGTAGCTATAATTCTCACATGGTGCGTTGCCAGGAAATTATTCAGAAACTCTTGAACCACCTCTCAACACGCATGTGAATAAGGGTGTGCGTTTGTGTGTAGCGCAGTGGTTAATAGGCCCTTTATGATGGATCAATAGCACTATGATGTACAGAAATGCAGCACAGTGGTGCACGATTGAGTTTGGTGTAAGTCTTTTCCTCTCTACTAGTGATTAATGAGCCAGTTTTTTTCGAGACGAAGTAATTACCAGTAATTACTTCTTACCACAAAGCAGTTACACAGCATACTGTAAAATGGGCTGCGAGCAAGATTTCGAACGAAGGACATTAAATAGACGTGTGAAACAGCTGGAGAGTTTAATCGTCGTCACGTCGCTGCCTAACTCTGGCATGATGTTACAGAATGAAATGCAGTCGAGAGGCTGCACACTTTCTCTGGGAATGCCAGAGGTTCCCGGAAGACCTCTGGGTTTGTCTGATGTACTCGTTCAATAATCTAAGAGCATTATACGTAACAGACGAACACTGTGGAGATAAAGCACCTGTGTTGTTATCAATACAGGACAGAAAATCACTTAGCGAGTGGACTACCAATGTAGCTGAGGTATTGAAAGCAGCATTCATCTTTGCCTCGCAAAGCACCCGGACTTTATCCATATTGAGATGGCGAAAAGGCTGCTTCCTTCTCTTTCCACCAGGAGCTTATCAGGATTCTTTAGGTGTTAAATCATTCATTTCAGTGCTTTTAAATTAATCAAAGAAAACAACATAGTTATATTTAAAAGGGTCGTGGCTGCTGTTTTCTGTTCAGTTTGTGGCGGTGCGCGCGTGTGTCTCGAGATAATGTCTGACAGCGCACAAGCTTACGTTCAATTCATAAACGACGCTCGACATTGGAAAGGTTCCCTGAATACCATTTGTAACGTATGCACCTGTGATCTATAAATCTCAAATCATCTTAAATTGATGGCACCTGCCTTGGGATGCAAGGTGCACGATAATACCCTGTAATTGGGCTCTCGCAAGAGGCTGAGGGGTAGAATAGCAGATGACAGTCTTTTACGTTTGGCGGGCTAATTTGTGTGCCAGAGTGTGCTCAATGCTAACCTAAGATGGCGACGATAACCGAGTGGCTTAAATGGCTATTTTGTTTACTTGAGTATTTTTTTGCAGCACTTGCGTCTCCTTTTCTTCACCCGCCCTTTGGTGCTTAGATGTGCAGGTGGCGGGCTCCAAGTCGGACAGAGCAGAGAAGAGGTCTGTGGTGAGGGGTCGAGGTGGCACCGACTTGGGTGAAACAAAGATGCAGCTGATGTCTGATGAGAATATGATATGAGGACGCTGCATGCTCCAAGTGAGCTGGGCCTCATTTTTTGGATTCTGAGTGATCGTTATAATAGAGAGCTGAAGTCACACCCCTTCCAGTTTCCTTCATGGGACCTTATTTTGCAAAAAAAAAAAAACATGTTTACTAGTGAATATAGACAGACAAATCGTTGTTTGGTTATGTTTGAATTGTGCGATGAATTACGATTATGACGCCTGTCGATTTAAAAGTTGTTTTTTTTACATGAGAAAGTTGGAGTTTTCCGTAAAACAATTTGAAGTATAGGACTGTGAAGATACGGAATTATAGAGACTTTACTGCTGCAATGTTTTCACCTTTGTTAATACTTTGTCTGTGTCATGTTGGTGAACGTATGTGGAGTAAGATGATGTCGTTCACCAAGCAGTGCCACACAAAACTACACAATATTTTACTATCTTTAAGACAAAGTGGTATTTTCTTGGCCAAGAAAATTGCCTTTTTAAGTCACAAATATCATATGAGTACATCATGGTACAATTCAAACGGCATCAAAAATATATTTGTCCCTCCCCGTTCACGACCATACATATTTTTTCAAGAACTGGAAGGGGTGTGGCTTCTGCTCTCCATAATTTGCAGGTAAAAGGTGCGTCTGCTGTTTAGATTTCACAACTAAAAGCTAAATAAAACAATCACTCATCAGGTCATTGACCTCTGTAATATGTCATTTTCATGCACAAAATTGTAAATGTGTGTATCTTATGATCTAAATGTGATAGAAATGTAAACCAAATATGTAATTTCAAGCTTCTGGGCATGAGGAACTCATTTATGCCATTGATAGCACTCTAAGAGGCTACAACACACACCTCACACTCTAGCCCTAACACACACTTAACATACATACTGTGGGAAAATAAAATCCCATATTTTCACGTGGTTTGGCCTCTCATTTACACATCAAAACCCCGATTTTATCACAGAAAACGATTATTTCTAAAAACTCTGGCTATTGAGAGTATATTCTGATTTACAGGATAACAGAAGTAGATGTCCATAAATCCCTCTGTAATTATTTTCCCATCTAATATGACAACAAAATGAAAAAAATATTTTGAGCCTGGCTTTATCACACGATCTGATTTCGTTTTTAAAATGTATGCAAATTAGAGCATTTTTAATAAGATAAGGCCTCATTTGCATTTTTAAACATTAAAATACAAAAAAACTTGCAATACATTTTTTTCTTAGGTTAACATGAGTAATCAACTGAGAAAGTTTCATGGTGATATCTATTATTTAATTTTTTTTACCCTATTCACCTCTAGTGTCTCGCACTTAATGATGTTGACCTCTTAGAGTGCTATCAATGGCATAAATGAGTTCCTTATGCCCAGAAGCTTGGAAATGCATATTTGGTTTACATTTATATTACATTAAGATCATAAGATACACATATTTACAATTTTGTGCATGAAAATGACATATTACAGAGGTCAGTGACCTCTAGCTGACCTCAGGGGTCAAACTGAGAATGCCTCCACATCTTAAATAAAAGCTCATGTCCTGAAGAATAAACCCTGAAAGATTAATGCGTCTTTCACGAAACGCAAGTTTGTCCATTTTTTAGGAGCTTAACAGCCCCACTATAGTCCCATCGTCTAGCACTAGCTGTCTCTACGTCAGCTGATATTCCAAATCAGTATATTCAGATCACCTGTGCGCAGGGTGTGGTGACTGGGTGCTAATTAAAAGGTGAAAGCAGCTTGCAGCATTCCCCTCCCAGCCAATCAGGATGTGATATCACCTTTTTGTGAAGGCTTAAGAAAGATGGAGAGGCACCCAGTTTTTGTTCAAACCCGGCAGGGCCCATCATGTCTGGTATCCATCTCCATCTGCAGTATATCAAATTACACACACGTTTAATTAAATGTTCATAAAAAAAAAACCCAAACACCTGTTAAGCTCTAAAATACATTGAAAAAGGCATTTAATTATTTAAATACAGCTGTATTTATTTGTATAATACCGTGTATTTCATTTGCTCCAGTTGACAAGGAGATGCTTCTGATTTATTCTTGCTGTAAGCTGCTGGGGAGATATTTTCTTTCAGATCTGATCGCTGATTGCGGGTTTTAACTTTTTCCAAGTGATTTTGCAAATGCACTGTTTGCAGCTAACACTTCACAGGCATCGGTTTTCTCTGTCACTTCACAATGAGGCAAAATCATTGTTTGGATCGGGTCAGACGATCAAGGTTACAGTCTTGTAGCTGTATAGAAATGTATCAAACATGAAGTCCTGTATTATACTTGTCACATTAACGGTTCACAAACGTGTTAATTTTAAGTGGTTGATTAAAATTTTACAGCATTGATGTTGGTTATGGTGATGAATCATTGTATTGTTGGGAGTTTTTTTTTTGTGGATTATGGTGATGGATCCATCAGCTCAATATGAACACACTACATTTATATTCATTACAAGCACAAGGCCACAGAAGACATTTTCACCTCACCTTTTAAACTACTTTCCCTGCCCTCTGGTTACATCTGTTCTGACTTCCAAGTATAAGAGGCTTAAAAAACAAATATGCTGTCCTTCATTTGCTTTCTGTCCGGTCCTTTTCTGAACTGTCTGTGATCAGGCTGTGTCTCTCTAAGGTGGCCTTAGAGAGCTCAGTATCAAACTGCTACATGTTCCAAGGTATCACAAGGCGTTTAGCGCTGCAAAACGGTTAGCTGGGAGTCTGCAATCAGTTTCCAACCGGCAGAGCAACGATGGTTTCAGTTCGCTGTGTGACAAACGCAGTGAAAAATGTAAAAACTCACGTCAAATTGTATGAAAAAAAATAACACGTATTACGGAAAGCACTGAGCCTGATGGGTAATGAATACATGCAATACACCATTAAAGATAAATTCCTTTTTTCCTCTCAATCCTATTGTTCCCCTCGGCTCGATCTATTAGGAAACACTGACGTCCTTTATTAAATTATGCAACATATTCCAAGACCTTTTTGCCGTTCACTTCAACGGCATACTAACCCACATGAATATTTTGCGCATAATTCTGACATGATTACTTGATTCTGCTCGAAGTAGAAAGTCTCTGTCTGTCTGTCTGTTTGTCTCTCTGTCTGTCTGCGTCTGATTTACATTCACATTTAGCAGACGCTTTTGTCCAAAGCGACTCACAGTAATTTATACACTGATGCCAGTGGCGGCCATGCAAGGTGCCGAGCAGTTTGGGGTTCAGTATCTTGCCCAGGGACACTTCAACATGCAGACCAGGGGAATCGAACCAGCAATCTTTCGATAACAAGACGCTGGCTCTACCCCTATGGCCCCGTCTCTCTCTCTCTCTCTCTCTCTGTCTCTCTCTCTCTCTAAGAATAGTGATGAAACAGTCAATTTCACTTATTTTTGATTACTTAAAACGTATAAATAGCCCCTTTTATTTAACACAAGTGGAATACAAAGGACACAAAAAGCAGCAGCCATGTCAGTTTTGTAATGCCTCTTCAAATAGCCGAACTTGTAGAAAAAATTGTGTAATCAGTGCTCATTAAAGAGACCAAGTTTTTCACTTTAACCATGTTACATAGCTTTGATAGACAGTCCATTATAAGAAACAAAATAACAGAGGAAAGGTCGTGTCGCCGACACTTAAAGCAGCTGTGAGGATCACAGCACGGACATACTTAATTGCTCATTGAATGTGTGTCTGGAGGTAAAAGAAAATATGCATCTTCCTCAAGTACTTCTCTCCCTCCCACGCACCACTGTTTCCTCTGAATCAAGCATCCACCTTTTCAATTGGAAAACTGAATCAGTGAATGCACCACTGAATCCAGAATAGTTGACATAATTGAAGAGCAGACATAAGCTCTTTATTCAATATCATGACAGATTATAGGGGGGCTTACATTCCACCTTGACTTAGAGTGCTCCCCGTGGGGAATGGATCCGGTTGACCTGGAAACACGTCAATAGGAGAAAAAGAGCAGCACGTAATGATGCTAAAATGTCCCTATAATGTAGGCACACCAAGTCATAATTATTATCAGACTACATTTACATGCAATGAGGCTATTTCCTGTGCAAGAATTAACCTCTCTATGGACTGCAATCATGTCTGACAGGAGCGTTGATCATGGCATGATGTTGACTAGATTTGCCTGGTTTGCCTCGGTTTTGTCCTGGTTTTGGTGTTTCAGAATCCTGACAAATAAAACACTAAAATTACCTCCTTCTTTCTCAACGTTCACTAATTCTAACTAATTCACAACTAATTAACTATAGTACCTGACTTGTTTTCAGCACTTAAATTGACATTTATAGTGTTCCGTTCCTCTCAAAATTACTTAATCTAATATAAAAAAACATACACAATTAATTCAACATTCGACAAGCTACCACAAAATCAAAACAACAAGCTAAACGACACTCTATTGTGTAAACCCATATAGGTGAGGAACTGCAGAGTGGGTTCTTCTGTGTTCATCACCAAGCTTCTGCTTGCAAATACAAGTAGTAGTTAAAAATTGATCTTTGAACAAGGAGTCATGTGACCCAGGTTTAATATGAAATATTGATTTACAGCTGCTTTAATTTTCGATTTGACTTGAAGGTATATTTGCTAGATGACTAGATGAACATACATAACTTCCCAAATCATAAACTGATATTTATATTAAACGACGATTAAGTGCCTGAAAGTTCTTTTGCATCCCTCGGTCCTGGTTAAACACCATTGCACATAACGTTCAGAGTGAGATTCAGCAATATTTTATTTAGAAATTCACTCACACAATGCACAGTATAGTGGCCTGCCTTAATGAAGACGCATAGATCTATGTGCACTAATGTGCATGCATCATAAATTAGACTTAGGGATCAATCAATAGGATGTCATGGCTAAAAATATACTGTACACCAGTGCATAATGTGAGTGCATAACAATAAAGTCCTGCTTTCTGGCCCGTACTAATGATTGGTATTTATATCCAGACCAAGTTAATCAAGTGCGTTGACATCCATTCAGGGCTAATGGTGCAAGCGGCATTAGGATCGTGTACATGATTATTGAGATTAACAACAACCTGTGAACACCATGAAATCAGAGTTTAATAAATGTGATGGAAATACTTGAATATGCATGTTTGAGCCATTTTTAGTCCTATTTAGTCCCCTTGCGCTTCTGGGATTGATGTCTGGTGTCTCTCTGGAACTGACAAGCTCGCTTGGCATCACTATTACAAGGGCCATATAACATCAGTCTTTATATGAGATGGAGCCATCTGAAGAGTTTCACGTCAAAGAGTTGATGAATGTTTTTAGTGCATAAAAGCTCATGTAAAAGGAAGTAATTTCTTTACTGTATGAATCATCTTCAATGGTGTGTCCTTGTTTTATTACTGTTCCCTGCAGTGAGTTATTTTCTGATGCTGATGACTGACTGAAATTAGAGATGCACATGGGCAGAATCAAATAAATGACCTTTCCGAGTAACACTAATGACATCCGGCGAGGGCTTCGCACAAAACACTGACATGTCAATAAAGATGTCCCACCTTTCACGCAGCAATTATCTCCACAGCCCCGTAAACACCATTCCTACGCCACACACACTGAGGATGTAAGAAATGCTGCGCAGATAATCTTTGCTCTTCATGTGCAATGACTGAATACTGCATAACCATTTTATCTTTTTAATTTAGCACTTTTTTTTCTCCACATTCATACAGGGAGAATAAGGGTTTTCAAGTCGCTCGCACAAAGAGGTGTACAACCAAAGCAGGCTGTGTCTGTGCACAGATTTAATGATTATATTCGCACCATTTGGTGCCAAAATTCCTGAGATTCTTCCTCTTCCTCTTCTCGTTTCTTGTCGGCAACTCTGACATTTTTCATACACTATTTTCAGGCAAGTCACACAAAGACTCCACTGTCACAATAAGATAAGTGCGTGACTCTGCGTGTGTGTGTGTGTGTGTGTGTGTGTGTGACAGAGAGAGAGGAATTTGTCCATGAGCCTGTCGTCTACGTATAGGGCCTGTGCAAACACAGATAAAGTCACTTGTGAAGTGTTCTCAGAAGCACATACTGCCTCTCTGCCACCCTGCAAGGTGGTAAAATGACCAGACAGGAGGAGTGTATGTACAGTAAAGCGGCATGTCCAGACCTCATTTTCTGGGCTTTAGCCACCATAATTTCTTTTGTACAATGCTAAATAATTCATCCTACTTTTTCTGGATGACTATTAATGCTGAAAGACCACTGGAGAATGAGACAAATGAGAAAACGTAATGTATTAAAAAATGAATGCAGTATATAAAAATGGTGAAAGAGTGTTTCAGGCTTCCACATTCACAACCCAGCACAAGGCCCTGCCTGAAACAAAAAAAAAAGTGAATACCCTCACATTACCTATTGACTTTAAAATTGGATCTAATAACTCAATTTCTGACAATTCACAGAGCACATTTTGAATGGGAGATGGCCAGGAAGTGGTCTGAACTTTCACAGCACTTCTATTTTGTAATAAGTATGATGGTGAGGTCTTTTTGGGCCAGACCGTGTCACGCAACCTGCGGCTCTGCCTCCTTCCAGCATGCCAAAATCGCCACATAGCCTTGAGCTGCTCCTGGGGGCTTGGTTAGAGCCCAGTGCAGACTACCATGCAACACAACATGTGCAATGGTTTTAAGGAGGGCGAGGGCAACAGGGCAGCGGTAATTCTTTTTACCCAGGATGGCGATGTCCATGGGGTGCTTGTTTTTCTCTGCGGCTGCGTGCAAGGAGAAAGTTGTGGAAAATCAGCAGAGCGGCAAAAGGTGACAGATGAGGGAAAAGAGGAAATGTGTCATGGAAACTGATGCATACAGCCAAATATATTCAAAACTGGATACAATAATTTATTATTTTCATTACCACGAATCCTCTGATTATTCCCTCAATTATTTGCTTAAACATTTTGTCGATAAAATGTCAACATTTCCGAAAGATGCTCAGTTTATTCTCTCAGAAGAAAAGAAGCGAGCGGGAGACACTAAGTCTGTGTTGTTTTGGCTTGAACGTTTACTTAAAATTCCTTTTTTCCTCTTTAGATAGGATAAAAGTATGTTCAGGGGACCCTTTAACCAGACCTGTCTTGACCCCTCTGCACGTGTACAGTGAGTCTTTGGCCTTCCATTTAAAGAAAACATGGGGGGTTATGAACCGGGTGAAGCCACCAGTGGAAAGGCGTAGATCCACTGTGGCAGGAGCCACAGATGTTCCTGCGATTAAAAATTCAAAAGCCACTGAAGTCAATGTATTTGTGTATGAGTGGGTGGAACAGAGATATGCAGAGAGAGACGAGGAAAGCTGCCTTTCAGCGCTGCCTCTATACGTGCATATTAGTGCCTGTGCAGCGATGGGGGCTCTCGTTATCTCGCGCAGAAATATTACACACACAAAAAAAAAAGGTAAAAGAAAATAAATAAATGTGTCACTCATTGTGAGCTGTCACACCATTTCTGCAGGGGAACCCGGTGACATTGCCCACCAGTGACAGGCAGAAGGCATTCCAGGAAGCTTCTGAAGGTGACCTGTGAAGAAAGATAAAAGATCGTCTGATAAAAACTGCACCTATGGCTTTCTTGTCAATGGAAAGTTGCAAAAACTGACTGGTTTTGGTAAGCATGCACAACATATTACATAACTTTGTTTCTCAACCCCAGAAAACCCCTTTCTCAACCCCTTTTTTTTCCACAGCCACACATGGCTGTGGGTGTAACAAAAGCCCATCGAGCAGCATTCTCTCCTCAGTCCCGCCTGTAGAGGACTGTGTCCGTATCAGCACTGAGGTTAGGGATGCTTGGTTCAGCATAGATTCCAGTCACGATAAGGCCCGCTGTCCATATCTGAAGCCCCTCTTGTCATTTCCTCTTGACACTTGTTATCTGACACTGCCTTGCAGTCCAACAACTCTAACTCCCTGGGCTCGCACCTTGTGTCGAAGTCCAGACAGAATTTATCGCACGTTTAATGGCTGGGTGGTCATTCATGCAGGGAGGATCTTACACATTTGAACAAAACTGTGAAATACCTCCTGATGTTTCTTCTCCCAGCTGTTCCATTTTTTAGAAAATTGAATATCACATATGTTTGTTTGAAGCCGACGTCATAGGAAGAGGCTCTGGAGGGCTCTCAGTTTTGACAGCTGATGTTGTGAAAGGTAGAGTTTGTTATTTTTATTTTGCCGTTATTATTATCGCATAGATTTATCCGTACATTTAAATTCCAAATGTGTGGCAAAACTGTGAGAGGATTTGACTTCAGAAAAGACTCAATGTGGAACATCATTCAGATGTGAGCGTCTGTCGCGACGGTCCTCTTCATTTCACAAAACACATTTTTCATTACAGAAAATACAACATTACAGAAAACACAAGGGCATTATCAAAAAACACAATGACGTTTCGCACAACACAAGGGAATGACACAAAATACAACAGCAGAGTCAGTCTCCCTGCTGTTTGCTATTCGTTACAGTGTCTCTGTTAGGCAGAGCGGACAGGCCTGGAGGACTGTGGATGCTTGGTACAAAACTAAAACCACTTACTTATTCATGAAAAACAGCTAAGGCGTACAAGCTATTGATTTTAACAAAAAAGTCAAAGAAGAAAGTGCACATTTACCTTCAGGTAAAGCACCATTCGCTATTAAGATGCAATGGTTTCCCTTAGTTTTGAATCATCCATTTCATCTTTTGTTCCTCTCTTGTGATGAGGAGTCACACTTTTGACTAAAATGTCCTTTTAAATAAGAAAAAGCAACAACAACTACATTCGTGTTTCGGAAGGAAATTAGTTTTCTTTCTTTTGTGAAGCCCAGGACAAGAGAGAAAGTTCTTTGTTTGCAGTTTGAATGTTATATGTATGTTGTGTTTTTTGTCTGACATCACCGGCCAAAACCAGCACCACCAGTGCTCCGAATACATCAATACTAATGCATGCACAAAAAAAAAAAAATCCTCTGATATGCGCATGTAAAAGTGCAAATTTCATTGGAAATGAAAAGGCTTGATGTGCCGTGTGTGTGTGTGTGTGTGTGTGTGCATATAAATATCCTTATTGCATATTACAGTAAATGGGCCATTACACTAAATGACACCAGAAATTTAACACAGACAGACAGAATTTTTGACGATCCCTGCGGGGAAAGAAAAAGGGGGATTGAAGCCTTCAAGAAGACATGTGACCTACTTGGCTTAACCTGCCTTTGTTCAAGTTTGTTCTCAGAGCCAGCTGTGACACGTCTGCCGCTGTCAGCCGGAATCATGCGATGTAGGGCAGACGGACGTAGAGGAGACAGTCGGCATATATATGTGTGTGTGCTTCCCCCAGCCTGTCTGCGTAGGCGAAGATGGCAGCCTTAAGTGCTGCGTGTCTGCGCGCAGCCCCGCTGCCTGGGAACACGCTGACCATATGCATGGCGCTGCTGGCAGACGAGCAGTGTTAACGGGGAGGAGAAAGGCCATTCAACTCTGCTCACTTGGTTCTGGCTCGGCTCCTCCGGTCTGACGGCACCTGGCAGACAGCGAGTACACTACAGGTAGTGTGCACTAATGAGAATACATGGTGGTGTAAGAACTCTCATTTTCCTCTGCTGGAATGTGTTTTTCTCTTGCGGGAATTGATTAAAGTTGAACCCCTGTACATTTTCCCGTTCACGCGTGGTGTCAGTTAAAAACCATACGGACGGCCCCCTCTTGAGTGATTTTTAATACTAGACATACAGTGGTATTTGCACATATGAAAGCTTGAGGGGTGAAAAGAAATAAATCCAGTCCTCCAAAGCATTCAGAAAATCCACAAATTCTTCCCTTCATCAATGTGAACACAGCACATTTAAATCCCCATATGACAAAAGAAAACAGAGCCTTTAGGGACTTAGCTCAGAAACGCACTGTATGCACACACTGTGTTATTTCAGTCCTCTGTAAATTGCTTTTGTGCGATGAAAATATTCATCAGTTCTACGTCAGGGATTGTTTTTTTTTTTTTGCCGCTCCTGATCTCTCTCCAGTCATCAGCTGGATGTTTTACAGTAATACAATGTTCTTTATCTGTCATGACTTTTCAAGATACTCAGAGTGGTGTGGTGTAAATGAGCCTGGTCTCTCCACCACGGCAGAACAAAGCTTCACGCGTTAATTGGAGCTCCATTTATGAGGAATAAAGCAACTGGCAGTCACCGTGCCTTTATTCATTGCGGGGAACATATACTTTGTGGATTTCATTTCGGAGAGAGCCTAATTCTCCCTCCGCCAGCCGTCAGATCTAAATAATATTTAAGTGGGGAGTTGACAACAATGCAGTAAAACTATATGACAATGTCTGGCTTAAAAAGTAATGTTTAAACACTGGCTGTGTGTAAAAACAGAGAGGAAGTTTGATGAAGGGTGAAAAACACTGAAGCAAATGTGTGTGTTAAACTTTGACCAAGTCTCAATCGTGAAAGCTCATTGGTGTCGTTGAATCATTTGCTAAATAATAATAATTTAAAAAAAGCTCTTCCTCAGCAAAACCTTAAATTACCTGCATACATATGTGTCCAAAAACATTTGTCTCTGTGCTATAATTTCACAAAAATGTGTCATTCTCTTTGGTTATGGGTGATCAAGTGTCTCTTTGTGAAATTACCATCCATTTTAGAGCCGCGGTAATAAATATTTTATACCTTCAATGGATGAAACTGACTATACATAATGTGACAGGGGTCATTATAACCCAACTCTCCAATTTTCCTCAGCTGTAACATCTTTTAGGTGTTATGGTTTCATGGCCGGCGACATTGTTTTCGGTTCAGTCTCTTTGCTGCCATCGCCCTCGTCCTCGTCCTTGTCTGCCAACCTTTAGAAATGAATTAGCGAAATATGTAATTTTCTCCATGTCCCTTCGACAATGCATAGAAGCAGTGCCCCCAGCAGCAGGATGGCATTAGTAGTTTGTACCCCTGGTCTTCATGTCGAAGTGTCCTTGGGCAAGATACTGAACCCCAAACTCCTCCTGATGTGCTGGTCTGCACCTTGTATGGCAGCCTACGCCATCAGTGTATGAATGTATGAATAAATGTAAGTCGCTTTGGACTGCTACATGCCCTAAAATGCAAATGTAAAACAATTGACAGTAGGAAATGGGCAATGAACTGCTGACTTTTGCCTTAAAGTCTGATGTTGCATTGACTCATCCAACCACACCGAGCTCCTCCCTCCGAGAACTTTGCCGCCTACAGTCGACATAGTTCACTGAATCACAATTTCTACAGCTGTCAGAGAACTTCATGACTTCTATGTAAACGTGTTGTTTTGGGGCGCTGATAGTGTTGTTCGTTTTAGGAAGCCTTTTTTTTTTTCTAGCAGCTGACAGCTGTTTTCAGGGGAACCGCTCTGATGAACCGACTGTAAACTACCCGCCCAGCACCAGAAGGGCAGACAGACAAAGTTGTGAGCTAGCCGATGAACATTTTTGGAGCATTCAGCAGCTAGAGAGCCAAATATGTTTCACCAGAGTTGGTGGGCATCAAAGCAAGAGCTAAAAGAATTGCAATAAAAGGACAATAAAGTTTGGAACCTGCAAATGACAGGAACTCCTAAAATGGATCTGATCAACATTCATATAAAAGCACCATCAGAAGACATAGGAAAATATTCTTAATTCACCTCGTTCATTGCCATATATACTTTATTTGTGTAAGTAAGTGTACAATATGTACAAAAAATATTACAGAGGTGCATTTTATGTGTGTTAATTTTCCTGGTTTATATGCACAAACACAAAAGAGCTGAAATCAACTTAACCATCATTATTTTTCCATGTTTTACCATCCACTTCAGACAATATCAGTTTTTGAGCTTGCATCAGGTTTTCTGGGTCCCTCTTGTCTTCCCAGAGAAAACGTCCTTCATTCAATGCAGTGATATCCCTGCGGTTGTGGTCCTGAAATACAATCCAGAGTGGACTTTTTTAAAGTTTTCAGTCTTTTTTCGGTCTCAGACGATCCGGTCTACAAAGGCGCACTCAACACATCAACTTCATTTGTTTACAGCTGTTTGTGCTGCCAACACGTGACGAATAACGGAGGCACGATAATACCAGCATCGTCTTAAAAGTGAAATATCGACACTGGTGTGAAATAAACATCTCCTGATATGATTGGTAAGTTAAGCCTTTAATTATGTGCACGTCATACAAACCAAAGAAGTTTTCCTTATTCGCGAATGTGAACATTTTGAAAAGCATCGATCGTGGGCCATCACAGAAGTGTAGAGTAGAGTAGTGCACTGGTGGTATTGGCATTCAGCCAAAAGGATTTGGAAAATATTGGCAAATCCAATATCATGCACCCGTTTAAAAAAATAAAAAAATAAATGCTTTTGGTTTTAACAATTGCACACTTAGTCCAATTGAACTGCGTGTAGAAAAGACTGATTGATCACCCTTTAAGTTTTTAAATTTTTGTTCAGGAAAAAAGAAACACAGCGGGAACACTGTCTAGTTCGAAGAGATCAGCATGTTGTTATTTCACACAGTCCAGCGACTCTGTGAAATACATTCACAGAGCAAAACAAGACACTCCGGAGAAACAATAATCGGATATTATTCAGTTAGCGAGAACAAGTTCTTGCTTATTCATGTTATTTAGCAGTCAGCGGGTTGTGCTCAGCTCATCAGTCGCATTTATTTACTTAACCCTCTCATTTGACCCGCTCGGCTCCCTACACAACATTAAAGATGCAATTACACATTCCCTTTTTTTTTCCTGTTTTAATTAACCATTGTAGACCTGAAATCAGCTCAGTATTCTCCTCAGTGTTATCAGTGTACTCGACTAAATATTGCTGAGAAAAAGGCATCATTTCCTCTATTAAAACAACATATGCTGGGTCAGCTTAGCCTCCTCTCTGCCCAGTATAAATCTGTTTGATCGTGCCAAACATCTTATCAGAGCCCTCAGTTTATCAGTCAGAGCAAAACATGTGCAATAAAATGATACATGTGCATAACACCAACAAACTCTGGCATTCTTAAGGACATACAACGCCTCAAACATGTCGACTAGCACATGTTCTTTATGATTATTTTGGACAGCCAGTTACATTTTGTACATCCAAATATAATCGTTGATATAGAAAAATGTATATTAAAGACTTTTTAAAATTGCTACTAAGTGAAGTTTGATCACATCCACGAGGTCTCTGATGAAATGAAATGCACCAGCCAGCCCTCTGCATCTCAGCGCTGCGGATTACGTCTCAGCCATCGCTGTGCCAGACGACGCCTGTGGTAGTTTGATTCTCGAGATGGGCTGTGCGTTTGCTGTGATTTCAAAAGAGTGGGAAACCGGCTGCTCCCAGAGCAAAGCCAGCGCTGACTCAGACGCTCTAACCCCTGCGCCCCAAATCACACAGCACTGTTATCTGCCAGAGGATACAATCAGCGAAACACATCAACAGTTCTGTCTCCGGAGCCGCTCTGCTCACGTGCATGCCTCCGATATGGGCCTTCATATGCACATTTAACAAATTCATCAGATCGCTCACTAATTGCGTGTGAATACTCTATAGCATGACTCATAATGAAAGAACAATTAGGCCTCTCTGGCTTTGGACCAAAAGCAACACTGCTGCCTTCAGCATCTTGCAGGCGAACCACGTGTTGGTTCGCCTGACCCCGACTGTCGGACCTCAGGGATGATCAACGGGCTTCCTGCCCACCTGAATGTCGGAACCTTCCCTCCCTCCTGTTTTGTCATCTATCTCAGCTCCTCGTGTGCAGCATAACCCTCCTGCTTCTATTAGCTGCGTAGCCATGTGTGACGTGGACTGGGACGTATTCCCGCGTCTGGGCCCGGATCCAGAACCGAAGTGCGTTTCACTCCTGATTGGAGCCTTCATCATGTGTGAGCGCTTACTTGCTCGTCGGATGATATTCTTATGTCGCGTGTAATCCCCTGGTGATAATGTTGTTGTGGGAATTCAAGAATTCATCCCCGTCTCCAGCCCACCTCTTCCCATCCGTCTAAAGTGAGAGTCCGGTTTGTCCCAAATCTTGTCGACATCGAACTGCAGGCAAGCTTAACATGTCCATACATATTAATGAAGCCATGAAGTCATTTATTCAACAGCTGATTTACATTGCAAAGCAGAGAGGTCCTAAATCAAAGGGATTTCAAAACACTTTAAAAGATTTGCAAATTAGAAGAGACAAGCTGTTTATTTCCCTTGCATGTTGTAGCTTTTGGCCCTAAACTTCATTTTAATCCTAACTCCTTCATTAGGCAAATAAGAGAGTGGCTCCTTCTGCGCTAACGCAATTTGCCGAACATGTCTACAAAAAAAGAAATAAATAAATGTGCATGTTTGCATGCAAGCGCACGCATTAAATATAGCCTCAAAGCACATTCGCAAGCATGTCAGCGCGCAGACACACAAACAATGTGCAACTCCACATATTAATCTTTTTTCTTGGCCGCGACTCGCTAAAGCGTTATCTACTTGTCTGCTCCTCTCTAGTCTCGGGGGAGAAACTGGCATGTGGCAGAGCCTGGTGGAGCACAGTAGGTAGGACAGGACTCAGGATTTGTATGCAACGGGAGGCACCTTTAGGAGGAGTATGTCTGGCCTGTCTGACGCTCAGTGATTCTCGGCGGGTAGGGAGCAGAAACCCACTCAGTTGGAGGAAAAGACTTATGAGCTTTATTGATCACAGGCTCATACAGAGAGCGGAGAAAGAAAAAAAAAACAGAGCTTTTATTGACGTCAGGACTGCAACAGGTGAGGTAACTGAAGAATTCATCGGTGTGGGAGAGTAAATTAAAAAGATAAGCTCGATAAGGGGTTTTGTTAATATTTAAAGAAGTGCGAGCTGACACAAAACTAGCCGCTCAGAAACCGAAAGGCAGATTGTTAACAGCACTGGATGTCAGGATTGCTAGATGATCATTTCTCTTCCACACCACTGGGAAAGGGAAAATCATGGACGCACAGCTGCACACAAAATGTAAAGATCATACGATCTGCTGATGACTCACTGGAGTGTGAGAGGATTATTACATGTCTGCATCGTCAGGGTCAGTGTGGTGGAAGACACTTGTCTCTTCAGGGTGTGTGGTCCGGCATTTACATCAATGATTATTATGTACCGATGGTGGACTGTACATGTACTCAAGTATTGTATTTATGTACTAATTTGAGGTTCCTGTTCTTTACATGAGTATTTTCTCTTCATGCCACTTCCTGCTTCATCTCCACTTCATTTCAGGATGGAATATTTAATTTCAGATTACATTATATTGCCATCTGCCAGGGAAAACAAAGCCTCTTCCTGTTTTGGTCACACAATGGCAGACGCGCTTCCTTGGTGCTGTGAGAAGCGAGGGAATCAATCCATTGGCGGATGGTGTAATTTCTTTTTGGACTGTGCAATCAGTATTTAGGGTTAGATGCAGGTCTGTGTTGGGTACAGACAAGTCAAACAGCGGGGATCTTTTGAAAAAGCATTAGTATAAATCCAAGTGCGTTTGGAAGTCGTGTACAGTGGTGCAGTTTTGCTGGTTTTGTTTTTTGCTTTTTTTGTGACTGAACATGAACAGCAACTTCCCTCACGTTTAACTGCGCTGGAACGTTTTATAAACTCTGATGGTTGAAAAATGTCATTGGGGAAAGGAATGAACTCCGGGGCCAGTAGGTGAGAACTGTGAATCTTTTTGTTTCTTTTTCTCTTTCTTGTGCCAGATGTCTGCGAAAATGCTGTGACCCAGAAAACAGTTGTATGTGATTGGATAGACACGGTTTGGAGTAATGGAGGTGGCTGTAGCACCTGTTTAGACCGAGAAGCTGCTCCAGAATAGCAGGCTTTTTGTTTTTTTTCTTTCTTTTTCTCTGCCAACATCCTGTGTCAGTGTGCTCGAGATGATTTGTACAGCCTCTGGCTTGCCTACCTATATGCTCACCAACTATGTGACAAAGTTCAATAAGCCGAAATCCCCAGACCATTTACCTGTCTGCCTGAGCTTCACCAGACAACTGTGACTGCTCCTGCTGTCCGCTGCTGCTGGAGACTAATCTCGCTATTCCTGTTTAAAAAAAAAAGAGAGACACGACACACAGCAGGTGCATGAGTGAGCAGAGAAGCTAATGCCAGAACTCTAATTTGAAGATGCTCAGTTGTCTTATCTTATTTGGGGAGCCTGCAGCTATGGGATGGGGAGGGGGTGGCCACAGTTGTTGGCAGTTTACCACGGCAGTCAATCTGGCAGCAGTCGGCACATGGTGTCTGACCCCCTGTTGTAGCCGCACATGGAGAACGGCTTGTTTTTGTTAAGCTGCGGAATTATGTCGACATAAATGTGTGCAAGAATGGAATTCATTCTCAGCAACAGGTCCATTTTTTTTTTCGGGGTCGATGTCTAAGATGATGAAGCCTGTAGAAAAACAGCAAAGTTTGCGCATCGGTGGTGATTTTGGACATGAGGCCCTGACTGAGATGTTTCAGTTTCAAGGCTGTGGCCAAAAAAAAAAAAAAGTTGTTCTGTACAAGAAAGACGAGGACGTCAAGTCGCAAGGACAGCTTTCAGTACAAAGAAAGAAAAATGTCTTTTGCAGAGCGGTGCCGACAACTGCTTTGATTACCCTGGATTTGAAGAGGTAACTATCACTTTAATGGCAAATATTTATCCAGTCTTGTCTCTCCTGAATACAGATCCAAAGTGTTTAAACACTTCAATTATACACGACACAAGAAAATCCTTCAAACACTTGAAAAAAAAGACATCCTGAAGTGGTGAACAATTGTGTCTGCAACATAAGCTGATGGAAAATATGGAGAGCTGATGGCCAGCAAGGGGAAACTCAACTGGTCTCAAAAAGGAATCATATATTGTGTAAGCATATGAGAAAATGACCCTACTTCGTACTTCCTCCATTTCCTCAATAAACAGTTTTTTGGTCAGCATACGGTCCTAATGACTAGTTTTAAGTCGTATTCAATACAGCATGATTTTCATTTTATAAATCTTGGCCTTGTTTATGGTAAAACAGATGAAAAAGCACGGTATGCTTTAGGGACGTGGCTGCCATGACTGATAAGCTGCTACCACTACGTGTCATTGGGCTCTTAGTCAGATCCAATCAGGATATCCTACCCAGCTCCCTCATAAAAATATTGTCACATCTGGCCCCCTAAAAAACTAACCTGGCAACGGCGTTAAGGTGCCTCAAAACGGTTCTCCCAAAGCAATGGTTGACATCACAGTGGGTTTGTGGCAAGTATTAAACTATTAAGCGCTGAAACTGATCATAAATGTTTGATTTTCTAAGTTCTTGTACAGCTACCCGCTTCAAGTAATAAAATACGAATGAAGCGAAGGACCAATGCCTCCCAACCGCGCGGTAGACGAATGGTGATGAGATACCAGATACAGACAATGGACAGGTTGTTGAGCAAAAAAAAGTGTGGTACCTTAAATTCAGTCTCTGGTGAACAAAAGAGCAGGTGGTTGTCCTCAGTGGTTGCAGAGTCTGCAGCTTTAACCCGTCTCTCGGTTGGGGTGATGAACAAGATGGCACACAGGTGTCCAGCGAATTCGTTGTCTTCTCCAGCGAAGTGCAGCGAACACTGAGCTTTGAGTTGATACTGTAGTGTAAGCTCGCAGTCTCTGAAGAATCTCCAGGGTTTCCACATCAGAAACGACGAACTAAAGCCCTTGACATTAGCCCGGATATCTAAAACAGGCTAAGAGTCCATTCACTTTGCTAATGAATGCTAACCACATACATTTGGTATGCTAATGAGCTAACAAAACACCTGAAGCTAATGCACACGCGTTAACAACTGTACAACACACTTCAAGCAGAAATGTGTATAGCTGCTCACAGAATCATGTAACGCGATTATCTTAACAGATTTGTTACATCAACTCTTTTTAGTCTTTTTCTCTGTTGCGATTTGTGATCCGACAAGCCACACAACTTAGCTCAGACTCTCACTTCCTGTTGCCGCTCACCTGTCCATCAACCACCTCAACCAATGAATGATCAGAATAACTCTTGTTCCACTTCCTTTCACAACCATGAACTCTTCAAAATAAAACTCAATATTTATAACAATGCTCATCTTTTTTAAATGTAGTTATTTTAATCATCCATGAAATGGATTTTTTTTTTTTTTTTTACCATTTTAGCATTTTTATCCTGATGTAACATTTAACTTTTCCTGTATGTTCTTTATATTAACAAAGTCACCTACCTATATTTCAATCTAATTTTTCTAACAATACTTTTGTCTTTATACGTTTTGTTTAATTTTGTCCCGGTTACACAAGTGATGGCATATAAAGGTCTGTCCCGTTCCATTGGTGGATCACTACCCCTTCCTAACTTTGTTTTCAGGGACACGGTGAAGTTGTAGCATTGTATTAGTTGCTTCCTGCTATGTTCCCTCTGCCGATGGAATCACCAGAGATCACGTCTTCGCGCTGCTCACCTACTTCTCCTGTGAAAAAGGTATTAACTGATTTTCTTTTCCTTCTTCTGATTTAAATTCAAGAGGAGTGGATTCATTATTATTCTCATGCCAGTTGCATGACTTCTATTCAAACGGCATTCTTTTGGAGCAGACCCCCCCCCGTTGTATCTGTTCTCTTTTCAGGCTGATTTAGCTCTTATCAACCTTTGTGATTTTTAAATGAATTTGATATCACATTTTTTTCTGAGCATGTTTTAACAACGCCTTGTGACATTTCTCATACTTTTGAACGTAAGCAGTGTCTTCATTGCTGCAACGCCTGCGAGGATCGTTTACTTATATATTTATCTATTAACATCTGCGGCGCACAACGTGACGTTTTAACTGACACCTCGCATGAATATGTGTGTGTGTGTGTGTTAGCTCTGTGTGTGTGCGCGCCTCTGTTTTAAACAAGGACAGCAGTTAGCTGAGGTGCAACACCTTTTCTCTCATTAGACTTACTAAACAGGATAATGATCCCCCTGAGAATCTGTCTCTGTCGCTCTGCTTGCCCTGTCACTCTCTGCGCCACCATCACCGTGGTGATCAAAGCCAGATGTGCTCACTTCTGTCGCCGCCGACAAAGCACAACTGTACCGAGTGTTTTTACAGTTGTCACTCTGCTCCGTGCGATAGCCCACAGGGAAATCTACTGGATTTGCCGGAGCGACATTACACAGACCTAAAAAACACGCCGCAGTTCTTCCTCTTGGACTGTCGCTCACGCAGGGAATTAAAGCAAGCTAAATTTGACCGATTAAAGTCAGATATAATTAGGTTGTTTTTTTTTTCTTTTTACAGCTGCAATAAAAAAAAAAATCACATATTTCTAAAGAGCACCTGACACCCAAAATAACAGTACCAGCTGCGGCCGCAGATTTGTTTCAGATGAGCAGAATTTTCTAAATATTTTCCCTCATCTTTCCGTCCCCCTCTGGTGTTATTTGAACATGTTACTGCCGATGAACATGATGGTCTTCAGGGAAAAAAGGGAAAGTTTTCCTTCTCATCTGCAGCATTACTGAAACTCTACTATTTATAATCCTTTTTTTTTCGAGCTGGGTTGCAGTTCCCTCAAATCGTGAAAGGCCAAAAAAACAACCAGTAAACATCGCCTGCCACCGAAAACAGCAGCGAACTGAACAGCACTAATTTGTTGTGACTACTGTGAATAAAAGGAAATGTAGAAAGCTCAGACCACAGGATACCACTTGGCGGTTTAAAGAGGGAATGAATCGGCGCTTGGTGACAGATATCTAATATCTGTTGAGATATTTTGCATGATTGCAGAGCGTGTGAGATTTGTTTGAAAAAGCGGCGAGGGATGAGCTTTCTGTCTTCCGAAACGCCTTAAACAACACAAAAACATCAACAAACATCTCTTTGAGACGGAACAACAAAGACAGAGAGCTGAAAGAGGACAGAAATTACAGCGGTGTAACGCAGCGGTGATCAAAGAAACACACACCAGACAAAACACAGAAAACACACCTGCAGTGACAGATGGAGGTAGCCCCGGCAAAGAAGAGTGAGGGCAACGCACCGCTGGGAGAGGAACCGGTAGACGGGAACAAGGGAGGAATAATAAAAAAGGCGGGAAGTGTTTGCTGTTGATTTAAGTAAATGTTCAACCACTAACACTGCATAAGCACTTTGCGCAAACACGAACATTTAATCTAAGACCAGTTCCGCTTGATCTATGAACAGGAAAGAACAACGAGAGCCCGACTTGTCCCCGGGTGACACCATTAGGGTGTTGGTTTACCACCATAACCGTCTCCTCCTGGATCCGAGCCCGACAACAAGGTGACTCGGCTCCGGCTGCGTGATGATTAGTCAGGTTCTGCCATGCGGCGATTGTTCCGCGGTGCAGCTCGAGGAGGAATAAAATAGAAACATCAGTTTGGTTGTCAGATGGCGCATTGGTAAGAGACACAAACTCGGTCTGATAGCACAGCAATTTATGAGGAGTTGAGAGAAAAGGGGTTTGGGAACAAACAGCTCAAGGATCTCTGCATTGATGAGCGGAGCCATTTCAACTATTTTCTTCTTTTAGAACCTTAGTGAACAGACAAAGAGGAGACAATCAGTCAGACGCTAGGAAAAGAGGAGTGCTATGAGACTATTTCTCCGGTGAGAGCATCCGCCGTGGAAACAAAGGAGATTCCAGGAGGATACAGCGCGGCACATAACCCCTCAAACTGTGATTTTTCAGTTGCCCGCCTCGTGTACATCTGATGGAACAGATGCGCATTAATTGTAATCGATAAAGCCGTCTACACAGAACCCGTGACAGCTCACGTTTCGCCCACTTAACCATGAACTAAAAATGTTCTTCAAGTGTATTTGCGTCAATTTAACCAGCATCCGCAATTGTCTAAAATATCAGATTCACTTTTTAAGACTTACAGGCCAAATTTCCTAAAATTAAAGGCCCCCCCAACATGTCACAGTTTGAGACACACATCAAGGTTAATTATAGCAACACTGGGAATATTTCGAAAGGAGAACCATCAAGCTCTACAGAAGCTCACAGGCAATTAAAAAGGGAGAGGCTTGAATGTGTAAATTCATAAAAGCAGCGCAGCTGCGATGGCAGGAAACTGGAGGGGATGCACGCAGACAGCGTATGTGGGTCTTTGTCCCCCAAAAATCTAAATTCAGCCTTTATTTACTCAAGTTTTGCAGTCCACAAAATATTTCTGAGAGCTTCGCAGCAAAACAGCGTTGACGCTTAACAACTAGAGCAGCCGGGCTCACGTTTCCAAACCAACCCAATCACCAGAATAAATGTTAATGGAGTATGTCACTGCAAAGCCCCAGAGAAGTTCAAGCTTGAACATTTCTTGATGTTGCTGTGTTTGCTTAGGTTTAATGTTCTGTTTGTTTCTTGTCACAACGCTGTGCTCGTGCTCTGATTAGGTTGAGGCACAAAAAATAAACACTTGGTCAGTAAAACATCACTGTCTGGCTTCAAACACCTGTTTTGGTCGCCACAAAAGCAGAGGGAGACGGTCGAACTTCACCTGTTTGGCGGCGCTGCGGCTTCTGATACCGTCCCCTCCACCTCCTGATGTTAAATGTCAGCGAACGCGACATGCTACGTCTGTTACAAATGTCAACCCTGGACGTGTCTGTGGTTTGCAGAACGATGACGGCAAACATTGTATCCTGCGTTTTTTTCAAATCACTTTGGGATCTCCGGGCCTCTGGAGACTCGGACGTTGTGTGGAGCATTTTGTTGTGTGGTGTGCGACTCTGTTTAGCTGTGACACTCCAGAAATGTTTTGTGGACTGCGAAACTTTACCTAACTTTCCATCATCACATGGGGCGAGTAGATGACGAACGTTTAAGCAAAAATAAAGAAGTACATAAAACCAAGTCGCAAGCACTTTCAATGAGTGTTGTCTCGTTATGTGTATTTTTATTCTTTTTTAAAGTTCAAGGCTGTGATTTCCCCTCTTCAAATCCAAGAACTTGTGGGAACCCTGCCTCACTCAGCTGAGCGTTACTAACACACACAGCGCGACAGTCGACCACTCTGAGTTTAGATACTTTCAGAGATGAATGGCTTGCTGTTCACCTCACTGCCCGTGCCAACACAGTGTGTGAGCACCCTGCTTTCTGGGTTGCAAAAATCCACCGCCAGTCGGCTTAATCCAGGCAGCAATTATGCTTCGCACCAAAAATGCATTCGGCAAAGCAAATTAATGGCACTTCACTGTGTTTTCGCGGGAGACGGGCACGGATGGCTGCACTTCCTTCCTAGCCACTCTCCACAACTGTGACTGACTCGATCAGCAGTAGATTACAGAGCGATTCTGCCAAAACAACCTGAAAGTACACATTTTTGCACCATAAAAATACCACAGTGTGATGTGTGCAGGCAGCCACGAATGTGGCACAGCGTTGCTCTATGACTCTTGGGTGGGGGGAGGGGGGGAAATGGTGACAAATCTGTTGATCTCTCTCCCCCCCACCCTCCTCTGCAAATCCTCAGACACATTTTTAACTTCATCTCCAATCAAAGAAGCCCAGATTGCAATCTGCCACACAATATGCTTTGCTCCACTTTATTAGGCCCATAGATAAACCTCGTGGCTGGAACACAGGCCTGTGAGTAATGAAGGCTCCCTCAGCATAACAAGATCCTACCCTCCTTATGCTCTCCTTCTTCCTCTCAATTTGTCGCGCTACGAGTTTAGCTGGTCATTCTCCTGCTTCCCTCTACAGAAAAAGGAGCCGGCCCGCACACAGATGCTGTAGCAAAACATAATCATGTTTTAGATCTTGAAAGCATGCAGGCAATTGAAGAGAAGCTATTGTCGATATGTATGCAGCTCCAGGTTCCCTCCTCCTGATGTGGACAAAATGTTCCCCGAGTTAATCATGTTATATTCCCAATTAGATGGTGTTCTTACCTCACACGCACACTCTCATGAAGCGAATTGTTTTTTTTTTTCTTTTGCACATATTTTTTGCAAAAAATGTAAGGGAGACTACAGGCTGAATGTCTAAAACATTCAGCGACACCTGTGAATCTGAATCACTTGTAAACAGGGACATGTATACAGTACATTAATTATCTCGTATTAACATCACGTCATGTCCTCTGACAAGCCATATAGAGAACCCCCCCCCCCCCACCCCCACCCCCACCCCACCACCACCACCGCACACACACACACACACACACATAATCACTTAGATCAAAATAACATCCAGGAAAATTAAAAGAAAAAAAAACAAAACAAACTTCAGTGACAGAGATGGAGGCACCAGGGGGGGCGCGGGGGGGATAGAAGAGGAAAAAACAGAAAATGTACTCTTCTCTGGGGCAGCGGTTTTACACGGAGATGAAGCATCGCAGAAAAAAGGTGACTCGTCGTTACATCTTAGAGGGCCTTGAAAAAGACCAAAAGCCCTCTGCAGCCGGCTAAATCGAAATCACTGGAGGAGCATCAACCGGACCGCTGAGTGCATCATCAGAGAGGTGTTGGTCTCTGGCTCGGCTCCAGATGGGGGACAGCCGTGTCGCTCCCAGCGCCGAAGATATTCACCAGCTGACAGGCTAAAGCAACCAGACCTTGTCAGTTGGTGGGTTAACTGTCGAGAGAGATCTCTCTTTCTCTCTCTCTTCTGATATCTCTCAGTTCAGTCTATGTCCACACATTATGGGAGTTTATCTTCTGTGTGATGCGCAGGTGATTTACGTTTTCACGCGGGGGCATGTGTTCAGCGCCGTGCTTTTTAATGTCTCGCTTAATTAATGAAAGCCGGCGATAAACGTTCACACATGTTCTTCACGAGCTTTTGAGTCAGGTGCGTTTTTTATATAGACAATTTAACTATGCAGATGTACAGAAACTATGATGAATCTGGATTTTTTTTCATGATGTGCACACACGATCGGGAGGGGGTTTTACGAGCTAATCCACTGGTGAATTACAGCGAGCTCGTTATGAGGCAGGTTACGCAAAAAACTCCCGAGGACACCGCTGAGCACAGCACCTTGGGGTTCCTGTTGCTCAGCTGAGGCTCTACATTGCAGACCAGACCAATCATCACATTTTGAAAACAAAGTTGAATATACGAGGCAGAATGGAGGAACGCGATGTAACTTTGAAAGGGTTTCAGCAAGCCACTGATAGCGTCCAATGATTTGTGCAGTGGGTAAAGAAAATACTGTAAACACTCGAAAAAGAATAAACAAATGAACCCTTTGGACCTTGACTCCACCATGTAAGAGGAAGTTTTGAGCCTGTTTACAGCTGATTGCAGTGCTTACTGTGTAGTATTCGTCCTTTAGAGGGATTTTATTATTGTAAGAAATATTTAATGTCTCAATTTTAATGAATATTTTAGGGGATAAAGACTGAAGGCGTTCAGGGCTTCCCTACTGTGGAGACAAAATCATCTAAACAGTCATGAGTCAAACATATTACCTCCTCAGTTTTCCCATAATAACGTGTTAAATTTTATTTGCTTATGACAGATTTCAGGATGAGCTTTGTTGACAAGATAAATAAACCCGTTATCACGAGAAAACAATGTTTTTCAGATCAGCAGTACCATACCAGCATGCATTCATGCTATTACCTTTCCTTTACAGTAGCAATCATGTATATACCTTCATACGAAATCAATACGTACAACAGTAAAATGGCAAAAGGTCATACAAAGTTCACGTGGTTTGCTTTAAAACTCCGCAAATCCACCTTACAGAGCAGTGAGTGCATGTACTCTCTTTATCTCGAGAAAACAATTGTTCTTGAGAAAACAAATACAATTTGTCACACGAACATGGAGGAAATATGTTTGACCAATGTCTGTTTAGGGCTTCCACACCCCTGTACTTGATCAGTGACAATTATTTTAGGACAGCAACTGCAAAGACTTGATGTGAGTTTCTGCTCACCATCTGAATAAATGTTACGTACAATGATAATAAGCAACAAAACAAGAACAACCAAACATTGACGCGTGTTCATTTCAGTCACACTTTTTGCTTTATTTTATTGTAAATGAGTCTATAAAAGTGACAGTTTATTGATTATACAACAAACATGCTTAAGATTTGAGTGACTTCAGTTGGAATGTGAGACTAACAATAGAGTCTAGTACAACCATAATCAACTTGTCAAATTACATCTAACCACAGCTTTAACATGTCAGTACAATCATACGGTATAACTCACATACTGGTCCTTTGTGAATATAAATCCTAACATATAATATGTAGTTTTACAGAATGCATTAACATGTCTTTTAAAAATAGAAAATACAAACGATAGATCAATGCTTGAATATAAAAGATACTCCATAGGGAACAGAAAAGACTCAAAGGCCCTGTTCACATTTGGTAGGTAGGATTTGTCCTGAGAGGTCCAATCACAAGCGGACCACTCTAAGTTCAGGTGTGAACAATCCCAGGACGCATTTGAGATGTGATCACACATTCGGTCTGGGACCACATTCTTTTAGCAATGTGTTGGAATACGGGCCCTGGGCCACACTGACGGATCGGCCACTCAGCTGAAGTCCTCGGTGAAACAAGAAATGCCAGAATGGATTACACACGGTTTGATTTCCATGAAGTCCACCGTATTATAAATGACGTGTTTATGCTTTTCTGAACCTGCTGAAAGTTGGCAGCAGATGTTTGTGAAGACACCGTCTGCTTCAGCCAACCATTAAACTCGTAACTGCCGAATCCCAAGACTCCTTTAACAGACTTTGCAAAATGGTAACGGCAAATTCTAAATCATTCACGCTTTCTTGTAAATTTGGCTTGATTTTTAATACATGGGTTAGGGTTGTTTCTTTCCTTGTAAAAAGTGTCAGCATGTCGAGGCAATGCTTTACCAGCCCGTCTGCTTCAGTGTCTTAAGTTTGTCTTACCTCCCAACAGCTGTTGATTTAATCATTTGCACTCAATTTACTGAAGAAGACAACATTTTATTGATGTAAACAGATAATAAAGGCTACTTTCATACTTTGACTTCCACGGAGAAAGTCACCAGACTCCCTTAAGAAAACGCACAATTTTGAGAGTTGTTGCGTTATGAGAAAATTATTATGTGGGCAAACATTTTATTTGAAGAGATATTTATTCCATATTTAAACTTAACCATTTGTTCCAGTTACTTAGTAGTTGTGCTTGCATATAGAGTAAAAAGTGAGATCTGATCACAAAGGACTATTAGGCCCATAGATAAAGCGCGAGACGCATGTCAATCCAGGTGTGAATTAACAGGCTTAGAGCTGTCCACTTGTGACCTCATCACTCCAGATGGACGGTGATACCAAATGTGAACTGCCTTAAAGAAGAAAATTTTTACTTGAACTTGACGAACAACATGCAAATGTGTAAATTAAAAACTAAAATAAAGGTAATAATATGATGACGGTTTAAAATACAAACTACAGAAATACAAATCAGCGGCAATGCCAACGAGGAGGACTTGTGATTAATTCAATGATTTCATTTTGGTTTAATTTAATACGTCAAATTTCTGGCTACAAACAAAGTGCTCATCAACGTTTAATCTCTTACTTCAGAGATGCTATACCCCCCATCGTCTGGTTTAATAACTTATAGCCAAATGTTCTTGATAGTGCACTTCCTAGGATCAGGTAGAGACTGTGTTGAATGTATTTGGCTGTATTTTACGAACAAACTAATAAGTGTTTAAAGTGTTTCCACTAAATCGAAACAGTATCTGAGGACGTTCTGTGGACCAAAGTGTGCCCAGCTATCTGTGCTGCACCTGCCTGGAGGATTTCTATGTCTGTACCAACAAGTGTCAAAATTCTAAAAAAAACAATGGCTTTGTTTCCTTATTTAATGTTCATACCGGAACGTTTTATCAACTTTGTCTTGATCAAACATTTTTCTTCTTGTTTACAAAATTGCTGAAGGAAAATCCTTCAGGTTTACATTCAGAGCGCGTTGCAATATGTGGGTACAATTATACTCTATATAATTATGCTGTATATGTATGCCATTTCAGAGATAATGTGAAAAATGAACCTCACAAGGCCCTGAGTTTGGCCAGGAGAGCTTCCACGTCTGACTCTCCATTGGAGCCACAGCTGCTGCCGACTGCAGCACCGGTGGAGGTCGGCTGGAAGGCCGGAGGCTGTGTTTCAACCTCCATCTCTTTCTCATTCGGTTTAACCGTCACTCTCTCCACCACCCGCTCTCTGTCCAGCCAGTAACTGTGACCGGGGGGGTTCCTGTACCTGCGGCCCGACTCCGAACACGCAGCAGCCTTTGACCGGGCTGCAGACGGATGGCCCTCAGATTCGTTAACGGCCTCCTTGGCCAGGGGAGCTTTCACCACCGCCGAGCCCACATTTATATTCTGCCGAGAGCGAGACCTTTGTAAAGGTGCCTTGTTGTTTTCTGTGAGTGGAAGACAGAGGGAAAAAAACAGTGAGCAAAATCTAGAATTAGGGAGGACACTGAGAAGATAATGGCTGTGCAAATAACTTGTTAAGCAATTAAAAGCAAGGTGTTATCCCGATGACAGTAAAATATAGAATCGAAAAAGCAAGAGGGGAGGAGAGAGGTTAACAAAGCAAGCGAGTGGATACAATGTGTGCGTCAGGCATTCTGCAAAAAAAGAGAAAAAGACTGATTAAAAGAAATCACCAGTAACAAGACGCTTTAGCAAGCAAATGCACATGCAACACAAAAGGACATATAAACACATGAGCTCAGTGTACACGCCGCCGGTCACACACAAACACACACCACGGAAGCATACACAGTGTATACAAACACTGATGAGGACAGATTTTCTGCAGCAGACTGTGGCATGCAGCAGGCTTGATATGACGAAATGGATACGGCTGATCAACCACAGCAGAAACTCAATAACACTGTGCGTCGCCCTTTTCCATTTTCTCTTACATGACACCCTCCCACCCAGCTCCACCTCCTCTCATTCCACCATTATCATCTATTCTCCTTCCTCCGCTCTTCATCTCATCTCTTCGCTCTCTCACCAGTCCTCTTCATCTTCCTTATTTCCGCCGTTCTCCTCAGCCTCCCGCCCTCCCCCTCTGGTTTCTGACTTAAAACACACACCCAGACAGACGGTGGAAAAGAGCGACGGCCCAGATCAGACCTACGTTCTGAATTATAATCCCTCTGAGTAGATCTTAGACTTCATCATCAGTATGTGTGCGCTGGAAGGAGAGGGTAAATCCATATTCATGTGACCTTGAGCGAGCGGCTGAGAGGAGTGGCACGAGGAAAGACACCGGCGCATTTAAAGTTTCCTGAGCATTAAATGTCTGGCAAACAGGAGTCAAACACAGCAGAGCAGAACAGAGCGACCCGCTCTGTCAGCCAATCGGTAATGAGTTTGGAGCGTGGCCAGTCAGTCATGACAGTGTGTTTTATGGGCCACGCTGACGAATGACAAGGAACGTCCCTGAACACAACCTCTGACAAATAAATAAGGATAAAAGGGGGAAAGAGAGCAGACACGACGGAAACGACTGCAAAATTAAGCATAGGAAGGCAGCAATCACACTCACACACACACACACACACACACACACACACACACACACACACACACACACACACACACACACACACACACACACACACACACACACACACACACACACCAAAACTCGTTAGGCAAACAAGAGGCAGTAGCGGGATTTTAAAAGGATGAAATGAGTAGAGTGTTGCCTCGCTGCTGTGACTGAACATTTACCACAGCTGAAAACTCAACTCTCCTCTCATTATCTCACCCTCTCTGCTCTCTCGTCCTGTTGCTGAAGTCTCAGTTGTTAAAGATGACAATTATTCCCTGCTGTCAATCATCTTTCGCCCAACTCCCCTGTCCCATCCTGTCCCTCTAGAAACCTCTCATCCAACCCCATGCCTGTTTCTTTTCTGCATGATCAGATTGACTGCCCCACAAACGCACATTTCCTTTAGACACAACACACATACAGATGAGGCCATGATGTCAAGGAAATTGCCAATTATCGTATCAGCAATTTGCATTTTAATATTGTGTTTACACTTGTGTTAAAACTTTGGACCGGCGCCATTTCTGTCTTCTTGGTAAGTGAGAAGCAAAAAATGGAAGCGGTAAGAGCCACAAATGATGTTTATTTTAGAATTAATCATTTAACTAATGTCTGCTAGGAGCCATTAATGATTATATATTAAAAACACATAGTGGAGAGTAATACAAAGTACCGGATCAATACATGAATTTGCACTTCAATAACAGATTAAAAAGAAAACCCACACTTCAGTAAGACCTCTTATCCTTATGTGGTGAACATGATCAAAGTGCTGGCAAGTTCAGTTTCTTCTCCCTCTGCCTGCCCGTGACACCTTATTGCCCCTTCCTTTGAAGCCTCACTAGATTCTTAATGCGTGCCTTCATTTAAGCTGTAAAACACGTGTGAGAGATGTAAACTGTGTCTCATCTCACAGGTTGCACTCCTTTTAACCAAGAAACCCGACACTGGTTTAAAGGGGAGCGAGCGGGATTCGAAGACAAAAACACATGCTGAGATTTATCCCCCCAAGTCAATCTGATACAGTTTCAGATATGTGACAAGCAATCTGATATAAAAACTGTAGACATGCCTAAAGCCAGTATGTTTCACTTCCGCTTAAACTTGATATCTTTTTTAAATGCAAAAGAATGTAAGTGTTTTTATTTAACTGCCAGTAGCTTAACCAAAAAACATTTCATTACATTCTATTATTTCAAGTACAGCAACTCCCCTCAAAATCATAGCTATTGCCGCAACGTCAACAGTTAAGAGGGCTCCACCGATTTAGCCCTGCACTCTTATAATATTGTCAGATTCATAATGGGGAGTAAACAAAACAAACAAACAAAGGATTCAAATATGTCAACAGAACTAGGTGTCATTATGGATCCCACCACTTTTCTAGCACCTACCCTACTTCGCCTTTGATTGGTTGCGTTCATTGACTTTGCTCTCGAAACTCAAACTGTTAACTCATAGTGTAGCTCTGTTGCCCATCTCAGGTCACTCATCCTTTAGAGCCAGGCTTTGCTGTTAGTAGGCTAGGCGGTGTGGACAGGCCAGGTTTTGACAGACCAGGCTGTCCTGGCGCTCTGTCTAGCCCAGAGACACTGCAACTGAGACAGCCAAAGAGGTTGGTGTGTTTACTGAGGCAACTACAGCTCATAATCCCATGAGACAGTACCAGACAACCATGGTAAATACAGTTAGGAAATATAATGCTAGTTAGCTAATTCGTAGCTCATGTGGTGGGACTTAATTCATTGTGGCTCACTGACCTCCCTCCCTTCCTCAGGTTGTCAAGCAGACTATTAGGCCATGAAATATGTACGTAACATTTTTCTTTTATCATTTTCAGACTCCTAGTCTTCAGCCCAAACTGACGGTGACTCAAGCGACACCACTTATCAATCTTTAATGTATCAGATTTCACGCCACTTTACACCTTTACAAAGCAGTGGTGCTCCTCAAGATCTGTAAGCAGGAGATATATAAATTGGCTGCTTTATCAATAAGCAGTGATAAAAAGGGCGTAAGTTTGGACTGACCCTGAGAGGGATATATTTTTCTCCTCAATCTTGGCAACTGGGTATTGTTTACTGTTTACTTCGATTTGAGGGTCATCGTCATCCATCTAAATCCAGCACTTTAAACAACACTGAATGGGTGCATGTCCTTGTAAATAGAATCGCTTATTGCTTCAGTTATTCCCTTTGACCAGGAGGAGTTGGGGGCAATCAGTGTTAGATGGCACTGGTAGCTTTGTTGTTAGCTTGCCTTTGGGTTGACTGCCCCCATTTCCGACAGCACTTTATTGTTCTTGTAGCATGCTATGTTCTTAAAGAGTGCGCTGGTGAGGCAAGGTTTTAAGGTGTTGTTGCATTGTTTGCAGCTCTTTTGTCAATACTTCTGATAGTGCAGCATATGGGGGGACCTTTTTTTTCCCCACAGCTAATAGAACCAAACCAACTTGACAAGTTTTTGCATAGAATTTGTGGTTAGAGTCTTTGTAGCACACTTGTGTTAATGTTCCAACAGGTAGCAGTTAATCTTTAGATCTCGATGTGACCACAGTCGAAAGGGAAGCTGTACCTGGGCAATATTAGAAAACAGTGTGAGGGGTATTCCTTTATCCCATCAGCAAATAGCTGCAGAAAGGAGTTCGCTTTTCCTCATGTAAGATCATTTGCCCCATTTATATTTGCTGCTCAGACTGATGCAGATGGGATTTTACTCATCTCTCCCCCCTCCCCTCTCTTGAAGTTGTTGAGAAGTTAGTAAGCAGACAGGCAGACTGAGGCAGGGGGCCTCAGTACGTCCATACTGCAGCAGTTCTTGCCTGTCTTTCTCTTTCCCGGACTGTTGAAGCTACAGGGCCTGCCACCATTGCAGTTGACAATGAACTTATCGAGATGAAGAACTGCTGAGAGACCGGACAACCAGTCAACACAGCAGAAAGCCTGGGGATTGGTATTTTCCAGTGTGGCCAAACACGTACACAATATGATTCTGCTAAACTAAAGGTCTATCACAGTCTTTAGTCTGCCGCGGTCCTTTACTTTGCTGGAAGGCAGATTGCAAATGAAAAACAATGATAAAAGAGTTGGCAGACTGAGCTTGTGTCTCTTTGTGCTATCAGCGTTGCTGAATATTGTGTGTTTAGACTGTGAGTAACACAGCCTGTAGCATTTCAGCCAGCTACTGACACTGGTTATTTTGCAGCAGGAGACAAGTAAAATCTCAAACAAAACAGACTAATCGTTACTCTGAACGGCTCGAAAACTTCATCAGGAATTTCAATATGGAACCCCAGCAGTTTATTAAATGTCTGATAGTGTCATTTTGAACAAATGTAAAAGGGTCTGTCCAATAGAAGAAAAAAAAAAAGAGAGATTTTTTTTCAATCTGCAAATAGCTGCAGAGAGGAATTTACATTTTCCTCTTGTCAGATCATTTGGTCCATTTGCATTTGCCACTTCAAATACAGATGCAGATGAGCCTTTCCTCTCATCTTTCACTCCCTCCCCTTCTCTCCACTCTTATGAAGTTTGCAGTATTTGATCACTTTAGGAAGAGACAAGTCATGCAGACTCACAAATATATAGACAGTGAAGTGACTTTTTCTCTCTGAGGAGTGACTGACAACAAGTTGAAGTTAGCTAAGATCAAACACACATCACACATGGCTTGGCAGTTTGCTGCATGTTCTGTCTAATGATGACTATCTGTCCTGTTTTTTTTCTTTTTTTTTTACCTCTACCAGTGACACATCTGAGGGCAGGTTACTACATAATAATTCTGTCAAATATATGGAACGCCTAAAATGTAATTTAGTGCAAATCTTTTCAACAAGGACTGCAACTAACCATTACAGTAATTACCGATTGAACCATTGATTATTTCTACAGATTAAACCTTTGGTCTTATAAAATGTCAGAAAATGTTAAGAAATGCCAAACACACGTTTCTGAGCATTGTTGTGGTCTTCAAATGTCCAGTCATTTAGGAGTCTGGTGTGAGGTCTGTTTGTTCAGGGGAGAATGGCTGCAACTAAATTAGATGATCTTTTTTTATCGTCATATATGACAAAGAAAATCAGCAAATCCTGATATTTGAAGCTCAAACCAAAGATAATTAAATTATTACTTAAAAGATCAATCGATAACTAAGTATTTTCCCGATTCACTGTCTGTAGATTGGCTGGTTTACAACATTTTAGAGCTTTTTTATGCCAATATTAGTTAGTAAAAAAATCCAATATTAATATAAAGGTTGTTATACACTTGTTTTTTGCAATGATCCCACAAATGTAGTTGTCAAATACTTGCGACAAAGATATGCAACAAAGGCAGGATTGTTTTTAGCTTATAAATGACTTTTTTTTTTTATCTGAGGGGACATCATTGCTCTGAAATAGTAGAATCCACATGGGATTTAATAATTAATTATCCCAAACATCTTTTTATTTACATTTTTAGCTAAAAAAATAAAGTTTTCACATCTGTGTGAACTGGTCAACTAGAGGCAGACTGTGATATATTAGTTATTGGCCAATATCAATTGAGCTCTATCCATTTAAAAACTTATCCTTTTATTCATTCTACATGACTATGCAACAATTTATTTTCTCAATTATTGCCAGACATGGAGACAACATCGGATGAGGAATTGGTTTTCACTGTAAATCAGCAAGAAATTACCTGAATAGAGGGGTAAAGTACATGTTCTATGATCCACTATACATTTTGATGGATTTACCCCTTTAGTCTAAGCACATGCGGCTGGTATTGGGATATATCTAATGTAAGCTAAGCATCCTCCTGATAACGTACCCCTTTCATCATAGTCTGTCAACACTTTTCAATAAAGAGGGACATTTATTCTATGGTGACAGTAATATAGCAGATGAAAAAGCTCAATCACTGCATTTGCCATTTATTTACCATTTATTTAATGACAATTGATTTTAAAGAAGGAAAAAAAGCAGAACAGGAAAAAAAAAATAAAATAAATTGAAAAAAAATAACCAACAACAGACTAACAGGGGTTTGAAGGAAGAGGCACAAGCCATAAACAACCCTCAGATCTCCCTCTCTTATAATGACTGGCTGTGCAATGCGCTGAGGTCAGACAACAGATGCAAAACTACCTTTTGATTATAAGTCGTTTCATGTTTGTGTTTGTCCATACAGAAAGGAAACACTACATTTAAGAGATGAAATGTATGGTGCTATAAATGTGTGTGATGCCCCAATGTCCCCCAGCGCGTCTTGTAAAAAGTAGAAGCCAGCAGACAGCTTGTTAGCTTGCCTGTGTGCATTAGGCTGGCTGTAATTAAAGATCATTACCTGGCAACACACCAGTCATTGAAGGTTTGTCCCTTGCTTGCTCGTTGTTAACTGTGTGTGTGTGTGTGTGTGTGTGTGTGTGTGTGGGTGTGTGTGTATGTGTGTGTGTGTGCGCGTGCGAGCGTGTGTTTGCAGGGCCGTCTGTCTTTGCTATTCTGTCACACAGAAAAAACAGCGGACAGGATTAAAAAAAACAAGGCGAGGCACTGGGTGATGAAAAGAAAGTGGAGGGAGGACAGCAGTGGAAGAAATGGGATGATGAGGAAGAAGATGACAAGATGGGCAGAATAAACGGCCTCAACACAGTGGCTTGATTTGGAGGCAATGATTGTGATTTGGACCAGACTAAAAGAGCAGAGTGCAAAAAAAAAGGGGGGGGGAATAATAAGGGGACAGAGGAAGAGAAAATAGCGGAGATATGGGGATGGATTGTTGAAAGAGCGCTATAACAATCTCTGTGAGCAATGTGAAAACCAGCACTTTTATAGGTAACTGAAGCCTGTCCTGCTCTAATGCATATCAAAGTGTTTTCCTTTGTTGAGCTGTGATTTGACTCCCCCCTCTCCTGTCTCTCCTCTCCCATATTTAACAACTCCACTTTGTTGAAATACAGAAGAATGGAGCACAGTGTTAGTGGAAAAGCAACATCATTTGGAAGCCTCTCAGTAGGATGTGTTCTGCTGTGTATTGACAACTGACAAGATTATTTTCTTCTACCACCTTTGCATATGTATTTTTTTCTATCTGCTATGGCTTTGCACGTGTTTCACATTGCATAACTGACCCAAGACTTAGCAAGCCGTACTGTATGTTCAGCATGATTTACTGAAGCTCATGTCGTACAACTGCAGGTACAAATATAATAAAAAAAAAACACGTTACAGTTACAATCAATCATGTGCAACAATATCACAATAACTCTCTCATTCAGAGGTTTCCAAATGAGGTAAAGTAACAGTTAGCTTACATAACTAATGAAGACCAATATAAACATATCTTTATTTATTTTCCAGTGTCATTGAGAGGCAAAATTGCACTGTGTGTAATGTAGGGACCAGGTTTTAAAAAGGGAAGAACAATGGGTGGAATAAAAAAAGTGACATCTTGCTTTATTGATTTTGATCATTTGTTTTTATATTTTGTCCATAGTGAGTCCAAGAGGGTTATAGCAGAGCAATGCTAAACCAGTGGACTGCTTTTCAATACCCGGTGCCTACATCATCAACAATGCAACTCAAGCCACTCACTGACATCACTGGAGGCAATTTATCAGATGCATGCAGCTTCTTCTGGAGCCACAAAAAGCTTCATAATACGTTTACATTATGTTGAAGTACTCCCCATGACCTTTAAACATACTTTAATGAGGAAAATTGGTGGAGTTACGCCAATAACTATCAACAATCTTATTATCAATAATCAATTCATATGTCAAGTAATTTATCAAGCAAAAAAGCCAAATATTTGTCCATTAAATTTCTGAAGACTCTGAGGGTTTGTTGCTTTTGTTTTACATTGTTGTAAACTGAATATCTTTGACCCTAACACTCAGCAAAGATCATTGTTCACAATCACCACTTCAGTGTAGTTCAATTGTAACACAATTGGCACAAATATCAGAAAAATATGTTTTTTGGAGTGGTGCTTTCACAAGTGGAGAGGCATTCTTGTTTTAAAATGTTCGGCAGATACTAAAAGTAGCCTGTTATGTCAAATGTAAAGTCTGTGAGTTAAGGTAAAGCCATTATAATGGTGACAAGCACATTCATACAAGTCATCTATGAAAACGGTAGGTGGAGCCTGAATAAGAAGCAGTCTGGTTCAAAAGAGAGAATGGGGGCAGTTTCTTGACATTTATAGGTCACTCCGTATGACTCACCAACAAACAAATCCATAGTAAACATCAATGTAAATAGTACTGGACATGGCAATGGTCTTTGCACAAGCGTGTACGCCAGGGACACACTCATAAAGACATGTCAACACGTTTCACCTGCCATGCTTAGGCGGACATGATTGAGTCATATTAAAATCAAGTGACAAAGTGAGCAGGGTAGGGGTGACGGGGGGTTTGCTACTTAAAACCAAAAAGGACGACGTGGAGGATATGAAAGAGCTGAGCCGGATGTCCCTCAAGTCTTCTGCCCCTCTGTGTGAACCCCAGCCACTGTGAGCTGCAGCCAAGCATGACATTGCGTTAGCATGCCTTGGTGCGTCTAACAATGCCTCAAAAAGTGAGCCTGGTTCCCAGCCACTAGTACTGCTAGCCTACACACACAGCTGGTTCACATTGCACATGATGCTCTATTGAGAATACAATTAAAATAAACAATACAAAGATCCTGTTGTTACGGACCACGTCATCCACCTCTCCCACTTTCAAATGCGATACGTTTTCCAAGATGTCAAACACACTGCCATCCCGACAAATTCAGTCTAGTAGCCTTTTCGGGAGGTGACGACACAAAATTGTGCATAATTGAAGATCTGAATATTGCTGGTAGAGCAATCAGAGATATACCCAGTGTCAGAGCAAGCTACTGTTATTATCACAATATTTGTTATGCTAAACTTAAAAATAGCCTTTCCCAGAAATAATGACTTGCTTTCCTGCCACATGATAACATAACGCTGAAGGGGCCAAAAAAAAGGCAACATGATGTTTAATGTTGTAAATTAGCCATCTCAAACAAGTTTTACATCCCTGCAAGTGATTAAATGCAGTCATTTATCTAAAAATCTGCTGCACTGTAGGCCACGCACTCTGCAAAAAATGGGGTAAAACATTTGGGGAAAAAAAGAAAGGTACAATCTTTTACAATATAAACAAATCTGTCTGCTTGTATTACAAAGAGGAAATACACCTGGCAGATGGTTGTAGCAGCCCGGGCTCTTACTCCTGCTTTACTCTAATTATATCTACATGCAGGGTAATGGACTGAGAATGTTTCCTCATAGAGGGACAGCATCCCTTACTGGGGTCTCTGTCTCTCTGCTGCTCTTTCTCTCAGTCTCCCACACACTTGCTAACACATTCATAGAGGCAGACATTAGACACAAACACAGCAAGACAGACACACAACTGCATAGAAGCAAACAAACAAAGAAAGACACACACGCACACACACGCACGCCCACACACGCACCCACACACAGTCTAATAAGCACCGACTATTTCAACTGATACAGGTGTACAGCCAGTGTACACTGCTGCTTCTGGCATGAATTAAACATGTCTTGGTTTCAGGCTCTGCTACCTGTTGTTGTTTGTGTGGTTACCGCTGGTAAATATCCCCAGCAGTCATGGTCTAATGCATATGTATTTCCCCTCAGTGGCTTCACACTAACTAAGGGTTTCTATCAGCTTTCTCCAGCAGTATACACCTGTCATAACGTGAGAGTAAAATATTGATCCTTCGCACACCTCCAGACACCAAGCTGAAACGCACTCCGCAAATGCGTCCGCAGACAGACAGACAGACAGACACACAGACAGACAGACAGAGGCGCACAATTCTCTGTTAGCCTCCAATCGGTCGGTAACGTGGATTAATGAACTGGTTTGCTGAGAAGTTGATATGATAGATGTGGAGCACAGCCAATAGATTGTTCTGTGGACTGCTGCGGATTATGGAGAATATAGTTGATAGCTTGTATAAGCAGTGTGTATCTAAAGACATTTTCAACCCTCATTTTTCTGATAAATGCCTTTGCATTAAGAGTTTGCACTTGCAAGTAATTTTTTTTTTTTTTAACAGAAATCAGATAATTTTGCATTTTAATAAGAATAAAATTGTATGTGGAATTTATGTTTTAACTATGCCGGTGTGTCCAGGTGGAAGATGTAACAAAAACATTAACTTCACTTTAATACACACATACATGAATTTTTATACAAGCAGGGATTGGTATTGAAATTTTTGCAATGACGCTGACGTGTCCTAAGCAGCAAAATTGTCTGAATTCTTAATCTTGAATAAATATTATTTGATTGGATGCTGATATGAATTAAAAAATGTATCAATTCCAGGCCGTTTCTTTTTTACTGCTGCCTTAGTTTTTAGTTGGCTGCCTTTGACTGTTGTTCACGAGAAGAAATGATGTTACTCTGCACATTTTTTTTATGAGCTCTGCACATGTATTACTTTTTTAAAATGTTTTGTCGACATAAAAATGTTATAAATGTGACCTTTAGGAAGTTTGGAATATGTTGTTGAATGCAGAAAAACGTAAGAAGCATAACTTTGGAATAAATTCTGAAACTCGTATCAAAACTAAAAATTGTGAATGATCGTCTAGAAACAACACTGTACTGAGGTTGTTGTTTATCACTTCACACCCATAATGCAACGCAAGATAGAAAAGACATCAAAAGGTGATTGAATATTTAAAACTCTGGTGGAAGATTTCACATTCTTTGTCTCTTTTGTAGTTCCTCTAAAGTATTTTTTTCCCATTGTTTCTCCTGCCAGCTGAGGGCTTGTGTTTAACACTCAGGCCGACTCTGACAGCTCTCAATATGCAGGGCCAGTCCTGCCAAACAGACTTATGAATTCCAAACAGCCCGGAGTCATGCTCCATATTTCATTGAAGTTGAATATTTAAAAAGATCAACCCACTCAAAACCCTATAAAACCTATCGTTCTGGGGCCTTGTGTCCTAAAAATAAAATCGCATCTGCCATATCGCATTACAGACAGCCACATCAGCCTCCATCTCTTAACCATTTCCCTCTCTTGGTTCCCCTCTCTCTCTGACAAGACCCATCTGGTAACCAGCCTGTCTCCATCAACACAGGTTTTGCTCTCTCTCCTTCAAACAACTGCACACTTCTTCCTGCCTCCTTTATCTCATTTGCTTCCCTTTTCTGCCTCACTGTCCGGAACTCACAATTCCTTTTTCCTTTATTGGCACTGTTACTCTCAACCGGAGCTGTCCTTCAACTCCATCTCTTCACAGGGAATCAGGCAGACCACCAGACAGAGGAGATGGTTCTCGATTTCTCCAACAGCAAGATGGACTGGGTTCCTGATTTCAAATAGTGAGCAAAACAGCAGGACGTTTGACAAGATGCAGCAAAATGAGTGGAGACAGACTGCAATGCAGCCTGCTTCTGACAGCACAGTCTCAGTCAGATCAAAGCGATCCGGGCTCAAATATACTGTAGAAAAAGAAAAAAAAATCAACATCCACTAATCAACGTTTGAGAATTGGACAGCAAAGCAAGAGTGTGTGTGTGATTACAGTATGAGTTTTAGACTCTCTATGGCCAGAGCAGCCCTGGGTATAAAATTACTAAAACAAAAAGGTTCAGCAATGAGCATGAATTTATCTAGATATTCATTATGTCATTAGATGAGTTACAGCATATCCATGGCGTCTGCCTCACAGTACATTAAGTGACGCTCTCATCATCAAATAGAAAAGTGTGTTTATACTGGTGAAAACAAATCTCACCCGTGATTGATTTAATCTGGCTAAACTAAACCAAATTTCAATGACATCAAGTCTATCATGTTCAGCTAATAGATTTCCAAAAAATTGGAAATTGCTGGAGATTAGGTGTTTTTTTTTTATAACTTAAATTATGCTTGATTTAGAGTTAACAGCACTTAGAATTCTCAATTCTAATCATCATTATGAATGAACTTCACAAGATGTTGACCGTTGAACAAAAAGATTAAGAAAAAAAAGAGTTATATCTGGAGTGTGCCATTACAGCAAACAGTTGGCCACTCAGTCACTAATTACTTATGCTGACCAATGGGAAACAATACAAAACTTTGATTAATAAAGAAAGGTAATAAAAAAAAAATCCCTTTCGAACAACTGTACTTTTTTTTATCATCGTCTGTTCATTACTCGTTAAATAATGTCCATATTCACCCCATTTAAACCAAATGGCATTGAATGTATGATGAAATGTACAATATGCTAATTGTAAGCCTCCACTTGATTTCAGATATAATCTTTGTTGAATACACATGACACACATGCAGAAGCCTGTGGACAGGGGAGTGTGTGTGTGTGTGTGTGTGTGTGTGTGTAAACTCAACGCCAGTTGGCAGGAATAGCATTTGATCAGATCAGCCCATAGAAATTTTTAAATCAAGAAACAGGCAAAACATTAGGCCAAGATGGTGTAGCACTGAGTGACATTAAATCAATAAATAACAAAATACCACCAAAACCAAATTGGTAGATCTTTGCATTGGGTGTCCCTCTACTCCGCCTTAAGGGAGACGGATTTCAAGTAAACAAAGAGTAGCCAAGAACAGAGAGCACGTGCATGCTGAGACTGGCATGTTTTCCGTGTTGTGATGCTGTGTATGCGAACCTAACACTTCCTGCAGCTACTTCAAACTAAAAGCTTCCACCGACGTGATCTGGGATGTTATACACGAGTGAATTAGTTAGGTAGAGATGAATTCTGATTTTTCTGCCTTCACTAGTTAGAAAAGACAGCCAAAAGTGGTGAGTCCACATCCAGACTTCAAACCAACCATCAGAAACTTATGGGTCACATCACAGGCCCTACATGTTTTTTCTCTATCTACTGTATGGCTGTGGGGCTTTAAGTGCTTATTAGACCTCACACACTACAGTTAGGTACTGCCTTATCATCATGTTGCTCCGGAGTTAATCCTGAATGTGAATGTTTTGGATGTGTAAAAGATGTGTCCTCCTTTTGGTCAGCCTCACTCTGTGAGTCATCAGTGAAAAGACGGCAAAATTCAGATGGCACCACCACGTTGCTCTGGGGTAACATTGCTATGCTCTCCTTCAACCATTGGCGCTCGCTGACATATCAATGCAATTAGAATCATGGCTGTGTCCCAGTGAAGGTCAGCTAGCCCCACTCAGACTAACGCAGAGAGGGAGACACAGAAAAGAGAGTTAGACCATGAGGGAGGCAGTCTGAGAGGAAACAAATTAAGTGACAGGGTAGCATGGCTGAGTTTAGCTCAGCCTCTGTCCAGGGGCCTCTTCCTCTAACTCTCATACAGGCCTGGCAATTAAAAATACATGCATCAATGGTCTACCCAACTCTCTGAAGAACATATAATAATATATTTACACAAGCAAAACACATGTAAATGGACAAAGACATCCATCGCATAGTGTGCAGCCAAATGCATGCCTATTTCATATTCCTCGTGCACTTAGAACTGATGGCTGGCCAACCTCGTTCCATTCAATGAACCTCTGATCAATGCAGCAGACAAACGATGTGGCCAAATAAGAGGTTGCACACATCATGACTCAGGGGAATACATTAACCCAATCACCTCGAAAGGTATGGATCTGCCCAAAGAAAGCTGTACTTCATCACACACCCCGAGTCCTTTGCCAGACAGACGTGAGTGGGACAAGGACAGTGGTGTTGATGAGATTGGACCATATTGATTTAAATCAATAAAGGGCCGAACAGAGGAGTATGCCCTCACCAGATGAGGAAACATCATGAAATGGTGGAGCTCTGATTTGCAGCCAGTTCATAGCAAACACCCAGGGGATCATTTTCAAGCTGTGTGGGACCTGTAACAGTGACCTGTGTGTGTTTGTGTGTGTGTGTGTGTGTGTGTGTGAGAGGTACATGTATCGACAATGATCATTTTAGTCAAGACAAAAATCCCATCGCTGATAGAGTATGTGTGTTATATCTGTGCATGTACTGATGGTTTAGCACAAAAGCGTTCTTAACAGATCTGGCCTGGAGGAGAATGCAGTGCTTTACTGGAAGTGTGTCATCCATCTCATTCCTTCTGAGAGCTCCCATGGGGCCCATTGCAATCCATGCTCCAGACATGTTCTATGTCTCCTCCAAAGAGTCAGTGGCTGAGTGGACAATGGAATGGGTTAATACTGTAAATGGCGGGCAAAGTGACACTGCCAGCTACGGGAGAAAACGCGGCTTGAAATAAAAATGTGCAAACATCCATACACAACTGCATCGACAATCAGAGAATATAACAAAGAATCCTGCTGACAAAGTACTTGCCTTTTCACACAAATAAATTGTTTTAGTAGTTCACCTCTCATGTTAGACTTGACCTACAGAAACATTTGGAGCAGATGTGGTGGAACAGAAGGTGTGGGGGTAATTTGCTCCTTTTTCACATGAACATGCGTATAATCCACATTCACAGCTTTCTCCTGGATAAAAACCCTGAAAGAAATCAAAGCGAAGACACAGTCGGTGCAAGCACAGACACGCGCACGTACACACACGTGCAAACGCACACACACACGTGCGCATACACACATGCATGCACGCACGCATGCACGCATACACACACACACACACACACACAGTCACAGGGTGTCACGATTCGCCAACTGGAATCGATGTGCTGGGCTTAATGTCTAAGATACAGCTGCATTGATTCAAACTGCTTGAATCCTGGCAAAGCTGGGAGGGAATCACAGCTGAATCAATGCAGGCATTTCTGTATCAGAAAAGCCTGATATGACAGGCACACATTTTTTTCTTTTTTTTTTCTTTTAAAAAGCAGCTAATAATGTCTTTTACTCTGCGTGTTTCCATCTCTTGTACCTGTCAGTCTCATCAGCTCGGTGAGAGTTCAGATCATGGGTTGACCACCACTTGCTCAAAGAGGAGGTGGGGCAGGGGAAAACTACATCTTTGCACTTTGTTGCCCTAGAAGCCATTTATTTTTATATGGATTTTAGCCAAACAGAATCTCGAGACAGACAAACAATGGGTATCAATGATTATGTTGTAAAACCTAATTAAATTCAGACAAATGCCTGATTTCTAATGAGTAACATATCATGACAGTTATCTGGAGACAGAATTACTGCATCCCTTTACCTGCGACTAATGTTGGGCATGTTTCCGCTAGGTGGAGAGAACTAGCAGCACGTGGCTAGTCAACAGGAGCCCTGGGATAGCAGATTAGCTCAGCTCCTAACGGGGTTTGGTGCTCATGTCTCATGTTGTTTACTAGGGTTGAGAGTTGCACACATAGCGCCGCTATACTACTTAGACTGACGTCCACAAGAGAAAACTCTTATCAGTAACAAGCTGGTAAAGGTTATGCTCCAGTATATTAGCGTTACACACTGTGCTTGGAGACTGCACTACAAAGCCTCGATTTGATCGGCTGCTCCTGTTTGTTAGCCGTGTTTAAGTTACTGAAGTTACTACGTTACTGCATTTCACTGTTAATACAAACTCAACACTTCCTGTATGTGTTTCAAATTAAAGGCTTTTATTGTGAAGCAGTTTCTGGAAGCGTGTTGTGGAAAACTCATTGACTTCCAAGATTCTTATACGTGGGCTACTTGAACTGTCGCTTCTATCATCTTTTCTCCAGTGCCACTCAGCTCAAGTCTTGTTTTATTTTAAACGTTGATGTTAAACTTTAGAATAATACAAGTGGAGTTGAATAGTGAGAAATAAAAACAAGATCTGTCACAGTTGACATGAAGGACGGTAGTGCTGCTGTCATTCACGGGCTCTCATTATGTTCCTTTTGGGAGCAGCTGAGTCAAGTATGTTCAAATCTGCACAACCCCACCCGCAACAATAAAGATATCAAAACATTTCTCTGGACTCCAATTATGAATTAACTCTATATTGAAAAGATTCTTTCTCACACCTTGGTGAAAACTGCAAGTAAAGTTATGCTAAATTGTTTCAAACAGTGTGGCATTGTATTATGTCAGTATTCGTAAGAGTCAAATTGTGATATTTCCTTCAATAATATAACTTAATATACACAAAATATTTCAATGTTTATCTCAAAGTGTACTAAGCAATTGTCAGAGCACATCTGTACTATAAACTCACACAGGGGGGCCATTGATTCAGCACAATCAGATGTACAAACCAACACATAGGTGTGTGTTTGTTTTCTTTAATCAGCCAATGAAGGGAACAATGGCTCAGTATGAGACATCTGAGCATACAGGAGCGCCTGCGGCACAATCCTACTTGTAATTATCACAACACCAATCAGCAAACACACACAAGACAAACACAGGAACAAAGAACTAACCGAGGGGGAAACAAGCAAGTAAATAACTTCAGAAAAAGGACAATGCGCCATGACAGCGTGTAACACCCTCTGTCTGTGAACAATCAGGGGAGCTTTGGTGCTGTTGTCTGTCGCGTGCATTGATCAGACAGGTGATATTAAACAAGGGGCGAGAGCAGAGCTATGCAGACATGTCATATGTGTTTGTCTCCTGGTTGCTTTGGAAAGTTAGTGAAATGACAGTTGTCTCATTATGAGCAAAAGGAAATAGTCTAAGCCATTGAGTGCATTTAAATAGTATCAAAAAATTATATATCATATTCCAACACTGCCACTGCCAACAAACACAGAAAAACACAACCCTCTATACACCCACTGAAGAGAAAAAAACCTACCTATCAAAATGCATGTTTTCAGTAAAGGCAAGAAATGTGTTTTGCATGAGTAAAGGCACAAACAAATAATGACTAGCACAACTGGTATGAGGGTAAAGGACAAGAGTGTGAAGCATACTTATTACTGAAACACCAGCCCAGAGTTTTTCGCCTTGGTAAAAACAACGTGCCACATTAATAAATGGAACGACAGACCCCAACGGAAGCAATTATGCAAAGAAGGCAGAGGAATTCAACTGGTTACACTTCTGCTTTCAGATGGCAGGAGAGAGCAAGTATTCAACAAGCAACAGGTGCTGATATGAGGAAAACGCTGATTAGTGCAAATGCGACTGATCCTACATGTTTTTGGTTTTCAAATAAACTACACTGGCTGCAATAAAGACTTGTTAGCAACTAATTGCTGGTTATCAACAGCTAAACTGAAATACTGGTGAGTGACATCCAACTATACAGGTTTTCACCTTGCTTCAACAGAAATGATCACACAATACTGATTACCTTGTTCAGTTGTGGGGTAGACAACACATTCATTCACTTGAGACTGTTACTTCATTAAGACTTTACTGATCTCTACCCAATACAGCATTTCTTCTGAGGAGTCTTGTTGTCTGTGGGTTAACTGAAATGCATAAATCTATTCTATGACACCAGGATAAAGCACTCATTATGCACCATTACAGAAAATTGATTGTCTGATGGTCATATACTTGCAAACAACGCCGCCTCCCATACATGCTAATGCAGTAAACAGAAGATACAGCAAGTTTATGTAACAACGTGACGGAATGTGGGGAAAGAGAGAATACTAGGCGAAAGCAAGAGTGAGAACAAATAAGAGACAAAACCTAGGTTAAAATAATACGTTCCTTACAGTTCCTACAATTACAGCAGGCACTTCAGTGATGCTAGGCGATATAGCTCTGGGCATGCACAAATCAGATTTTGTTTGCACTGATTTCATATCTGCCAAACCACTTGGCGAGGAGGCCAAGCTTACATTGTTATTGGAATTGCTCGAGTCTGGACACAATCAGACATCTCTAGACCCAGAAGGAAGATAACGGGAGAAGAACCAGCTTACATATCCGGCAAGATCCTGGGGTATTATTCTGGTGTATAGCTGAACACATTTAGCACTGTCCTGCAACAATAATGTTGTTCAGCTACTGGAGATGGTAAAAAGTTTGAGACTGTTGTTGTTTTGGCTTATAATTATTATAATAATAATGCCAAATTCACTAGAATTAGTGAATTAGTATATGCTTATTTTTCAAGGGGGAAGTTTTTTGCCAACAGGCATATAACAAAGTGACAATTTTTTTGGCTGGACTGTTTTCTCAGGGGCACCGTCTTCACGCACACACTGTGAGAAAGGCTGAAAAATACCACTTTTATAACCATTTTAAGGAAGTTACTTATTCACACTAACTACTATGCACTGGGCCGAGCAACGTTCTAATTAGTGACACGCAACTTACTAGTTTTTGTGTGAAGCTACACATCTAAGGTGCAGCCAGTTTGCCAAAGAGCTAATGTTTTTTTCTGTAAACAAATCATGCCTGCCTTTTAGCTGCTGCAAAAAAATACTCGCTAATATCTAATCTAAAACCTATATGAGCAAAGATTAGCAGTTTAGTTAACTAGCCACTGGCTTTACATGTATGCATCAGACCCAGCAGGATGGTGCTTGCATATGGTACATTTCCTGTGAGGTTGTGTTTACAAACTGTTTTGTTTCACATTGAATGGATTTTGCTCCACAGATGGCACAGAGATAAATTGTACAGAATGTGAAGTGGATTTTAAATGGATAAATACTTTGAACAAAGATACTGTATAGTGCAACACTTTGCCGGTGCAGATGCAGGCTTACTGCTAATTTTCAAACTTCAGTGCTTTTGAATTACTCTGGTCACAGCAAGGTGACATAGGATTAAGCAATGATTCAAGTAAGCATTTTGTTTTTAAATACATACCGTGACTTCACTGAATATGAATTTACAAATGTCATCCTCCTCTTTTTCCCTCTCCCTGTAATTAAAGGATTAGCCAGAAAAATCTATTTCTGAATGGAACTGGCTTGTGATCACCAGCGTCTGACCAGAATACTCGGCTGGGGTGTACAAACAGGCACGCGCAGGTATACCTTGAGCAGAACCAGTGCAATCAACACAGACACCTACTGGAACAGGCTGCTATGTGGTGCTGGATGGTGACTACTAATGGTTCATTGCCATAGGTGGGAGGAGGAGAAGAAAGGAAGAGATGATCTTTGTAGAGCTTGTGTTTTCAACTCAGCATGTACACAGCCACTGCTGTGAAAAAAACACAGTGGATACAGAGAAAGAAAAAACAAATCCAAAAAAAAAAGGGGGGGGGTGTTATGGGTAAGAATGGCCTTTTGTTCATCACCAACAGGAACCTACATGAGGGGTGCTACATACATGTCACTGTTAACGATGTGTTAATTTTGGCATCTGTTCCCACCCATGAAGTACCTTCCACTATAGTGTATACATCTATTTTTCTTCTCACCATAGCAACAAGAACAGGACACCTTGTGCCTAGTAGTACACAGCTCCAGCTTAAAAATCCTTTATAGCAAGCTACTTGGATCTCATTATAGCCTGATTAGATGGCCTGTTTGAGGACAGCTTTACACGTGCGGTATTAGTAATATGGCCCCAAGACACAGACAGGCATATACGCGGACGCACATCATGCTAATCTCTCCTCCGCTGTGGCTCCTGCTTCAAAATACTGGTGGCATTTCATACAGGAGGACTCTGACAAATCCTGACAACATCTCCCTTGTTACTACTCCTCCTCCCTCCTTTCCTCAGCCCTCTTCTTCTCATGCAGAGGACGTGTCAGTGGCAAACGGACAAAGCACCTTTGTGGCAGCGGCTTTAGCATTTTTATATACTGGGGAAAAGGAGCAGAGCATTAAGTCTTCATCTGTCACTGGACTGCGGATGGGTGGATGTGAAGTAAGAAACTGGTTGTATGGCTGCACAATTGTCAGTTTGAGTTCATTTTCTGCTAATTGTACTCTCGATGAAGGGTTTTTTTTTTTTTCCAGGGCAGATTAAATAGAAAGATGACTATAGGCAGTATTTTATGATATTTCCATATCAATTTTGCTTTGTGGTTTTATGATACTGACCACTGAAAGCTGTATATTTTTTAGTCATGCTTTACATTTAAAAGCCCAAACGTTTGAGCCAGGCAGTGCAGACTCCCTCTAGCTCAAGTGACAACTGTAACTGGCGAATCTCATTTGATTTATTAACCAGATCTTACAGGTAACAGTGGTGACAGTATCAAGGGGGAAGGAAGACGTCAAGCATAAACTAGAGGAATACATGACATTGTAGGGTGTAGAAGAGAGAGCAAGGAGACTCAATGAGGATGAAATGAACAAGCAAAAAGGGAAAGCAGGGTTGTATGAAGATGGAAACAGATGACAGGGAGAAGAAAGGATGGGGGAAGAAGTACACAACCAGAAAAGGCGGTGGCAAGGAGAAAAGGAGAGTGGGATTTATTTTCACCTGTCAACAGCACTCAAGGCTATAAACACGTACAAAGCTCCTGCCTTCAGGGCATTGAGACAATATTGGTCGGTGCGTCTGTGTTTGTGTGTGAAGAACGACTCTTCACATTTATGTAGTTTGTCATCAGGGTGTTGACCATGTCAGGACCTGGGATGAATCTAATCCCCCTTGAGAAATCGCAAATGTGGGGCTCCCAGTTCACTGCCTGTCATTGTAACACTGGTACGATCGTAACCGTACCTTGTGGCTGTATATGCACCCTTCCACAAACAGTCAAAAACAGCGTTCAGTGTCTTGGGCATGATTTCCAACTGACAATTCCTCTTCAAACAGCTGTTCTGAAACATTTGTTTGTCCAGGAAATACATAAATATATACAAATCATAGGGCCACTTTTAAAGTACTTTAATGTGTTGGTTATTCATATTCCCATGAAGCCATCATAACGGTGTTTCCTGATAATAAACATCTCTTATCACACTATTGTAACATCTCAAATGAAATGAAAACAAAAAGAAAAAAAAGAAAAAAAAAGCGACGGCTGACTGAAACCTTTTTTTACCAACTGTGGATCAGACGAAAACATGACTGAAAATGACTTTATGAGAGCCTTTCCATGACGGCCTAGTGTCCTAACTTTGCCTGGGGTTATTAAATACCAACAGTGACATACACTCAGTGAACAGTGTCTGTGTGGATAGTGCCCCAGACATAAAAGGAAGGTGAATGGTTACTTGATGCCTGAGCCTCCTGGGTCTCCTATTATTCTCTTGTACTTTCTACTTGACTATACACAAAAATGGCCACAAACATTTGAAAACTGCAACGTTGTCTTCCCTTCACACTGTGGCCAATTAAGGGTAGCCGGGAAACATGAGAGTCTCTGTCAAGAGAGCTCTAACGGTGTGTGCGTGTGTGAGTGTGCGTGTGTGTGTGTACGTGTGTGAGTGTGAGAGAGAGAGAGAGAGAGAGAGAGAGAGAGAGAGAGAGAGAGAGAGAGAGAGAGAGAGAGAGAGAGAAAAAGAAGAGAGATGGAGAAAGAGACAGAGAGGGGAAGAGAAAGAATCAGATGATTTAAAACGTGGTTGAGAAAATGAAGCTGAGACCGCAGATGTTTTATATAATTTGTAACCTCCGGTGCAAGTAAAACACGCATTTATGCTGTGTGTAATGAGCTTGTTTACAGTTGGTCTGATTGTCATGAAAACTGCTGTTAGGTAGTAATAAATTAAGACCCTACATATAACTTGGAAAATATTTTTTTCCTCTGAATGACTACCTTAACAGTCAGTCCAAAATTTCAGAATATTCCATTTTCTATGATATGAAACAATAAAAAGCAGCAAATCCTCACACTGAGAGCTGGAACCAGATACCACCACTTCCAGGAAAAACTGCTTTGTTAATGTCAGTCATCCTGCTGCACAAATGTAGGTTTTTTTGCACTGTACAGCCATTGATAATTCCGCTGTTTGAGTGAGCCTGTGTGTGGGCAGCTGCCTGTAGGTCCGGCTGATTAACTGAGTGACCCAAACAGAAGCGAGTGAGAAAGAAGAAGGAGTGAGAGAGCAATGCCTCAGATGCATGCACATAGCCTGCCAGTTTGGCTCTGGCGGACAGTGACCTTGTTTGCATGATTAGTAGAACCACTGGGGCGTGATTGGCCCTGTTACACTATTCTCCCTCTCTCCTCTTCCTTCCTGTCATCTCTTATTTATCAATCTTCCTCTGCTTCACTCCGCTTTTCCTCCTTTTGCCTTTATGTTTAAAAGTGGTTTGACCAACGGTTCAATTTATTTAGCCACATATGAAAACAAGCTTCTTCTCTTTTTTTTTGCAAACGTGTTTCCATTGGAATTCAGCAAAGGAGTCTTTATAGTATTTTAGACATTCTGGGCATCATCCAGGTACATAATTTGTCTTCTTCCTGGCAGTGAAATAAACAGGAAAGCATTGAACTACTCTTTCCTTGAACCAGTCAAAAATGAAAAGGTTTTTGTGGGGCAATTTTGGAAACAAAATAGATCATGTATGCAACATTTTGAGAAAAAGTCAGAATTCAAGAAGAAAACCTTTTAAAAAAAATTGATATATTTCAGGAATATACTACTTGAAGGAAAATGTTTGATATGTGAGCAGCAATTTCACATTTTCAAATCATCATTTCACATTTGTTTTTTCAGTTTGCTTTTTTCTTTTTAAGTTCAAACATGACCTGATCATTTCAAGCGGCAAAGTAGAATAATAATCCTTTCAATTTTATCTCTTTATATCTTTATCTGAACTTTTATGACCAAAGATATCTTTCATACAGAGGACGCTCTGAGCGCTCTGAAACTGGAGCTTTGAATTTCTGAAAAAACATTCCTGACTGAATTCATGAGCGCACCTATTTACTAGAGGTGTGAACCTTCACTAACCCCACGATTCCATTCGACAACAATTCAGCTGTCAACCATTCAAATGCAAAGCGATTCTCGATGCATGTCAGTCAGTCATGTCATTCATACTCAATGATCTATATTTCTGCACATGGCTACTTTTTCAACATTTAAATTCACCCTTTCTTCAGAAAGTCCTTCCAATAATCAGACTACAGCAGTGCACAAAAGAAAAGCTGCATCTTTTCAATGCATTAACATTAGAAAAACAAAACATGTAGCCATCTGCATTGCCTTTCATGTTTGTCTTCAGTAATATTGTTTTCAAATGGCAGCTTTATGATACAGCATTTATTGACTCTGCTGCACACACGGCTAAGTTGCCAGTGTGTCCTTAGGTCCCAGCTGATTAGCTGGACTTGCTGTCACAATATTTTTTTATGGCTGTAGACTTTAGCTTCAGCTGAAAACAATTAACTTGAATAGTAAATAGTAATTGTTGTAATGCTCTGTCTCTGCATTGATGCACAATCTTCCCCGTCAGCCTCGCAAAGCATCTCATAATCGCAAAAATTCTACTGTGCAGCTGAACAATCAGCATTGTCTGCACTGACTCAAGTGAAGTCCGACCAGACATTTGAGCGCAATGCCACGAGAGCAGGGTCCCTGTGGTAGTGTGTAGGCTGCCCTGCTCCTCGCACATCACAGAGAATGACAGGATAATGACAAAGAGAGCTCTCTCTTCTTGATAGGGAATAGCAGAGATACATGAACATCATAATTTCTCCAACACCGACAGCAGCACCCTGTAAAAACTCTCCACAGATTTTTGAACTCAGATAGGAAACACTTTTTCTCTCCTAGAACAGCAATGCCGTGCATTCAACCAATTTCCACCACTGGTTACAGTAAACAAAAAACAAAGAGAAGATGCATGGTTGGCATGTGATAGAGCAGTGGCTGTACTGAATTTCTGCCTGTCAGCTGTGCCAACGAGTGCACAGCCAGCATAACACAAGTTAATGGTGTCAGAAAAAGGGTTAAAGCTCACTGACAAACAGTAGAGGGAGGGAGACAGCTGTGAACTGACTCGTGTCAATCTACAATGTCACTCCTTATGTGGATTTTTGTGTATCTGTTTAGTGTCTTGAATTTTTCCTCACAACTCAGTCTCTCATAACTTCTCCCAATACTCTATCTTATTCTGATAATACTGTTAACAACTTTCTCAACAATAATTTATTTTCTTCAAATTGCAACTTCGTTCTTATGAATATACAACTTCATTATGCAATCTTTTTAATATCATGACTGTAATGAAAACATGTCTTGTTGACCAGCAGCCCTAATATTCAATTATACTTTGCGAGAGCTAATAATTTGATTGAAAGGGAGCTTAAAAGGGTTACAAAGGAAACCCTAATGGGATAAATGGAACATTTTTTCTCATTTCTGTCATTGTAATTTTCTCATGTTCTAAAAAGAGCAGACTCTAGAATTGAAATGAAACAGCTCTGACCCTGGGGGTAATGATTTGAGATGGGATGACATAGAGACAGAGTCAGGTGAAGACATTTGAATGACAGGGGCAAAATGGTGCTTGACGGCCAACCAGTTAGGGAGTGGTTTCAACTGTCATCTCTGTCAACATGGGGACAGGAGTGGGATGGAGGGGAAACTGTGTGTGTGTGTTGTGTGTGTGTGTGTGTCTGTATTTGTGTCTGTAAGAGAGAGAGAGAGAGAGAGGGGGAGAGATGAAGAAAAAAAAGATCATGATTGCATCAATGCTGCTGTAAACAACAACAATGTGGAAGCCCGTGTTGGCACCCTGAGCCGGCACTGTACATCATGAGAGTTTGGTGGAGGCAGAAAAAGGGCTGTGAAATATATCATCCTATGAGATAACAAGAGGTTGATACAATTTTAAGATGGACAACAACGTTCCGCGCAGGCATGTCGAGAGAAGAAACGACCGTTTGTTTTAAAATGTGTGCCTGTGAGCGTATTGTGTACACAGTGCGACATGGTGTATCGCAGTGTCTGGTTGGCCTTGGCCCAACTTTTGCCTCCCCTGAATCACGAGGGAGACAGTTTGTACTATAGGTCAAGAAAATCAACACCAACACGTGACATTTGAATACATGATGATGCACGACGAGTGAAAACATCACAGCTCTGTTAGAGTAAAAAGAAAAGAACACAGATATGATATTTTTCTAAACAAAATCAGAGTCGATCTCATTTAATGATGCTGCATGAGATGTTAGTCATGAAGTGGGCTGAGTGAAACCGAATAAAAAAGACACAGTGATGTGTCAGACTTTGAAGTGAAAAGTCGACAGGGCTAATCAACACAGCTGAATGTGTCTTATTCATTGGATGATACTTGAGAGAGGACTAGGTGCATAGTGTGATGCATTATCATTAAAATAGAGAAGAGCTACTCTGAAGCTTTGAGGCTGACCATTGATTGTCAATACTGACTTCTGTACTGGCAAAAATGTGTCCCTAGCACAGAGTATCAAAACTGTCAGGCAATGAAAGAATGAATGCTACACCACATTCTTTATCTTGTATTTATGCAGGAAGTTAAGATAAAATAAAACCAATGCATTGGTGCTGCAATGTTAAATAGAAAAATAAAATAGAATAAAAAACAAAAATGTTTTATGGTTTAGTCCAAAGGAAATTATATGTGAATTCGACCACAAACAGAGTTAAAAAGTAGGAATATTGATCTTATGTTTGCTGGGTGGCAAGAAACACGGCTCCAAATTGATAATAATGTCGCTCTGTAATTCCTGGATGCATAAGCTACTGTTTACAAAAGAAAACGAATGTGTCAATGTTGCGTTCACAAACTGAATGACCAACAGGGCCTGGAAAAATGCTTGCTAGCACCTACAGGATGTTCACGCTACACTACTTTATAGACACATCTCTTACTATTAAGTATGATTTTGCAGTCATGACAGTGACACCCCACAGAAAAGAAAGGGCGATTTATCCCATGACATTGATTTCTGGCCTTTCCCTGAGTGCAAAGACAGATTTCTCACTCGCTCTCACTCACTCTCACTCTCCGTCACACACACCACATGTCCACTATAGCACTGTTATAACTGCTGTGGCACCTTTCCATATGGGAGGAGGGCGTTGTATTGACACTGCATCAAATGATTTCATGATTGAGCTGTCCATCTTATCCCTATATTTTCTCTCTCTGTCACTTTGTTCTTAGCAGGTGACTGAGCCTGTCATCACATGAAGTCAACGATTTCTTGACGATCGAGCTTTCTCAAACTCTCTACTCTGTTTTTGTTATCGTTCTTAGCTTACATTTGTGATATATAGCTGAGATATTAGCCTATATTAGACATTTCAATTGGAATAAGCATGATATGTTTAAAAGTCTTAATGTATATAAATGTATATACAAATACATACACACACACACACACACACACACACACACACACACACACACACACACACACACACACACACACACACACACACACACACACACACACACAAAGGCAACGGGTATCCCAGTGTCCAGACAGCCAGCCGTGTGCCAAATGTTTAATGAACATCGGCTGGCAGACTATCATAAGCAAACTCTGGCCAACACCACTGTTTGATGATTAGCTACAACCCACAGGGATATACAAACATACACACACACGCAAAAACACACTTGGCTGTATCAATGGCTGTATAGAAACAAGACCATGCAATCACTATAAGCAGAGCTAATAAAGGATACATCCCCAAAACACAGTGGTGAGTAAAATTAATTTGTCAATTTCTGTGTGGTTTCAAATTTTCTTTTATAACTAACGCTGTTGTACTCCTTTCTTTACCTCTTACCATCTATTATCTCTTCTGGCTCATTATTGTTGCCTCTCATATCACAATTTTTCTCATTTTCTGACCCTCACAATTTAAAATTTCTTTTCACGATATTTCCTCTTTCCACCTCTGAAGACCATGTCTGCCTCCCCTCTCCATTGTCATTATTTTTCTTGTGACAGACAGCTACTAGTCAGCTGTGACAACCAAACAAAGAAGCTTCATTTTTCAGGAAAGAAAAACTAATCTCTTCTGCTGTGAGAAACAATAACAGAGAAGGAGGACTCTCACATACAAATAGAGCAGAGTTGCACAATGGCCCATGTAAGTCCTTGAACACCTTGATTTATAACTCATATAAGCCTTGAGTCAACTTCACAAGCCATGCACAGTACAGAGTTCATATACATTTTTCAAGGTCAAATTCAAGCACTTTTCAAGCACCTTTAAGGGTCATTTTCAAGATTTTCCAGCACCTTATTGTTGGGGTAAAATATGTATCTACAGGAATATATACAGTATACTCGTAATTTTTATTTTTTATTTTTATCACAATTATGTAGATTGTTTTATGCTGTAAACATCTAAAATTGTGTTTCATAATAGCAAAAACTTCAGAAATGAATTATCCAGTCTGATCCCAATTTTGTGAAAGACAAAGTTATAATGTCAAGCACTTAAACTAAAATCCAAGCACTTTTCAGACCTTGAAAAAACAACATTGAAATTCAAGCACTTTCAAGGATTTCAAGGACCCACACGAACCCTGACAGTATGTTTTAAGGTTAACAGTAGTTCATACAAGGCTGAGTCCAAAGCTTTGTGTGGCTAAACATAGAGTCAGAATGCTAACACGTTCATAATGAAAATACTAACGTGCTGATGTTAAGCAGGCATAATGCCAACTGTGTTCACTAATTTAGTCTTGTGAACAGATTTGCTTGTTAGCGCTAATCACAAACTGGAGCCAAGAATAAGGGAAACGTCATTAGCCAACAGGTGTTTGGTAGGGGACAAATTACAATTGTGACTTGGGGATGGGCAAGAGGAAACATCAGGGGCTTAGCAAAGTTTTTTCTATTCATGTTGCGGAGGACATAAATACCTTCACCAGAGCCATACATCCTCTGGGCACCATCAACATGTGTGCTATACTTCATCGCAAACCAATATCTCATTTCTACTAAATCATACCACTCCGCTCAGTTTGCCGCGTTTCGCTTTGAACCATTCTTTTTTGTTTTTTCATTGGCCAAAGTTGTGCATAGTACCTGGTGCCTTTTCTCGCATCAACTTAGTTGAGGTTCCAAGCCAGGTAGGCTTGTAGAGCCTAAATTGTAGAGCGTAAATACAGGAGCGCACTGATTGGTAAGAGAGATATGACACGCTATCTCAATCTTTTGTGCTCTGGCCTGGGATCTACAAAATCCATGTCCTCTTTAGCAGCTTTAGCCTTTTCTGAAAGAACGTTTGTCCGCCTTGCCACACACCAACAGTAAGGAATGAAGTATATCATTTAAATACCTGCCATTGTTCCATTGTTTATGTTTGTTCTGCATTGAAGATTAAAACAGGGCAATTTCACACAGCACTGCTATGATGATCTGCTAGGAATCCCGCCTACATTCATGGGAAACAATCTGCAGTGAAAAATTTATCAGAAAAAAAAAAAAAAACAGGTACCAAAAATAAGGCACAATAACAGATACCGTAATTCAGTTTGGACTAGAGTGGTGGACTGACTAACCGGCTAAACAACAAAACCAAACAACAGAACTATATGACTTAACACGAATACGTATTTTACTACAGCCTATCAGACTTTCAGGTACAAGCAGATATTCATTACAACATGCAGTTGCAGAAAACAAACTTTATATTGCATCAGTTTACAAAGAATCAAAATAAAAGGAGGATGTGTATGATGATAACCTTTGCAGTGTGAAAAATAATTCCCATGGCTACAACTCACTCATTTTCCATCATGCATGCATCATTTGTTGTCTATTGGGGACACTTTACACTTGAACAGTGTCCTGACTGATTTCACCCTCATTTCAAATTAAAGTAAAATAAAAGAGGTACACTGAACAGCTCTGTGGTTGTGTTACATATATAGATAGGTAAATGATGAAATATGCTGCAAAATATCTTGAATACACGCTTGCTGGATTTTTACTTGATTTATACTTCTGCCTGAGTGTGACTTATTTATTAAAAACTGTGAAGCCTCCCTGGTATTTGAGCACAGGACTCTTGGGCAGAAACATAGTTAACAAATGGAGAAACAAAGACTTGAGGAGGTTGCCAGCTGGGCAGAACAACTGGATAGATATGGTCTGAATGAGGAGAGATTAGGTGGTTAGAGACTCTGCCTGTGTTAAGTAAACCATAGCAGCATGATGCCCAAAGTTATTCACCTTAAACAGAGCTCTGCAGAGTGTCTTGTGTGTGTGATTAGAATTGTATTAGATTTATATTAACCAGGGTTTTCATTAGCCACAGAAACAGGGCTACAATAAACCCTCACACTTCACACAGCAGTTTTCGCAGCAAGTTTTCAACTCCATATGGGCTTTCTAATGCCTCCATCTCTGACCATTATTGTTATTTTGTAACATATTATAAAGTTTTTGTTTTCTCTTTTCTTATCATTAACTCTATCATCTAACTCTTGTTTCAATTCCGCTACAACACTTTCTTCAGGAACGCACACACCCTCCTGCAAAAATAAAACCACCAGAAGCAGACAATTTGCTGTTACCGGGGTGCTGTCTACCTACAAAATCTGCATGTTTAAATGGAAGTTGTCTACTTTTACCTTTACTTTCTATTAGGGCTGACAGGCGATTAAAAAAAAAATATCTTATTAATTACAGGATTTGTAATTAATTAATCTAATTAATTGCATTTTAATCTCATACCTGCTAAAGGTACCCAAATAAAGAATTCGAATTCTAGGACATTACAAAATTGTATTGCATGACTAATCAATTGAATACACTGAGAAGAGAAGAACTTGCCGTTCAAAGGCCCTAGCAAACTTTACCTCACCGAGTGTTTCTGATGAAAAAAAATCTCCGCGACGGTCATCTATGTAACATTATATTTGACCATGATATCTAGGACATCGGGACGAGCCTGCGCAGTTCTCCCTAATCCTAACCTGAACTCTGGGGGAAAATGAAAAACCTCAGGTATGCCACTGTCTGAGACTACACAATTAGATTCATTGGCAGTGCAGAGAACTGAGATGTTAGCCATAAAGGGATCAAGAATATAATAATTATTACTATTGTTGATTAAATAATCTTAATATTATCATTTTTACCTTCTTTGTGTGACCTGTAGCTGGCATTTTTTTGTTGGGTTTATAATAAAGTAGTCTTGAATATCTATTTGAAAAAATAAATAAATCATACTCGTAATTTAATCTTATTTATCTATTTTTTTCCACCCCAAAATGTAACTGGTCTGTAGGGATTAAATGCAGCTCATAATTAATAATGCTAACTAGAGTAGTAATGTTAATATTGTTTGCACAGTACATATGTTATGTATAAATGTATGAATAAATGTTGAATGTGCCAAATCTGAATAATGTCCAGATCACCGTTCATGTAAGGTACCTCATCGATAACTGACGGCCACTGTCTAACGTCTTTAATCCAATTGTCCATGCTGCTGTCAGTGTCAGCAGGGAGCTTAGTTGCCAATGTAGTAATGGCGGCAATGCTAGATGACGGAACACACAAATTGGTCAGTGGATTATTATTATACCACCTACAAAATATATCCGGACTCAGCATTAGGGATCAAGCAGTCCTGAGAATAAAACACAGAAAAAGCAAAGGCTTTTTGATCTCATCCTCACTATTTAAAGGTGTACGTTTTGATCAGGGCAGGTTTTCAAACATACTTTGAAATGGGATTGAAATAAATTGGGACTGATCTAATAAAATACCCCATACTATGAATGCATTCTTTTGAGTGACACAGAATATATGGAAAAGGCATTCTTAGATCACTTAGCTCCAAACACCAAAGTGATTATTATGACTAAGTATTTGAGAGTGACATTGAACTAATTAGTGATAAGATCAAACAGTACAGATATTGTGATTTCTATTCACAAGTTTAAAAAGCATCAGAAGTGCATGTTTACCCTGCAAAAATCCCTTTCTCAATAAACAATATTAAAACAAATCACCAGTCTGATGCTCTTAGCTGGAATTGAAGCTACAATCTTACTGGCATACATACAATCCTTAAGTTGAGCCACAATTTGTATTTGTTATTTAAATGGACGTTCCCCGGTCATGTATGATGGATGTAATCAGATGTGAGATATTTTCTCTCTGACACTCTCACTCTCTCTCCATTTAATGAGCCCTTATAGGAAGCGGTAGTCACAAGGCCCTTGCATTATTACTCAAATTATGCATATGCATGTGTGGACACAAATGTGTTGCACACTCGTAATCATGTTTAGAAAATATGAATGACTAAAATATCAGTCATTTAATTATAGTATACAGTATGTGCACAAAAGTCATATATGCTCAAGCATAAATTTACAGAAACCAGATGTCTTTGCTGGACACTGAGAATGACAACACATGAGAGTCCGCTAAAGTCTCATGATGCTTTTCTTAATCTATGTGAACAGAAGGGAAAAAATATTCCGTGAATGACCAAAAATAATGTTGATATTTTTAAACTCAAATACAAAATCAAAGGAGCAGAGACAACAAATGACAGTTGACCAAGTACACCTATTGACAGTCAATCGATCAAAATTGCAGGAACAGAGAAACCAGAGGCAACAGCTCAATTGGAGGGTGTTGCTGTAAGGGTAGCTGTGCTTATAGAATGGGTAGTTAAAAATAAGCAAAATTGAGGCTACCAAGAAACAGTTTTCTCTTAACGAGGTAAAGCGAAATGGACAATCAACCTTGACAGAACCAGTAATTGCTGATGACAAGTAAGAGGAATAACGGAAAAAGAGGGAGAGCCATTATCCAATTAATATGCTTTTAGAGAACATCCTCTATTGCTGACTGGGGAGGGGGGACAGAACGAGCTTGCAAAGTTGTAATGTGTAAAACCAGATGTCATGTATTACCATTCCTTAATGTTGAGTAGTACATTTGTTTTGCACTTTATGTCTCGGCTCTTCACTCTGGAATTGAGAGTATGCAACACACAGTAACATAGAAAAACAATGTGAATCGTAGTATTTCACTGCTATGAAACCATCATTCATGTATGTGACTAAAAGAAATGTTCAAGGACAAAATAATGTTCTACTCATGTTATGTTAGTTCATGTTCACCAGCTTCCTTCCTCACTCTCTAATTCTTTAGCGGAAGTTATTGCGACAAGTGACCAAATTAAATGCATCATTACCTTAAAGAAAATGATTGATTTGTTTGGGTTTGAACATTGTTGGAAACATTAAGAATACTGTAAGTACACAGCAGGTACACAATGGCACCAATCATTCTTATTAGTAAATTACATTATCATTGATAAACATTTGAATTACAAACCCCAATTCCAATGAAGTTGGGACGTTGTGTAAAACATAAATAAAAACAGAATACAATTATTTGCAAATACTTTTTCAACTTACATTCAATTGAATGCACTACGAAGACAAGATAATCAATGCTTAAACTGATAAACTTTATTGTTTTTCTGTAAATATTCATTCATTTTGAATTTGATGCCTGCAACACGTTCCAAAACAACTGGGACAGCGGCAACAACAGACTGGGAAAGGTGAGGAATGCTCAAAAAACACCTGTTTGGAACATTGCACAGGTGAACAGGTTAATTGGAAACAGGTGAGAGCCATGATTGGGTGTAAAAAGAGGATCCCCGAAATGCTCAGTTGTTCACAAGCAAGGATGGGGCAAGGTTCACCACTTTGTGGACAACTGTGTGAGCAAATAGTAGGGCTGGGTATTTTTAAGAACCTCACGATTCGATTCGATTTCGATTTCGATTCTATAGGTCGCAATTCGATTCAATATCAATTCGATTCAATATTGATTTAAATGCTTCGATATCGATTCAGTAATAAGTAGTAATAAACAAATAATTCATTAGAGTACCTGTTGATAATTTAAATAAATAATAATAATTTAAAATAAGTAAAAGAAGTTCTAGTTCGAATTGAAATGTAAACAAAGGCACACGATGTGTTTAGTTATAAAATAGTGCAACCATAGTTAAGCTGAGAAAGTGCCATTGTTTCTGGGACTGCATGGTACATTTTTGTCTGACATAAACATAGACATAACCGCGGACCCTCCGCCCTCTGGCTCAAGGCAAGGGGGTAAAACAATGACACTGAGCCCCCCTCTCTCCCCGGAGGAGAGTGTTACCCGTGGGCGCATGGTGCAGCGGCCAGGGTGGGCTGCGCTGGGAGTTTACAGTCTCTGAAAGAGTGGTGCGTCAGACATTGGCTACCCGCCTCCGCAGCTCCGACGGTGTTTCCACAGTGCATCACCCTCCGACCCTCGAGCAAGATCGCAGGCGAGGCGCTTCCAGCTGCTGGAGGCAGGTGCCGGGAGCCATCCGGTGAGGGACAGCATGTGGTCGGGGGCCGCTGCTTGCCTGAATCGATTCAGAGGATTTTCTGAATCGATATTGAATTGGGAAAAAATACATATTGCAATGCATTGATGAATCGATATTTTTACCCACCTCTAGCAAATAGTCAGTTTATGAACGTTTCTCAACGTACAATTGCAAGGAAATTAGGGATTTCATCATCTACAGTCCATAAAACCATCAAAAGATTCAGAGAATCTGGAGAAATCTCTGCATGTAAGCGACAAGGCTGAAAACCAACATTGAAAGCCCGTGACCTTTGATCCCTCAGGCGGCACTGCATTAAAATCCGTCATCAATCTCTAAAGGGTATTACCACGGACTGACGAACAGTGGAAAAGTGTGCTGTGGTCCGATGACTCACCATTTGAAATTGTTTTTGGAAATCATGACGTTGTGTCCTCTGGGCCAAAGAGGAAAAGGACCATCCAGATTGTTATCAGGACACAACGTTCAAAAGCTAACATCTGTTATGGTATGGGGGTGTGTTGGTGCCCATTGCATCATGGGTAACTTGTGCATCTGTTAAGGCACCATAAATGGTGAAAGGTACATACTGGTTTTGAAGCAACATATGCTGCCATCCAAGCAACATCTTTTTCAGGGATGTCCCTGCTTATTTTAGCAAGACGATGCCAAGCCACATTCTGCATGTGTTACAACACCAAGGCTTCGCAGTAAAAGAGTGCGGGTACTAGACTGGCCTGCCTGCAGTCCAGACTTGTCTTCCATTGAAAATGTGTGGCACATTATGAAGCGCAAAATACAACAACAGAGACCTCAAACTGTTGAGCAACTGAAGTCGTACATCAAGCAAGAATGGAAAAGAATTCCACCTTAGATAAACTTAGATAATTAGTGTCCTCATGTCCCAAATGCTTATTGAGTGTTGTTTAAAGGAAAGGTGATGTAACACAGTGCTAAACATGCCGCTGTCCCAGCTCCTTTGATACGTGTTGCATACATCAAATTAAAAAAGAGCGAATATTTGCAAAAAAAAACAATTGGTTTATCAGTTTGAACATTAAATATCTTCTCACTGTAGTGTATTCAAATGAATACATTGAAAAGGATTTGCAAATCATTGTATTCTGTTTGTGTTTACGTTTAACACAACGTCCCAACTTCATTGGAATTGGGGTTTGTAAAATTTTATCCCTCTATCAATTCTAAATTGTTCAAACTAGACAAGTGGCTATTTCTCCACACAATGAACAGCATGACATACTTGTCTGATGAGGAAGTGACTGAGGAGGTTGATATCTGAAAGGTCATAGAGGTCTAGAATGATAAATAAACGCTAAATACATTTACAAAATCTTAACATTGTCAATTCACTGTAAGAAGAATTGAATATCCATTTGAGTATTTCTTATCCACTGGCGGTAAAGTCAGGAAAAAGTAGGGCTGGGAGGATATGCTTATCTCCTGATTCAATACCATCACAATACCTGGTTGCCGATTTGATATGTATTGGAATTTAGTATTAAAATTCATTGTGATTACTGTTTGCTTTTTAACACTAGACCATGGGAAAAAGTTGAATCTATATAATATACAGATATAAAATTATGCTGCGTATCGTGAGTGATATTTATAAAAAACTAAAGAAATCTTCCTTTAGCAGCATCAAGCTATAATGCAGAATAATGTAAATAGCAAACAAAATACCTTTTGAAGCAAACTGCTGCATTTAGCCGTTACTGCCCATCAAGTAGTGCCATATGAAAATAAATTAAATCAAGATTTGCGGCCAAAAAAACGAAGCCCCTGAAAACTGCACAAAGCACAAATCAAAATCAAATAAAAAATATTGTAGAGTAACAGATTATGTTGTCAGCAACTCTTATTTATTTCCCATAGAGCATATCAAATACTGCCTTTAAGTATGAGCACACGTCATTATATGTAAAGGAGTTGAATCAATATGGATCAATTGATAGATCAAAATATCATGGTTGCAATGCTAATTTATGTTAGCAAGCTGTGTTAGCATTAAGCTATTGGCTATGTGTTAGTTATATTTAATCATTTCAGGAATCTGATAATTGATTCAGGGTTCTTAAAAACAACAATATATAAAAAAAAGCATCCAATCACCATCCAAAAGTGAATTAACCTGTTCCTCACCCCTTGTGAGAAGAAGCAGTCACGCTCCAAATTGAGTCTGTCTACACAATGTCAAAATGTCAAAGCTTGAATGAAAATTCTGCACTCTTCCTGTTGCTTTACAAATCTATTAACAATGAAGAGCTGCTTTTAAAAAAAACAAAACAAAAAAAACAAAAAAAACAAAAAAAACATCAGAATGTTTCAGAATGTCGATCAGATCAATAATTCCAATACACTGGAATGCAAAAAAAACAAAAAAAACACCTAAACTACCAGTTGTTCACCATCGACCTGAATTGAGGGAACAACAGACTTATTCCGTTCCCAATCAATCACCATGTCTTTTTTCACATTTACCTGAAGATAGTTATCTATACACAGCAGAATAAAAGGTTTCTTTTTCTTCGTCAAAACACAGTGGACAGTCTTTCACGGTTCATAGCTTTTCACGGTTCAGGTTACTTGCTGCTGTTTTCCTGCTGGAGCTGTACTTTGGTGACTAAGAACCAATAACACAAACTTCCCCCCACTGTCTTCTATCTGACAAAACAGCCTAATACATAAGCAATTGCCAGGCAGACACCTCTCAAATACATCTGTAATTAAGCAGCAAGACATCATCATAAATTAACAATGGGGTGTGAATTAGGAAGGAGGAAAAAGCTAATCGTCGCGTGTAAATGCTATGTCAAGGGTTTGGAAATGACAGATAATTAAGGGTGCCTCTTCCTTCCAAGTCTTTCAATAATCAGCACAGTTCACTTACTCTGCATCAGTTGCTGTGCTCTATTTTCATGAGTAGAGAAGTATGCCTGTATGTCATAGCATAACGGGGAATGTATGTCACCTGTGAAATCTTTCTTATCGGTTGATTTGAAAATGTAGAGGTAACCGTGCATCGTACATGCATTATTACTAATGCTCATGCGCAATTAACTCTCAGTTGACGTAGTTTCAGAGGAAGAGGCACGATGTTTGAATGTAGGATGGTTGGGTTCAGAGCAGGAGCAGCTGGAAAGGCGCAGACGAAACACTCTTCTCACGTAATAAGCATTATATGAAACAGTGGGGTGTTCTCAACACAGTGATACCTGGAAGGTTTGGTGTCACTTCCTGTTTGTTTCAGCTTCCCTGCTACCATACGCTACTATCTCCATGACAACTGTGTTGGCCCTGGGTTTGGAGAGGTAGTGATCCAGTAAGCTTTGTACTGACAGTGGTGGTGGAGGAGAGCGGAGAGGCTTTGATTGATAAGCAAAGCTGCCTACCTCAGGCTCTACTTGGCTCTGACAGGGACAAAACAGCAGTCTGCTGCGCCTGCCACTGACATTTGTTATAAATCATTGGCAATTTCATCAGTCGAGTGTGAGAGACAGAGAAAGCCACAGAGAGAGGGGGGGGGAGTGGATGACCAAAAAAAAAAAAAAAAAAACGGGAAATAGACAACCTGTCTCTTAACATTGTTTCTTCCATTTGTTTTTTACTTTGAGCTCAGCATCCCTGTCCTCTTCCTACACCCTTTCACAGTCCTCTCTGGTCCTCTATATCTACTCAGATAACAGTCACACAGTCCAAAACCAAAGAACAAAGCCTAAGGCCAGGACAACTTCACAAAAAGAAAAAAAAAGAATCGTGCTGTCACTCACCTTGACGGGTCAGTTCACACGAATTAGAAAAAGACACATTTTTCCACTTACCCCTAGTGGTATCTGGCCATGCAGACAGCTTCAGTTTTATCTGCTGGGATTTGAGAATTCTGCCACTGCACAAGTATGAATGATTGATGGGTGCATCTTGTGTAACTTGGCTCAACTGACCCTTTGACCATTGAGGGGTAAGATCAAGGGGAAATAAGAACCTGCCAAGGAGGTTACAGGTTCACTCACGTCCATTTGGTTGTTTGATGGTTTGTCTGCAGGATTACACAAAAGCTACTAAACAGATTTCCACAAAACTTTGATGGGTCTCTGCCCAGAAATATATCCAATTTACCTTTGGTGTGGATCCAGATAAAGGGACTCACTTTCTTAAATGTTGCAAAATGTTTTTTGACATTTTTATTAATTTCTCAGGGAATAATGCAGGGACCTTGGTGAAGAAAAATCAGTTGTATTTAGGTGGCTGGAATCTATGAGTACAATTTAATGCAGATCCTAGACCTAGCGAGGTTAATTATGGTAATTACGGTAAGTGTTATGTTTGGTTTAAAATTCAGAGTGATACAGGACTATCACGTTGATATTGGATTAGGCTTGATTGAGTCAAAGGGGATTGTTGGGCTTTGGCGAAGGTACTTTCTCTACTGAGTGCCATTCTAGTTTTTGAATGAAAAGTGCTTGTTGAAAATAAAGCACACTAGTTGATGTGTGTGCGTTTCATTAGTTGAGGCTCTGAAACAGCCTTTTACTCAAGCTTTCCCCACAAGGGTTAAATATATACGTTTACTGGTGACAAGTAGAGCTGAAAAAGCACTATGGCTTCCATCGTAACCTATGGTATGGCTATCTCTAAGGCTTGGTGCACATTGTAAGACAAGACAAAGGATTCTCAGTCCTTGATAATCCTGATCCTATAAATAGGTTCAAGTTTAAAGGCCCAACATCTGCAGCCATCTTGTAGTATGACACATATAATGATAAGTTCTGAAGAACATAGATTAAAAAGGTCATATATATATCTCATCCAAAAAGCAAAGTGTGGCAGTAGACAAACAATTTAGAGGCTGCCAAGGCTGCGCAATTCTGGAAAAAAAAAAACTCTCCTCCACATCATATCAATCGCAACAGTTTCCACATTGATTTTTGCAGAACAGCAACACTAGATGTCTTACATCCAAAATCATGACAAGAATCTGACAACATGTGATAGTGTATAGTATGCTCTAGGCTGGCAGCAACGCCTGAAGCTGGAGGGGTTAAAGCTAAAATGTAAAATACTGCTGCCTCTCCATTTGACAAACAGCTAGGGCGTACACTGTTGAAAGAGTTCAATAAAGAAACACACCACATCCACAGTCTAAAAGCAGATACACCTGCACTGTTGTTATTTCATCTCCACACCACTCCCTTTCGGTCTCCAACTCCGTCTCCAAGGTGTCTATCAACCACCTCTGATATCTTGACAAAGCTCCAACAAAGGTGAGTTGGTCTGTAGTGTCTGTTTGTTGATATTTATTTATCTGTGTTTGATTTTTCAAAGTGGATCATTTAAGCCTACTAAAGTAGAAACCAACTCCTTTGCCCCCCTTTCATCAAAGTATGAATCCTTCATAGTCTTGGGAACTGGGACAAACAAAATATAATGACTTACATCTCATTTGTAAAAAAAAAAAAAAAAAAAAAAGGAGAAAAAAGGTTGACATAAGAAAGATTCAAACCAGTCATCTACCGAGCCAGTGTGAACTGTCAAAGTGTGAAGCTGAATTTGCACATAAAAAGCGTAGCGGTTTAACGTTAAGTGTTTCATTATTTGATTCCACTACACAGCCAGGAGAAGATCAGAGAATTTTCACTTTGCCTGATCTATTCTGGTGCTCATCATTCCCTGCTCTCTAACACCTGAGACAGATAATTATCCATTAGAAAAAGAAGAAGTGCTACATTTAGTCATTTCTTTAAGAGCAAGATGGTTTTGAATGTGCCACAGCAGAGTGACAGCTGGAAGGCCAATAATCATAGTAATTAGATGAAAAATGACATCAAGTCATCAAGAATAGTTTTAGCTCTCGGCATAATGTATTTATTTTAGAGGAAACAGTCCTTTTTGAGGTTCAACCCTTTGCAATGTATGCTACTGAAACTTAAACACATCCACAGTTCATTTATCCACAGTGACTTCATGCAGCTATTTTTCACAGGCACCCAATGACTATTCTTTGCATGTTTCATGAAACGATATGGGATCATCTTTTAGTTCTGCCTGTCTCTCTCACGTACAGAGGCTTCGCATAATCACTCACCTCCCTGATAAATCATGTCCCCTCTGCTGTAGCCCAAACACCTTACATTGTCAGAGCTGAGGCTCAGCTCGCTGGAGAGGCTGATGGATGATTTACAGGCAGCCATGCCTCTTCTCTCTAAAACCTTCCTCGGTGGATAAGCCTTGTTCATTAACCCCCTCACACTTCTGAGCGTGTGCAGCCTGAGCAGTCTTACACTTTGTCTATAGAGGAAGAAGAGAACAATAAGGGCAGATGTTATCCAAGGGACACCTCAAGTGTTTGTGTATGTGTGTATGCCAGCAGGGCAAATTAGGGTTTTAGTACTTTCTTCTTCAAGCTTTCCACTGTAGTCTCTGACAGACCTTAGAGGACAAGGATTACTCTCAAGGACCTCATGAAAGAGCCTCCCACTCTGTCCTCACCTTTATCAAAAAAAAAAACAGGAAGGGGTCACTTTGGACAAAAGCTAGAATCCTGAAATTAATGATTCTAAACATTTCAAGGTTGGTATAAAGTAGTAAAGCCAGATTTCTTGGCAGAAATTATTTCATAGCAATGGAGCCTACCTACGTTGCCTGTGCAGCTATGTGGTACCCTATGCCATTGTTGATATGCGCTTCCTCACATCGGGGCTATACAATATACAGAGATACCATAGAGAAACCACAAAACTGTTCAACCAGGGTTGTCAATATCTTGTCCTATAATTAAGCAATGCCAGTCGAAATAGTTGTTAATAAAATCAACAAAGGTTCAGTAATAATTACATTATTGTAAATATTGTAAATCAGAAAAAAAAGAAAAAAAAATCCACTGCAAACATTCTCTTCGTCACAATTTACGCTCTATTGCAAATTAAAGAATGTAAATATTGATTACGTTGGCTTTTAATAATCGCACTTGTCTTCTAATCTGCAATGTAGGTGTATATATGTGTGTATATATATATATATATATATATATATATATATATATATATCTGAGTCATATACATATATACATATATACATATACATATATATACATATATACATACATACATATACATATATATACATACATATAGATACATACATATATATATACATATATATATATACATACATATATATATACATATATATATATACATATATATATACATACATATATACATATATACACACACATATATATATATTTATATATATATATATATTTTATATATATATATATATATATATATATATATATATATATATATATATATATATCAATTTTGCTGTTGGAACACAAAGGTAAATTCTGAGCAGGAATTTATAATGCATTTTTATCTAATGCTGGCTAGGAGCGGTTTACATGTGAAAACCACGCTAGCATTTTGAGGTTGAGGATTTAAAGCATCAAGGAGAGAAAAAAGCAGGATGTACTCTTGAAGCTGATGCTTACAAACACACAGCCAATAAAGTACTATGTGCAGTCAGAATGTCAACAGATCCCACTATTTCCACTGGGTCTGAGCACATGCTGCAAATTTGTCATCAAAAGAGGATGACCCTCAACAGTAATACCACCTAAACATGTTGGAAATAATCTTTGTTTGATCAGTATTGCTTGCTTATTTGGGAAACAATGTGTCCTGGAACTTTTTCCCAATATGATATTATTGCAATGCTACGTAATAAATTAATGTTGTGTGTGCTTTAAAGAACAGCATAACTTATCCAATTTGTTTACACATTTTATTTACTTTTCCAAACCAAAGGATATATTCAAAACAAGAAAAGGATATGAGATGAGATTTAGAAGGGAAACGGCCACAGACACACGTTGTCTTTATTTGTGCTTTAAAGTAAATTAAATGATTTGGTTTTGGCTGCAATAGCTTATTAACGTAGCTCAGATTTAGAGTAATGAGGTACACAGAACAGTAAAGCCTATATAACCGGCTACACCCCAACATCCCTGCTCAACCACCTGCTCTGTGTTTTTGCCAGTATCAGGAGTGTTAGACTGAAGACGCAAATAAGCAATTTTCTGTTATTTTAGCTTGCAAATGTGAGGTACGCTATATCAAAACAAAAGTTATAAACAATTGTGCTTGCCTAGAGATGTCCCTGCATGCTGAATAGAATGTGTGAATAGCACAGAGTGTGAGTTTATGTGTGTGGCTGCCTGTGTGGACATACACAGAATCTGTGAAATACATTTAGACAGCCTCTTTCCTCTTTGTCTGACATTGTAATTACCATTCAAACTAGCCACGCTAATTACCTCCCCGTTAAGAAAAATAATCAGGTTTGTACACAAATCAAGACTAGCCACAGACGCCACGGCCTGAAAACCAAAACAATAATCAAGTCTACTGGGCACGGTTATTATGTTTCCCATTTAATCAAAACTTGCATTAAGCCTTAAAGTGATCAATTATTCTATCATTTAGTTTTCCAAAGATTATCATATAAATCCCTAAATTATTCATTATATTCTGTCAATCAGTTTTGCGGTTGAACTTGTCACAAATTCTAACCCCCTTTTCCAGCTGGGCTCTAATGTCATCCATTAATTACGGGTAATTAATATGGCTTGTTTACAAAATGTGTTTTACTGTCCCATATCATTTCTACTTCATTATCAACACTGGAAAGAAATCAAATGTAAAAACAATGACATTCTGTGAAGCTTGGACATTTTGACAAATAATTAATTGGAACCCAAACGAGGGTCAGGTAACTCCCCGACAACAGCCACAACAACGTCTCTCTCACGCTCAACATAAATGTACGAGATATCTTTGCTATTTTGCCGATATGCACGTGATAAGCAGTGGGTTAAAACAGCAAAAGCAAGACCTCATTTTCCATGAGTGGTCAACCTGTGATAATGGCAGTGCATGCAAAGCTGCTCCACTTTAGGTCTAGGGTTCTTCTGAATAATTGCACTTTAAGTCACTTTTCAGAAATCTATTGCTCTGTGACAGGGCAATGAGTCTGTCTAGAAAAACATCTCTCACATGGTCGACTATCTGATTGTAACAGTAATACAACCTTTACACTGAAAGACAATGCAGAACTCACAGCAAGACAACTTTACAGCCTCAGGCTCAGCCATCCAACTGGCAACTCAGCAGTATGGCACACTGGTTGAACTATTATGAAGAAACAACTCCAGAGAAACAACACATGTTTCGGCAGAGTCCAGTTGTAGTACAGACAAAATAAAAAATACAGCCGTGTGGTGCCTGTTTTACCGTTTGTTAAAGAAAAAGCCAACACTCACTGTTTATGCGAATTTACAGTACACTCTCTTGATGTTTCAAGAGCAGAAATGCAGAAGGTGGGGGAAAAAATATCCTGGATATATAGTACTGAGTGAGCAGTTGCAGGCTTTTTAAAATAATCTTTTTGTCCATGGCCTTTGCCAGCTTGCAGCCATTTCCTTTCCTTTACTTCTCTGCCCCGTATCTTCTTTATTGTGATGCTAAACAGTGAGTTTTGACATTCAGAGGGGCCCAGCCAAAGGACAGGCCAGTGGATGCAGTAGAGAAGAGAGGGCCTTAATGGGTTCAACTGGAATGGAAAGCATCTGCTAGACTCCACAGGCTGGAGGACGGGGAAATGTCAAGTATGGTTATTACAGAGCAGGCAGCAGCTCTAGGAAGTTTCACCTGAATGAAAAACAGTATCGGACAATGCACAACCACAAGCCGCAGCTCCACACATTAACGCTTATTGCTGAGGCAGTGAATGAACCCATTTACACATAGGTGCATGTGGTAAGAGTATTTTGACTCACATGTTCACATCCACAACAAAAAAAAAACAAGCACATAATTGCACAGTCATTGCCCCCCCATTTTCTTTTTTAATTGGCAACTGATTTCTTTCCTATTGCCAGACAGATTAGCATTTCCGTTTATTTTCTTCCTTATTGTAATGTGTCACATTCAATGTCAAAGTGAAACTCTCGCCAAAATGCAACCTAGGCTTTTTTCTGTGAATGTATATGAGTTAAACCTTCGTGTAAAAGCATAATTACGACGAAAGAGGCAGTTTTAAGATTTACCATATTTTCGTTTATGGGTCAAACTCATTTTAAATGGGAGTGCAAGGGGCAAATTAGCGATAGCATCAAAATCGCTATTTTAAAAACACTAAGAAGGCTCGACACAACATGAAACTATGCTCGTAGTATCACCAGGGTCTCTACACATGAACATGAGTATTGAAAACATTGTTTGTGTACAGAGAGCTTACTAAAAAGAGTGTTTTTGGACAACTCACATTAGCAGATGTTTCTTCCGCTCGCCGCCGTCCTGCCATTGAAAAATGTCGATTTCCGAATGCGACCTAACATGAAGGACAGTTAAGGTGGAACACTCCTAAAGCTTAGTTCCATATAAATGCATGGATAATTCATTGTTTTGTTGTTAGCAAAAAACAATATTGACCTTGAAGTTGAAGAAGGAGCCTTTATATAAGAAAAAATACTAAAATCGAAAGATGGAAAAGTCACTTGAGATATCGTGTGGATAGTTGTTGCCTTAACTCTCGTCCGTGTTACATTGCATTCTTAGATCAATATTTCTCGGCTGCCATGATGGCGGCTATCGTAACAAGCATCTGCAAAGGTGAGTTGTTCAAAAACTCTCTTTTTAGTAAACTCTGTGTACACAAACAATGTTCTCAATGCTCGTGTTCATGTGTAGAGACCCTGGTGATACTACGAGCAAAGTTTCATGTTGTGTCGAGCTTTCTTAGTGTTTTGAAAATAGCGATTTTAATGCTATCGCTAATGTGCGCCTAGCACTACCATTTAAAATAAGTTTGACCTGAAAATGAAAATACGGTGAATCTTAAAAGTGACTCTTTATTCGTAATTATGCTTTTACACAAACTGCCTCCAGAAGACAGTAAAACTTGTTTTAAACTAGAGATTGACTTGGACAGGAAGTGCAGTATCACTCCTGATGAGCAGGTTGTCACCTTTCATGGTGGTTTTCATGGCAAGGGTTGCAAAGAGCTTTGAGTAGTCAGTGGACCGGAAAAGAGCTAAATAAATTCCATAAAGTCCATTAACCAATAAAATGCACCTTTTTTTTACTGCAGAAACATAATAGATAATGATTGAGCCACCTTGCTTCCTTTTGCACATGTGCAGTACTAATCAGGTATTGACATGGAGGTCAGTGACAATCTTACAATGTCTTCTTCGTTTTACTTCATTCTGTCTTTAAAACTACACACAGACTGAATGATGTTAGAGCTCTGCTTGAATGGAGACAGATAAGTATAAACACGATGACTTCCTAAAAAATTTCCATAACATAGCAACGTGATGGAAAATTAGCGTGTCCACCTGGCTAATAAATACCTGTAACTACTGGGGAGTCATTAGACCCAAGCATAAATGCCGTCTGTACCCTCTCCCATGGAAGACAAAGGCAAAATGTGACTGGGTGTCAATTGGCTTTCTTTCATTGTAAAAGGGGTAATAGAGTAAATGCATTAATTTGCACATGTGTTAGTGTAGGTAATTTGTATTAGCTGCATTACAAAATGTTCTTGTTTTACCCGAACTTCATCTATGAGACTTCAATAAAACTCAGTTTAAGGTAAAACTAAATCTCCTGAATGGCAGGAAAATTCACATACTTGTGTAGTGTTCATAAACCTGCAGAAAGTCCTGGAGTGAGTACTTATTCACAGGATCACTTGAGCTTGTTTGCTAATTTGTACCCTTGAGGATGCTAATCAAAGCTACTGCCAGACTAATGAAGCTCTTCAGTCCAAAAGCCAGAGACACATACATGGCCCTGTGACTCAAGGCTGAGTGTCTGAGGGGATACGCGTGTCTGTGCACATGCTGAAGTGAATGCATGTGGTCGTGCACAGTCTAACATGTGAATGAGGGGGTGCATGGGCATGAGGAGGTGGTATAATGGCAGATCAGCAAAGCTCAAATCCCTCTCTCTAAGGGGAATCCAGCATCAAACAGCTCCTGCTGCCGGAGGGCTGGCCTTCCCGCTCTGTCGGCGGGGAAACTCCTGTCGCTGCACTTGGAGCTTCTGGATCAGCGAGGAGACACATAGCAAGCAGAGTGGCAGCGGTAAATGACAGCCAGAGAGAGAGAGACAGAGAGATGAGGCAGTTTGGAAGAATGTGATCATTTTATCACCACAGACTAAAGCGGTCCTTGGAATCATCAACAACAGGAGCCTCAGTGTTTGTTCCTTTTTCTGTACGAGCATGGTGCACCGGAGAATGATACCTGGATATGGGCTGTTCACATATTGGTTATTGCAGGGAGGTGAGTAGAATCTTAAACCACACATTATCCCCCTTTTCATCACTCCCACCCAAATTCTCTGCTTTACCTCTGAGTCAAGACAGCTTAGTGGCAACCATAGCAACGCTCGCAAACAGAGCTGCGGCTCTTACTGCCAAGGCCCACGGTGTGACCACTCACAAACGTTAGCCTGAAGCAAAAAAAAACAGACGGACAGCCTGCTGAAAAGATAAACAAATACAGGAATAACACAAATGTGTGACAAGATGGCAGCAGAATGGTGAGAAGAACGGGGGAAATCGTTGCTCTGTCACTTCTAATGTTCCTTTAGCAAAGGTATTACCAGTGACAGAACTCAAGCACCTCCTTTTGTAGAGGGCATAGATATAAAAAGGAGATAGTACTCATTTCCCTCCCATAACAACAGAAGTTCACATAATCATCTCCCTAGCTCTTCCCCTCCTGACGGCTATGCGATATGACTGCTGGCATTGGTAAATGTGGGAGGACCAGGAATGTGTGTGGCAGGGCGATAAGGCTGCTGTAAAATTTAATTAGCACAAAGCCATGGTGAAAATGACTCCATTTCTCACTGCATTATTAACTAGAGTACTATGTAAGAGCCTCGTCTCAATCAATGTACATAACAGGTTCACGAGAGAAAGGGATGGAGAAAGGGAGAGATGACAAAAGAGGGAGTGGGAGCGAGAGACAAAACAATAACATTTGAGATTGAAAAGTCCTTTAAACTCGCAAAATGTATCTGAACTAAATCCCTGATAAATCTTCTGATTTTTATACCATTGGCTTTTCTGCCTACGTCTCCTGCACATGAGGTGTGTATCGAGGCGGGCAGAGGACGAGCGGGTATACATGTGAAACGAAGAGACGGGGAGGATCTCAGAAGCCGGCGGAAAGGCAATCCTACATTAGCTTAGCTTCACCTACTGTTAAGGGCCTGAGCTGGTGTGAATGGGCTGATTAGGGTCCTTGGCTCGACATGCTGAACACCACTTTCTATTTCACGATCCACAGCCTTTATTACGGCCAAGCTTCCTCATAATCCAGCTAAAAGTGGATATCTGAGGAGTCTGATCGGCTTAGGACTTGGCTAAAAATGGGGGATGTACAGCAGAGCGACATGGAGTAGAGCGCAGAGGTGTTTGTTATTATCTGTTTTCTATTTAGGACTGAGTGGGGAGAGTTTAGCCCGATGTCTGTGTGTATGTGTGTGTGTGTTTGTGTTTGTGTGTGTATGAGTGTGCGCATGCATGTGTGTCCACTCTACTCTCAGGCATTATTCTGACCTCTCCAATCAGTCAAGTGAATATACAGCACACCATTTGACTTACCTATATTCTTACATTCTAGACTGGGCATGGATTACAGAGATTACAATTTTATGGGCAAGGTTATATTTGCTGGAGCTGCTTTAATCGTGCCCTCTTAGCATATGCTAATACAGTCATTATTCCTTTTAACACAACGCGATATGTGTGCGCATCAAAATTCAACACACTTCTACAGAAAGAGGCAGAGCTTTTATAACAGCACAAGTGGGAGCCATAAAAAGACATGTTTTATATTATCTGTCCTCACCTCTAAAACAATAGGACAAGTAAGCAGCATCATGATCGCATGCCATGATCTATAAGCCCCATTTTTGAAAGAGAAAACGTATTTCATGATGTCTGTATTACATGCAAGTAAATGTCATCTAGTTATCTTAAGTAGACACCAGCTCCTGCCTTTGTCCTCAGGGTTACAGCGGATTGCTTATGCCTGGAAGTCACCGGTTCAATTGCCAGACAGGTAGAATAGATCGTGGAAAATTAATCCCCAAGTACTCTGCAAGAGCTACTAAGTGGCCAACAGATAAGACTGCACTGTACTTGTCAGCTTCAAAGTGTGACTGAGTGTAACCATGTAAGTGTGCAGCAGGGCATTCCAGGAAAACGAGAGTGACGTTTTTTATTTATTTTTTTATTTTCTTATATTTCGTTCTTTGCTCTCTACATCCCTTGATTACTATTCCACAAGTCTCCCTGCACAGGCTGGACCTAATTACACTAGCCACTTTGTTAAGGTGCCCTCTTGCTCCATCTGCTCAATGCAATTGCTCCCTGGCACCAACATGCACGCTCACACACACCAAGTGCAGCACTTCAGACAGACAGACAAAGGCAGGTCAAGGTACACTTTCCCATCTGGATATGCCTTTGTCTACAAGAACAGTTAAACATTTAAACCACCAATCAAATGTGGTGATAAGAGAGACACCGTGATTTGGAGTGGCCAGATGACTGTGGACATGAATACAGAGAGCCCAACACCTGTCCAAGCCCTAGACACAGCTAATGCCCCGACCCAGGAGCGGCCTTTGACCTTCTGCCTGCACATCATTAAAGCACAGGGTTTAAGCTGACAATTTCTATGCATGTATGCATGAGCTTGTATGCGTGGAAGTGGCAGAGTGAACACTCTGTGTTCAGGAACAGAAGCTCTTTGGCAATAATCTGTCACTTTAATGAAAAACGCACAGCCCGTGTGTGATGTGTGGATGATGTATTATGACCAAATGCAGATAAATCAGCAACTTCCACAGTCACACTTTTGAAACAATGACGTGCAGCATCAATTCAAATAGATCTTGGGAGGAGAGCGTCTGTGCTCCCCTTTTTGTCTTGGGCACACTGAAATGATTTAATAACCCCTTCTATTTCTGCTTATGTCATGTCTGGGGGAAAGCAGCAAGGCGAGGGAGGAGATAAAGAACACACCAAACAAAGTCAAAAAGTAAAGAGTAGACTGCGGAACTTTGCAACGATGGGAAGCTTTCTCCCATAATTGACATTGATATGAGGAGACAGAAATGTGAAAGAGGGATGAGAGAGCACACACGCAATCTGCAGGATACAGTAGCCTGCAGTGGAATCCACATATCAGAGTCTATATGAGGCCCTATCAAAAAGGCAAGCATCTAACGGCAGATTCCACTAGAGTATCCCTGCCTCAGGAAGCTACAGTGACTGACTCTCACTGCTAGTTTTTCCACAAATGACTCACATGTCAGCACACAGAGCAACCAGGAGGAAACAAACTTCCTTTTGTATCTAACTTTTCTGACTTTCATTTCAACTTCACACTCTCCCCTGTTTTCGACTTAATGATTTTCTGCAGCACAGCCTCTGAGAGACATCGCAGGTTGAGTCTCAAATTAAGCCTATTAGTCATCTCTCTGTACCATTCACACCTATACCTAGGCCATTTAAAGTCTGCACTGTAGAGCTGCATCCAACATTATGTACAGAAACATAAATTCAGCAAAAAGGGTCATTAAGTACACTTAGCAAATACAAAGCAGATGACATCTCAGATAATAACTTGAGAGTGGTTTTAGGTTGAAAACCTTAATGCTTTTCAATGCAAGTCGTGAAAAAATAACCATTTTGTTAACGGGTTCACTGACTGTGAACTGACCTTTACATCAATTTCAAGCTCTAGTTCAGGGTTATATCACACGTGATAATTGTTAGGTCGGGTTTCACTAAAGACATCTCAAGTAATTGCTCCTAAAGACGAAGACATTTGCCTCTTCATAGATCCTGTTCCTCCTCACACTATCCATGATGGATCATTCCAAGATAAGGGCATTAGAGCACGCCCATACGCTCATAATGCACCTCTGGCTTTTGCTATCTCACACACTTGGGGGCTCTTGGTCTGTCAAACACAACGATAAAATAAGTGTAGCTATGTGATTCACCTCAACATGCACATGTCAGCTTGGGAGTCAGCGAGGCTGTGATCAGGGCTTGCAAAGATGCCTGAAATGACAGTGCCTGGAGAGATGTTTTCAGAAGCACACAGTTGAAAAGCTATGGATGCTTTATAGATTCAATTTGCAGATTCAAGTCTCTTACACCTGTGTGGCTAACCACCATCGATCCATCATTCTGTGGAGCCCAATCCAATTTAGAGTGTCGAGGAGCCCCGGAGCCCCGCAGCCTTATCCTAACCCAGGCCACAGCCACCACAAAGCCTGCTTACCTTCATCCCCTGAAGTCTGCGGGTGTGTCTGTGTACTTTTATGTGTTCATGTGTATGTGCAGAGGTAGACTGCAGACCAAGCTAAACACCTTAGCTGCTGGCTCATGTGAAAGTGTGCTGAGCCAAAGTAGGGGTAAAGGTAGGGGGGTAGAGAAAGCTTGAGGAAATGCAAGTGAACGCAAGCCAGGACCCGAACTCAAAGCAGAGAGTACAACAGTTGAAGAGCAGGGACAAGGAAACAAAGGTAGGGAACAAAGTGCACCCGGTTGTGCATCAAACAGCGGAGTAGACTGCAAGGGATCTTTTAATGCTATTTTCTATTACATGGCAATCGGTCTCATCATGACTACGTAGCACTACAGCCATAATGGAACTGCTCCACAGTCTCATCAAAGCCTTATGATGGCGAATTAAATCTATCCATTTGATTCATCTCTGCAGATGTTGGGCTGGTGCACTCGAGTCTCCCTCGGTAAGAAAGCTTAATGGCATCATGCATGTTCAGATTGATCAAATCTCTCCCCTTCACCTACTAATTACAGTGTCTTCTGACACAGATGTTTCTGTTTTATTTCTCTTTGCTGCTCCACTGGACTGCAGCAACACCCTTGAGATCAATTATTAAAGGGTATTTAAAACTGTGGGAAAAGGAGGTGGTACGGCTGTGAAAGTGAAAGCAGCTGTTTAAGTGCCTGTGCCACAGACTAAATTTCATCACCTCCCAACTAAACTGAAAGCATTCTGTGGGTTTCACTCACTCTAGTGGCAAACCCAGGGCAATTAAGACTTGCAGGAGAGAAGGGGGGGAAGGGAAACGGGAGAGAAGGGACGAGGCACGAGAAGTGGAGACTCCATACCAATAACAGGCAATTATGTTTGGGTAGGGCCATTTTCAGGCCATGAGAGTATAGAAGAAGACAGCGGCGATATGGGATGGTAGGGAAATGAGGAGGAGTGTTATTTAGGAGGCAGATGGCAGAGAGGGGGAAATTAAGATGAATGGGCACTGAGAGGGCTGAGCTGGTGCTGGGGCTGGGCAGAGAAAAGTAATTAGCTGTGTTTGCTATGGGAGGCTGGCAGTGAGTGTGATGCCTGCGGTGACAGGCTAAAGCCTTGAGCTTTATTAGTCAACAAGGCCGTGTCTGATGCTGCCAGCAGGGGGCAGCTAGGCCAGAAACCTTCAAGGACCCTCTTACCTGTTCATCACACCATGGGGTCCTTACACAACATGGACACTGACGGCGGTTCCTTCATGCCCCGCAATTTCCTTTTACTTTAATCCCCTGTTAATAGAGCATAGCTCTGGCGTGTTTTCCTTTATATTTACGGACTTTTTCTCACAAACAGCATCCGAGTCAAATTTTTTATTCTCCAGCTTTATTCCTTAGCGTCACCCTTACCAACTGGCTCCATCTTTCTTCCTCACACCATTTCTCTCCATTTCTTATGTTACAGCCACCTCTATCTGTCTCTTTCCTCCCACCCTGTATATCTCCCTCCCCCTCGTCCCTTTCCAATCTAATTTCAGATAAGTCGTAGCAGAACAACAGAGCAAGGCCCTTTATCATTGCCATCAATGATGTGGGTGGATTGAGCGTGAATAATTTTATTCATGTGTGCCTGTACCCAACCCACTGGGATTCCAATTACAAGTAATAAGAGGTAATAGGGTTACAGCGTGATTTTTAAGTGCCTAAGTAATGATTGTAGAAACCCTTTGACAAGAGAAAAAAGCCGTTGTTTATCTTAGCACCAGCACAATACCTGTTCACAACAACGAATAATAAAGGACAATTTAATTTGCATTAGTATCCAATCTAATTTTCACTTTCAGAAATTTATATACAGTAGTTCAACGCATATACACTTGCCGTTTTAACGTTAAATTATTCATATTTAGTTTCTAAATGAAAACACACAACACTGGAAGTACTCTATGCTAAGAGTGGCTTACATCCAATGTGGAGCACAGCATTTAGTCTGTATGTTTGATCTTTGTGCACATGATTCACTGCTCTTCAAAAACATACAGTGCATACACTGCTGTAATTGCTATTTATTGATTTTTTTTCCTTCAGTAATGGATATTATAAAATAAATATAGTATAATTCTGTCATTTACATTAGAAATAGTTTTGGCCCCAAAAGATGAATAATTCAACAATTCTTCTGTTTAGTCGACATCCCCATGGTGTTGCATGACAGGGGTGAATAGAGGAACAGGGGAATGTAACCGTTTTCAAATACCATCTGATTTTGAAATTGTCTAGAAAGGCGCAAGTGGCATTGCTGAACCACAACAGTGCTTTCAATTGGGCCCAAAATATTTTGCGAACCCCACTTTTCTCTTGGCCTTCAGCCCTGCAGTCTTCTCAGTGATTTTCAAGTTCATATAGCATGTGCAGCCTATATACTGTGATCCGGTTCAAAAATGCTAACCACTGACTAACCTTCTATTTCTATTTTGAAGCTATTAGAATAGCTTTGCTACAGCAACATGCCATGTCCCTATTTAAATCTGCACAGACTTTGATGCTAAGCTTCCAGCTCATTTTCCCAATGACTGGAGATTTTTTTACATTCTTATTTAACTGTTGCTCAGCGGTTCCTCTGCTTTTTTCTGCCCTTTCAATAGTCAGTCTGGTTGAATCATTATGAAATGTTTTGTTCTCCATGTAAAAACATGACTTTTTTGCAGAATCTTCATAGAAAAAAAAAAATTAAAACTGAATTCAAAAGACCTCTCAAAACTGTAGAGTTGTGCTCTCAAGTTACAGTGCTGAATCATGCTTGTGTGGCCAGTGATACCAAACTTCTGAACAGTGGTCAGCAGTGAGAAATTCAAGACAAAAAATAGTATTCACTTAACAAATTCTCAGACACTTGACTGAAACATTGATAGGAATAGAAATTTCCTTTTTGCAAGATTTAAAAAAATATGAAAGTTGCCATCTGCATTCAAAGGCATAGAGTTGAACTAAAAATGCTATAGTTAGTGAACAATTTAAGAACCTTATAAAACTGAGCCTCTAGACAGCCCACACACTGCTTTCATGACTCCCCTCTCACAGTCTGCACAGCGCACTGTCTCAAACAGTTTCAGCAATGGCCTTTCACCCTTTCAGAAGGCACACACAGGGTCACAAAAAAAAGGCAAAGGGACAACTGAAAAGGTCAGCGGACACACAGGACAGGACAAGACAGGACATATGAACGCTCAAGGGGACTTTGCATTACATGCGAAAGACGTTTTCCAACGACAGATAAAATGGTAGAGCTGAGCAGGCTTGAGGCTTTAGCTTTGTTTTGTTTTTTGCTTTACCATGGTTAACAGGCCTGAGCACCTGGCGGAAGGAGCTGGGGCTGATGGTCTGCTGCTGGTTATCTGGAAGGAGGGCAGTAAAACAAATAACACCAACACATACAGTACGAGGATCAAAAAGATCATGAAAATGCATTCACACGCTGATGAACTCCTGTAAAGTCAAATGTATTAACAAGGCACACTGTGTTCAAGGGCACAGCTGTACATTACCCCTCTAAAGTTGAACAGGTAATCAATTCAAAATATGCATAGATCTCATGTTCAATTCACAACATGAGATTGCGTGTGAGTATCTTCTTTTAATATTGAATTTAAGATTATCAGAGAAAATAAATGTGTATTGCCTTTTACTGAGATCCAAACATCAAACAGCTGAGGATTCTCTGGCAGTGTGGTGCTGGTAGGCATGTGTGCAAACAACACACTAGTGCATTTCTAAGGTGTCTGTAAATAAGAGCTGTATGAAGCCATGGCACGGGAAACCGAGGAATCCTTCAATATACTCAGCTTTTAAAAAACAAAACAAGAAACATATGCATCCAGTGGGCAGGTTAGAAACAGGATTCACTGCAGTTTTTGAACATCTGACTGGAATCAGAACATTTTTTACGGTCAATATGGGTACTAGGTTTTCTGTGTGCGTCTTCGTTTGTTTATAAATGTAGGGAAAGGATATGGGACTCACCTCTGGGTCTTGGTGCTCTCTTCCTGCGGTCTCTGAATGCAGCTCCTGACTGTAGGGCTTCCAGCAAGCTATCCATCACACCTGTCTCATCATTCTCTGAAAAACCCAGGAAGAAAAAGAATGAGTGGGTGTTGGAAGACAGGAGGAGAGGTAAAGAAACAAAATCAGATAAAGTGCAGTTTGTTCTGGTGGTGAGTTTTGCCATACAGATTGCAACGATTTGGAACTTAGAATGGCAGGCCAATATATCATATGTATACCATAAGCTACAGCAATATAGTAGAGTCAAGTGCCCATTATATGATGGGACTAGTTCCAAGCAAATCCAGTAAGGCACGGGTCAGCAAGTTCTTGGGAGACAATCTGCTGTACAAATATAAACCCTGGTGTCTGCAGCCTAGTGCAATTTAGTTGTGCATGGCATTGTAGTATTCTAGGTGAATAAAAAGTCATGAAGGATATTAACTAGCAATGGAGTCACATATAAAGTGAAGTATAGTATACTGTCACACCGGGATGGAACACCCAAACTTGCCAACATGGTGTTTCACAGCACTAACTACACAAAACTCCCGACTGAAAACTTTAAATCTTGGTTGCAGTAATTTATAGAAACGGAAAAGATTTGCAGATATGTCGTGTAAATCATGCGCTGTTTACAGCTGAAAACCTGGCCTTGATACTTGAGACAGTATGATGGACCTGGCTAGTCATTTGCACTGAAAATAGCCTCCACTGAAAGGGAAGGAAAATAGATAGCAGGTATAGATAAAATGTTCAAGGACAAGACACACTGTAAATATAAAAGGAATACTTTGGTTGTCATGCAAATGTGAACTTGTGTGCATGGATGTTTTATTTTCAAGACAGCTTTTGTGTTGTCGATGACATTTGCGGTCGTTGTCAACCACCACACTGACATGAAGGGCTGTGTTTGACTTAAGTGACATAACTGCCTGAAATGAGGTGGTTTTATGACATTTGACTGCTAGACACCAATTACATGTTATAAATCAGTCTCATTTTCAGTAGATCAGTCTCATGTAAAGTGTGCTTCAAACTAGTTTGACAAAAACAGTGCTGTAGCATAAAATGTTAAAATGACCTTGCATGTTCACCACTGCTGCTCTGGTCACTGATTTGAAAGTAAAACATGTGGTCATTACTTCGTACTGTCCACCTTCTGTTAATGCTTTCATGTCTTTAACCACTGACTGATGATTGCATCCCAAACACATCAACGGCAATTCTAACCCTACGTTAAATATAATGAAAGAAATATATACACTGAAACTATTCAGATTTTGTCAAATGCCAAAGTTAGCCAGTCAGTCTTCATAATCATGATCCTTTTCTGTGCAATTTTGCCTTTTGTCCAAATACGTGTTATGACACTGAAAACTGGCACACAGTCTGGTGGCTTGTGCCATCAGACTGTGTGCCAATATCTCCTAGGTTACTCTTCCACTATGTTGAGGAACAGAGATGTCAGAATGTGTTATAGAAGTCACTGCTACATAATCCAACCCTCCCTATCATAAATCTCACTGCCAACATTGGCACTTTTGGATGAGACCAGGTTGGACTTCTAGTTGCAGGTTAACTACCAAGAAGAGCTTTTTGTCAGGTATCTGGTCGGCCAATTTGGCTGGGGGTTAGGGTTGTACTGCATCTGTTGGTCTGGCGTGCTTTTGGAAGCATGTTTTACTGTGGTTATGCATTTTCATTCGGTTGGAGATTTGTTTTTTTTTTCTTTATTAAAAACAGCACTTTTGTGGACAGGATTCATTTTGTCTGTTCTAGAGGGAGAAAAAGTTTTAAAAAGTAGTGTTCTGATAAAGGTTGTGTTTGTCTTTTCAAGTTCTGTCCAATTCATTTGAACTTTCTGTGATACAATAAAAACAGAGAAAAAAGTCCTGCTGCTTAGACTGGCCTTTGTGGTGCCATCGGGCCCTCGACTGGGTCAAAGGCTCAGCACATCTTAGCCCATTGGGCTCTACTTTTGTTGAACTATGAACAAGCACCAATTAAACCAAAAATGGGCATTTGCATTTTTGCTATTTTGATGACCAGAGGCAAAATTGGTGGCCAGTACACCTCCATTCAAATGGGAAAGAGTGCTTTATTAGCAAGAGGCATATTGACAGTAGAAAAAAATAGGAAATTAAGTTTGGCAAAAATCCCTATATCTATTTATGTATTTTGCAGGTCCCAGGCAATGTCCACAGTAAGACCTTTAAAATAACCCCTGCATTAGGGAGAGGAAACAGCATTATAATGGTATAAGATGGCATATATTTAATTGAAAATGAACTTAAAATTAATTTACATTGACAGTTAAATATACAGCAGTAGTGTTGCTGTATAGCACAGAAGAGGGACAATTTCAAATAGAATTTGGGGGTCAAATCATTTTGGTGGTGGAGAAGCCGGTCCACACACCACTATATGCTGACCCTAAATCTCTAGTGGATCTCACAAGGTGTAGACCTAACTTATTGCATTGTAAAGAAAAGAAAAAAGAACACACAGAACAGGGAGGGAAAAAATCATATGGCAGTTGTTTCTGCCCAGCACACATGATTGATTTACTCTGCTGCCCTTTTTAAAGCCAATTGCTAGAATTACAGATTGTGACGCAATACAAATTAAAACCAGTTTGACATTAAAAGAATAGACAACAGATATTGTTATAAATGCTCTAGATGAAAGATATGATTATTAATTTAAAGTCAACATGATCATGATTAATTATGGACTGTCCATCCTCAAACTCAAGTGGATGAAAAGCCCCTAATTTGAGTACACGCTGGAGGGTGTCACCTGTTTTAATATGTACAAATAAGATTCCAGTCAGTAATCAACCTCTAGCCCTCTTCACATCTGGAATTAACATGCGTCTTGGGTGATCCAATCCTAAATGGACAGCTTTAAGTACATCAATTAACACCTGGCATTAGGCTGTATCTCCACATGCATATAGATCAGCCACTTGTGATCTGATCGCACTTCCCAGAAAATGCAAATAAAGGTGTACAAAATTTCCATTTGCAAAGATCACATTTTTTTCTAAGCAGTGGGAGGTTGCAATATACTTCCCCTGACTACACTGCCGGAAATTCAAAGACCAAGAAGACCTTGTAAAGACCTTGGTGCAGGGCCACTCAAATGGAAATCAGACAGTGTGTTTTGAGTTCGATTTCACAAGAATCCAAAGTCTTGCACTTTAATACGAGTGGTGGGAATGACTATGCACTTCGGCTACCCGGAGGACATAAGTTGAATAAGCGTTCCTTCAATGTGGCTCAGGACACATTCACATAGATATTCTGTAAAAAAAATTATGCAGTAAAAGTTCAGAGGCGGAATCAGGGGACAGATTTTTTCAGCCTCTAAACTGCCAGCGGTGGCAGTAGCATAGCCAAAACAAACTGAGGCGATGTTATGCCAGCACTGCTTGGTGCAGTTTACTGTAAAACTACAAACAGGGAAGACGTGAGCCTTAGTTGTGGCGCTAATGCTAAATTTCTGTGTAAAAGGGGTTCTGGTCTCTCATCTTAATTCTTGCATACAGTACCATGCAGCACCATGGTTGGGTTTCTGCAAACCTGCAGCTGTCAATCATCTCATGGTACATGGTTCCTTTACAGCAAACCCTCTTTCACACCAAAACTCCTGTATTGAGGGCAGAGGGTCCCCAGGGTGGTGGGGCTGTGCTTGTGCCCAACCCCCATACCAAGCTGCGACTACAAACACACACATGCATACGCAGTGGGTATATCATGTTCCACTTCCTTGCCTGCCAGCTTCAATGTGGGCATTTGTTGTTCTTCTCATTTGCAACAGTTGCACTCCTCCTCCTGGTTGATATGTGCACAGTTCTTCATCATTGTGCAAAGCAGAGAGGCAGGACGAATATCTGAGCAAAAACCAACATTCCTCGATGTCCAAATTTGTCTCCACGGCTGTGGCAATTCATCACAGGGAGCAAGCTTTACACTCTCCTCAACACACACAGACATATACACATAAATAGAGATAACACAGAAAACAAGCAAAAAAGGAGCAGATCAATCTATTGCAACCTGAAGTGTGTTCCTTCATGTGTAGTACTCCGTTTGACTCCAACCCACAAGAACATGAAACGGTTTGTGTGCCTCAGGAGGCAAGGAAAAGGAAACCCACTCAGATCTCCCGCCTCAGGAATATATGGGAGCAAAAACAGTCCAATTTTACACATCAATCAGAAGTAACTCAGACAGCCCGTGACAGAAAACCGCTTTATAGAATGTAGACAAGAAGTACTTTCAGACAGCCTAACACCAAAAATCTTAACACATATTTATAAACTCACACCCACATGCTCATAAACTTAGAGAGATAGAGAGACAGAGAGAGAGAGAGAGAGAGAGAGAGAGAGAGAGAGAGAGAGAGAGAGAGAGAGAGAGGAGAGAGAGAGAGAGAGAGAGAGAGAGAGAGAGAGATATCACAGAAATGTCACATGGATAGCGATGGAGGAGAAACACATGGCAGAGGAATATTAGTCAAGCTAGTAGCTGTGAAATGGGTTTGAAACAGTCATTCAGCTTGTGAAAGGTGGTGGTGAGGAGGACGTGGCGAGAGAACAAAGAGTATAGAGAGGACTGGGGCAGTGAAGAGTGGTATCCCAGCTTTGGCAGTAGAGCTACTGATTGGTGCTTTTGATGTGCACAATTCGCCTGCCTATTTCTATTCTGCTGAATCTGGGATCAGAGCTCTCATGACAGGTGTGCAATGCGCGAGACTTTTTACGTTAAATTCCACCCAAAAATTGTGAAGACACTCTCACAAGCCAGTCTAGGCCTTACTGATGTCTATTTAAAGAATAGTAAGACTTCATGGCAGCTCTACAGTAAGTGCTTACTCTCATGTTTAGTGGTGAAAGAAAGCAGGAACTGAGCTCTACTATGCCATGTGTAGATAAGACTGTCCTCTTGGTTCTGAAACAAACGCATTAAAATATGTGTTTGAATGGACAAATACAGATGCGTACAACTCAGATCAACTAAAGGTAAAAGCAGAAAGTTGTTTACTCAACCACAAAACAGAAGAATAAACTCTGGGAGTGGAATCAAGACAAAGCTGAACCTCTAACTCTGGGGAAAGGCTATAGTTACCCTCCTGTCTGTAGTGAAACTTCAATCACCATCTATTTAATCAGAGTCTGCTCAGACTGGCATTTTCCATTGTCTGGACATGTGGTCCATCTGTGCGTAGATGTCTACCCTCTCTTCAGACACTAACTAATGCCTCCTGCCACTTCACTCAACAGGATGTGGCACTCATCATCAGGACAATAACCTGGTTGAAGCAGAGGTGGGCCACAGAAAGGCAAGACATAGGGTCAATTGGGCTGGGATGGAAAAGCTAAGGAGAGAAAATCACATGCCTGAGTGCAATGAATGCAGGCTGGCTACTGTGTTCCCTTGGACACTTAAAAGGCAATGGTGCAATAAGGCTAGCCAGGACCCCGACCCCCCCCCCCCCCCCCTCTATTGAATACCTTCAGTTGCACTTGACTGATAGTTTGAGCAGCCAAGCTATTCACTGGATGATGAAAAGGGATGCACAAATGACAGACAGCATCATAGCCAAGATAATAAATACTGTAATAGGTCACTGTTGATCAACCTTGAAGGGTTTAATGATAATAATACTTATAAATATCACAGTTATCAGGGCATAAAACCAACGATCTGTTGCTCTTTACAAATCCAGAAGTGATAGTAAAAAAATTCCAATCTGATAAAATCAAAAATCTTATTGAATCTCAACTTTGATATCAAGTATCAAGTTTCTTTGTGATATGGTAGTATAGTTTTACCTCTGTAGGCCAATTTTTGGCGGTGCACTCTATGATGAAGGGTGACAAGAAGATTTTGCTGAAGAAGTCACATGCAGAAAAGGTTAGGAATCATATATAGCAGTTATATTGAAATCTTACTATTTAAAGTTTACCTGCTCTATTGCAGGGTGTTCTGATCTTACAAAGTCTGAGTACAATGGATTTCAAACAGAAAACAAGCAAATGGCTCTGTAAAGGAAAGGGGAAAACATCAGTAATCTGAGTCAGTCCAAGAGGATATAGCCAGTAGACCATAACAGCTGAGTATTGCCACAAGTGCTTTTTGCACCTTCTGCACATGCTTCTATGGTAACAAACATCTAAAAATGTTGGCTACACTAATATATAACAGAAGCCATTCGGAATTTACGTCAACTGATCTAAACTTTTGTTTGAAATTCATTTTGTGTATTGGTGTTCACAAAATGTAAATACAGTTCCATTTCTTCAAAGTTATGTTTTCAGATATTTTTGCCTGTCTGTTGTAGATGTAAATAGGCAATGGTTTGATACATGTTAGCCATGACAACTAGGGATGCGTAATATATACCTGACTGATAAGTGATTAGCCCGATGTTGGTAAAAGTATATTAATAGCTATTAATCTGAGTCGGGGAAATTCTTGTGGATAAATGGAGCTGATAATATGAAGCCTAATTGCTTTCACTGACTTAACATGAACATTATTTTCATCTTTTCCCTTTCTTACCCTCAGGTGAGCATAAACCACAGGTTATGTACTTCTTTTTAACACATAAAAATGTGAAATTATCATGTGGCTTATTGGTATCAGCCATGTGAAAGGATGGCTTTACTCTGCTTACGCTATCTAAAAAATATGTTATTAGAACATACGGTGTGCTCCCACCTGCTTTCTCTCTTTCTTTCGTACGCCCTTCCCATGTTTTCAGCATCTTTGCATGCAGGGTTCCATCTCTAGCTGTTCTTCTATTTGACGTCTTAATAGTTCATCGCTTGTAGCCATGTAGGGAATGTTAAATAAAGCTCTGATGTGTAATTTGTCGCTCCACAAACATTCCCGCTCCCGGCCTACCCTGGGAGTTAATGCAACAGATTTGTCATACACAAGCCAGGCACAGCTAGAGGAGGAGGAAAAAAAACACCTATTCAATCTGAATTTCAATCTCCATAGGGCTCTATGCAAATGCATGCAAGCTGATGCTCTCGTTCTCTCAGACTGCCAGAACACACCGTGCGAATGACGGAACCAGGCTGCATATTATAGAGTAGGTAGAACCCCAGTCTGTGGCACGTAACAGAGACAGAGGAAAATGAGAAGGAATCTGGGAGGACCTCACATTTCTGGAATACACAAGTAGGCAAGGCTAGGAACTAAACTAAATACAGATACCTGTAGCAAGCAAAGAAGCTAAAATCCATTTTGATCATTTCCTCCAGGAACCCAACCCCCCCCCCCCCCTTTCCTTCCCCAGTCTCTCATTGCTGTGCCCTTCAGCATAATGTGGAAATGCAGCCTCTCTGGGGCTTTTTAGAGAATTGATGGATAATCAGATGATTACACAGAAAATCTCCATTGAGGACAATCCTCCCTGACAAACAAAGAGAAAGCTCTTTAGTTAATAAATAGGCTGAGAGACAGACAGAGTGAAAGACTGTGGGGGAGAGAGAGAGAGAGAGAGAGAGAGAGAGAGAGAGAGAGAGAGAGAGAGAGAGAGAGAGAGAGAGAGAGAGAGAGAGAGAGAGAGAGAATTTGAATAAATCCTTTCCTGGGTTGGCAGCACAATGCCAAATCTGTTCATTCATTTCATCCCATATGTATGTGTATCTGTATGTGTGCATGTGCGCGTGTATGGCATACATTGCCAGAAACATCACTTCTTGGGGATGTCACTGAGATTGCCTTCAGCTTTATCTTAATTTGAGCGTATCTAAATAAATTTCAAGCTCTAGGCATATTTGTATAAGCCTTTCTGACAAAATTTGGCTGAAGTTTATTCTCATAATTTTCTTGTTTCTGAACTTCTTTTCCAAAATAGTAAAGTTTAAAATGAGACACAACTCAGCACACAAGCACGCAGGAATGAAGTCCAAGCTGTCAATCTGGACAAGTTACAAACAAAACAAGCATGAGTCATTACAGAGAGTCAGGACAGTGCCAATAAAAACTACTAAAAAGTCAATTTTATTGGTTTACAACACTGGGACAAAATATTAGTCTTGTAATTACCTTTCTTTGATGCCAATAAAGACAAAAGACAGTTTGAATGCCAAAGTGAAAACAATCAGATCTACGTATGTATTCACCCTCAGGCAGCACTTACAGCATTGACTATGTGGGATAGGTCTTTGTCTTTTGCCAGTATTCGCCCTATTCTGTCTTACAAAACTGCACAGACTCTGTCTAGTTGCATGGCATCTGTGACCAATTTTCAAGTCCTGCCACACATTCTTGATTTGATTGTGGTTTGGACTAGGATTAGGCCACGCCTGAGCCAAGTTAAAGTTCTCCCAAAAAGTGCAGCAAAACTTTTATTTTGTTTTATTTTTTCGAAGGATTGCTCCAAATTCTCCTGCATACATTTTACCTTCTACTTTCCAAGCTATCTAGGGCCCTCTGCAGTAGGGCTTTGACATCGAACTTCGGTATTCGAATATAATTCGAATATTAAAAAAAAAAACATATTCGAACGAATATCGGGCAGCTTCTAAATATTCGAACCTATAATAAGCATTATTTTTGGTGAATTTGTTTGTCTGAAAACGTAGTTTTCAATCCAGATTCGAGGCTTTTTTCAGCCTGTTTCGTGAAACGCGAGCTCATGAGCATTGATCACCTGGGGCTTCTGTACTGATGACGTTATCACGTCGTTAGCGCCTCTTTACACTTTTTCCACAGAAAAACAATGGCGGAGCAAAACGCTGCGAGTGCGGAGGGAGAACTTTACACGCCGGAAAATTTAAGGAGTAATGTGTGGCGCTTCTTTGGTTTCCTGAAACAAGGAAAAATAACGAGAAAGGACAAAGTTATTTGTAAAATATGTAAGACTGAACTTATCTACCACTCCACGACCAGCAACTTGAGAGCCCACCTGTCAACACTGCATCCCAGCACGCTGCTGGAAGAGGACGAGGGCGAGGGGTCAGGGACGAAGCAGCCTCGAATTGCCAATATAGGTCTTACTGGAGGCATTTAATGATCAAAATATTATCAATAAATATTCGAATATATTCGAATATTAATATTAATAAACAAACAAAGTTCGAATATGATTTTTTAGGCAAATGTCAAAGCCCTACTCTGCAGTGAAGCATGAGGCTGCCACAAGCCTCCCTTATATAAAACACAACGACCCATTCAACACTGGCCTGTCACTGGTAGTTCTTTTTTGGCTTGAACTGTGTGGCTGATATTTTCAGATAACCACAGCATGACAGTGGGTGAGTTACAGTAAACACTACTTGACTAACACACAGCACGTAACCAATCCACCTGAATCCTGTTTATTAATTTCAACTGGACATGACCCTTTGTTTGGATGAGCCCAGCACTGTAAAACGTCAGTGGCTCTGTGGCAAATGTTGACAACTGAGAGATGTCAAGAACAGAGTGAAGTGAAAAGGGAGAGGTTTGTGATATGCTTTAGCCAAGAGAGGCCTTGGTTTGGCTAGATAGAAAATCCACAGCAGTACTTTGGCCTGGTGGTTCTCTACTTGCGCTCTAATGTCTACAGGAGTGCTACAGTGGCTGGCATACTCATGTAAACTATAGATGCTGGTGCAGGGCTGGGACTGCCAAGCTCAACTGCTCTGCCAACCTTGACTTTGGCATTGGAAATGGGTCTGGAGGCTGCTCTGTTGAACAAGTTTCTGGCAACAGCAGCACTCCAAAGGGGAAGGGGAAAAAAAAAAATTCAACTGGCAGTTGAAACCAGATGCTCTGGCATAAGGTAGACATTGCCTTCTTCATAGCTATGCCTGAACCTGCTTGGTAAATAGAGATATCATTCTAGCTACTTTATCTGTGAGGGCCACAGCAGTGGACAATGTTTGAAAACAGCATATTGAATATGTAGGGGTCATTACAAAAACTTCCTTCTCATTTACTGACAATATGCAAAATAAAACTGAAAAACATATAATTTGTCTATCTGTTAATATAGTATGTGAGACAGTAGTGGAGAAGCCAGCTTGTGTCCCAGGTTCAAATACTTTGCCAGATAAATCTTGGTGGGGAAAGTAACATGCAGGCGCTTGCTCCCCTCTCATTATCACCACTTAAGTGCCCTTGAGCAAGTCCCTTAACCCCAACTGTTGATTATTCCACAACATTTTTTTTTCTTGAAACTTTGAAACTTTACATAAACAATCAAAACAATCTCAGCAACAGCAGATAAACGTTAACATAAAGCAACAGTACTCAAAGGTTTCTGGGTAATACGTATTAATCTTACTGTCAAAATGTAAAGCTCAGACCAAAATCTGTGTAACTGACATGACAAAAGGACACGTAAGTAGATGTCTGGACCAAAACTGTGCTAAACAACGCAATGGACAGTGTTGGTGGAGCTCTGTTGCTTCAGGTACCAGTGAGACAAGAAATAATTTCTGGAAATTCCCTTTGAATCACAGATCGATGAATCTAAAGGGTTAGTCAGCAGCAAAAACAAATTTATACGAGATGATTACAGGATTTTGCATCCCTGGAAAGTATCATGGTGACAATTATTTCCTGTTTTGTTGCATTTGCAGGGTAAACAGTAGAAACATGGCAAGGTAATATTTCAGGGACATGTGCTTGCCATGTGAAAAACTGAGCAGGGTACAACTTTTTTGCTGGGCTACACAGCAGATCTATGCCAGATTACTCTGTGCAAACCACGTACCCCTATGCCAATCATTCATTAAAATGAATGAAAGTCTTGTTTTCAAATCATCTTAATATACTTATATTTTTAGACTTAATGGATTAAAGGGGGTAAAGAGTAGTTAGGATACAGCTGATTAGTTCTTCAACCATCACCCACACAGACTTTGGCTGCCATGAATTGCGGTTACAGAGGCTCTCCGTGAACCCATTCACCTGGTCATTTTAGCAACCCACCATCCTGCCAGAGTGTTTTGCAGCAATACACTGAAAACCTACAACTCTGACGAATTCAGTTCTGGGTTGGCCCCGTGCGCTGACCTCACAAGAAGGGTCGAGCAAGAGGTGAATGCCTATACTCAGATCAATAACCAATCAATTATCACAATATCACCCTATTAATACCAAGGTTGAAATTAGCAGAATGCTACACGAACAGAACATCGCCTTGTTAAACTGTTCACAAATCAGCAGAAGGCAACAAAATGTTGTTGACACAGACAGTGTTTGCATGCAGTTCACATCTAGTTTGATAATGTGATCGGCTCGGGGCCTAGGCTAAAGCTTGCTGTGATGCTGGTCATCAAGGAATTGCATAAAACCTGCAAACGGCTTGCACCTGAAGAAGGGAGGTGCCAAACACATAAAAGAGCAACTCAACCAGAGTGTGCTCACTGGCTGGGCTGCCTCCACCTCTTTATCACCGCTTACATTCAGACAGGCCTACATTTCTGAATACATTCTTTCATCTTCACTATTTTGTTTAAAGATGTTAGAAGTAAAAGAAAACCCTTTGATTTGGCTGTTTTGTGTGTGTGAGCTTCCTCTGTTGTTACAAGCCTGAGCAAAGTTTGTAACAGTTGGCATTGTCTTGGTAAAACTTTCAGCATGTGTCCTGCCAGATTCATTTCTAAGAAACTACCTTTGTTACATTTGTTACCTTGTTAAATTAAATTCCTTTAATCTAGTTAACGCCTTATGTGTGATTAACTTATTTATAATGGCCATAGAGGCAGCCATAAATATAACATATGCTCTTCAAATGTAGGAAACTACATTTGATAGATTAATTGCTCGGAAATTAAAATAAAAAAAAAGTCCAGACTATGATCACAACAGGGATTACACGGATGAGCGACTTTAAAAAAAAAAAGTTACATCACAGAATGGGTAATTTTGTGTATTAATTATTTGCAGCAGCACTTAATTAATCAGTCAATATAAGCACAACTGGTTTCTGGGAAGAAAGAGATAAATACTCCATTGTGAAAAAATGGGTGTCTCCACTAAATTCATTAAAATTGAACTTGTGTTTACTTGATAAATGAGAGTCATTGTCGTTGAATGATCTCTTACACCATTTGATCCTCGATTGATTTAGCACACAGCTCCCTGTAAAGTGCTTAACGATGCAAGAGTTGACAGGCAAAGCAGATTGAACGGTGTCTACCTGCATTCACTTCCAGCAACCTCCTCTTCTTCTGCTGTCTCTCCTGCTTTTCACGCTCCGCCTTTTCCTTCGCCGCCCGTGCTCTTCTCTGTTTCTCCTCCGACTCCCTCCGCTTCAGGTTCTCCTTCAGTGCTTGCTGTGGGGGTGGGGGGGGGGAGATAAAGTGAGAGAAAGTCAAAAAAGAAGGAGGAAACAGGACTGATAGCTAAGTGGGGTTAATTACAGTAGTGCTCAGTCTGTCAAAGGCAAAGGCAGCTGTCAAACCCAACAGATGTCTTTATCAGGCACCACTTAAGTCAGATGAAGCTTCTATAGCCGGCCTTTGACACCCAACAACTTCAAGCAGTTTTATTGTTGCAGACAGATTTCCAGTGTTGGAATGAAGTTGTGAGAGTTTGTGGCACACTTCTGTTATCTGGATTATGTGGTGTAAGGTGGTCATTAGGTGCATTGCAAAACAAGATACCAGGGACTTCAGGCACAAGAGAGTCACAGGAGTGAAGGAACAATGACGTCAAGATAGGATGACCGCTGCAGATCTTAATAGATCACATTACAACTCCACGGCTAGGTTTTAATTATTTTTTAGGTAAACCAGCCAACTTTCCTGCATATACTTGACAACCCTGAACATGTATTTAAATTAGGAGATCAAGATGAGTTTATGGTTAGACTTTCAAAAAAAGTCCAATCATTGACTGGACCGACTGTCGCGCACTTCTACACTGTCTACACACGTCCAGTGCAAACGAAGATCATGTGCCTGTGATTTTCTCTTTGTCATTTCAACCTTCTGATTAAAGTTACTTACATTTGAGAAAAGTATTATTGTATTACATTATAGCAAATATCATGAAATTGTTCATAGAATTAAATTTTTATTGCTAAGGGATAATGTAGTGCGACTCAAATTATGTTCCATGAAGAAATAAGAGCTCAATCCGTACTTTTCTTCAGGAAATGCTTTTGGTAAACTCCAATCAGGGTAGCAATCATTCACAAATTAACAATGTGCAATTATTATTAGAAAACCTTTAACTTAACTGAATTTATGGTTAAAATTATCACAAAGCACTAGTTTTAATTTCTGTGCCATGGTCCCTTCTCTAAACTGATTTCATTCTGATGGTTCAATAACAATTGGCCTGCAGCTTGTAACAATGGATGGCATTCACTGTTCAAATACAAGTGCTGAGACTGGAAAAGCTTGTACAACATTCATTGAGACTGCAAGCAAGAACTGGCTCCTAGTAGTTCCTGGGACAGATATGTCTTGGAATATTATTGACATTTTGCTCAAGACAAAGTCGCCAAATTCTCAACTCGACAAAGTTGTCACTTATTCCATTCTACCCATCTATGAAGAATCATTTTATAGGTATACTATCCGCTGTACATCAACGCCTGCGGGTACAGGCTCTATAATCCCTGTGCCAGAGGGCTGTTAAACTCATGCGGTGGTGTCGATAGCTCACTAATGCCACACACAAGAGACGGGCCGTATATGTGAGTGCTAGCGTGATTGCCATCCTGATCAATAGCCAGTCATTTAAAGCAAGGAAGTCTGGGCTTTTATTAAACTCCCAACTCCTCCTCCTCTGCCTCGCCTCTTCTCCTCCTGCATGATTCACACAGTCGGGCTTGACAGGTAGGTTAGCGGAAGAATAATAATGTCAAACCAACATGAACGGATACACATACACCCACTATAGGAACTGTGTAGTATATAGAAAACTAGGTAGAATAAAGAGGGGCAGTCGCTTATTAAGGCTCTTTGACAGCGTTTTATTAAGTCTGCATACAAGTGACCCTTGTTGGAAATGATATAGTCAACTTGAATTCAAAACAAATCAGTTTAGTCTCTTCAGCGTTAACAAGCAATATGAAATAAAGAGAAACAGCAACTCACACAAACACTAATTTTAGGGGTACAACAACATACAATTTTGAGTTGGTTTAAACTCTTCAACCACTCTGAGCCAACGCTCTCATCCTGAGTTCTCTTCTGCAGAGTATGGCTGCATATAAGCAGTCAAAAGCACCCCTACTGCATGGCATATCCTATCCAACAGAGGCTCAACCTCCTGTATTTCTTAGTTATTAACAGACTGCAAGGAGATGTTTGTTCGTTGGAAGCTTAACAGATGTACTTTAAACAACACACTTTCTTACATTAAAAGACAATAGCAGCTAATGACACTGATGAGTACCACTCAGCAGGTTTGCAGCAGGAAAAGAGGAGAGTGCTGAAGAAGCAGAGAGGAGAAGATGAATACCAAATGACTGAGACACACCGAAACTACTCAGAGCTCTATTTTTAAGCTATTTTTAAATGAAACCAAGTCCTCCACAAAATTAACTTTGATTTGATGGATTGAAAATGTCGGTTGCTCGTGGCAACCACTGATTCACAAATGACTATATTCTTAATGAGCATCCAATCTGGTAAATTATGGGCAGAGAGAATGAGGAAAAAGAAAAGGAAAGAACAAGAGTGCTGACACGTAATACATTTTCAACAATTAAGTGATCCCAGGTTACAAGTACAGACAGCTGTGATGGATGCCTAATATGAGCTTAGTCAAAAGTCTGACAGTCCTTCCACTCTTCACTATCATGCAGCTCTCTCATTAAAAAGCCAAATTCAATTACGAAAACAGAATGTAAACAGACTTGCACTGCCAACAACTAAACAGAGCTGTCTCTACCCTCAATACAAAACAATTACATACAACAGTTGTCTAAACAACAGCGGTCAGAAGTGAAATTTAGGGTCACTTACAACAGCCTCATAGATGGGATTATTTACAAGCCACATGTTTTAGAAGAACAAAGATTAGTTTGTCTTCTGTCAAAAAACAAGGTAAAACAACTAGATGCCCAATAAATTATGCATAGGACAACTGCACTTAACTTAACTTAACACATTTAGGCCAATAATAGCACAGCCAGACTAAGTTTGCTTGAAAGTTTTATGTCCTTTTATTAAACAGGAGACAGCAGCTTTGTGAAACGATGCTTTGGTACAGTGGTGCATCAAACAATCATCTGACAATGATGTCAGCATGCTGATGTTTAGTAGCCACCCTGTTTCACCTGTTCACATTCTGACTTTAGCATGTTAGCATGCTAATATTTGCTTATTATTTAGTACAGCTGAGGATGATGAGAAACTATTTAGTTTTGCAGGGGATTTATGTAGCCATTAAAGCACACCATAGCTGCCAACTCTCATGCTTTCACCATGCGATGTGTGGGGCGTGAGTGCGTGTGAAAACAGGCAAAACCGCGTGTCACACGGCGAAAGCGTGAGTTAGCAGCTATGCAACACTATATAGAAAATTGGCATTTTGTGTGATTTGGTGGCCCCCACAGCTTCTGAGTGCAACACCACTGTCGTAAATACAAATCCCAGGTCTGTAACAATTTGTCAGACGTAATGTGAGTGATAACTACAAACAAAACTCACTACATCATAACGATGTTATGTGTTTTAAGCCTGCATCTTGAAGAAAACATGTATGTAACGCTGTGATCTTCCCCTCTCACTGAAGTTACATAGAGCAGAAAAAAGTGATGTGGCGGAGTGGCTCAGACAGAGACACCATTCACCCTATTACAAGACACTGTACCATCATAATCATTTCGGTGCTGTTTTAAGATGACGAAAAGTCACATAAAATTGCTTTAACCAAATCAAATACATTTTTCAAATTGATTTGAACTACATAGCCCAAAATCACAATCACAGTACCTCAGAGGGATTTAAGGACATCCTCTGTCCTTAGACCCTCGATTCGAGTGAGGAAAAACTTGCCATATTCATTTATTTCATTTTATAATTTTAACAGGAAAAAAAAAGATGGAAGAAATCTCAGGAAGAGCCACTGAGGAGTGATCACTCTCCCAGGACGGACAGACCAAGTTAACCAATTTAACCAAGTTATTGATGATAGTGCTAAATAAAAGATCAGTTGATACCACTTATCAGAATTTATCCTGAGGCAGCCATGGAAGTCTAAAATTGTCCAACAAGCCTTGCGATTAAAGTTGGCGAGTAATTTCATTATTGACCAAAAGATGGCAACTTACTGAAGGTTTTTGAAAAAAAGACAGGAGACAACTGTCATCAGGATACATCATTTGACAACCATGAATGACCTGATGGTGGAGCTAGCTCACCAAAGTGATTTAGAAATCCTCAAGAGATCTTGAATATTTGCAATTTCATTAAAATGCTTCCAATAGTCATGAATATTTTCATTTCATTTTTTATTTGAAAACATGTAAACTTGGTATCTCTAAATGAAAAGTCAGGGCACCAGAGTCAGTAGGATTTATCCTCATGAGACCATGAATATTTGTCCAAAACTTCATATGAATCCATCGAGTTTGAGACCAACCAATCAAACAACATTGTCATTCCTAAAGTGATGTCACTAGCATAGCTAGAAACAAGTGGCAGATGGTTTTAATAACATGGCTAGGCATGTCCACAGAGTGTGTCTGTAGAAGCAAAATGACATCTTATTTAAAACTGCACCCTTTACTGCTGCCAGTGGACAGGAAAAACAATGTCCAGTCAATAACAGGTCAATACAACAAGTGGGCCTGTTTTAGAGAGGATCACTCTTAAACTTCACAAAGAGAACACAACAAGAAAACGAGCAGCCAAAGAACATTACATCAAAACATCTCTATTAAAACAAAAATTGGTATGATCACAGCCAGCACAGAAAGGCCCTGTGGCCTTCTTAAATCACAGAACCAATTAGTGGCAGAATAATATGAGAAAAGAGGAGTCAGCGTGGACATAAACTGAGTAACTAAATAAATAGGGAAATAGGGAAAGTCTCATTTGTTTTTAAATCTTAATTCAACATTGAAGGCAAGGATCATCTAAATACTAAAAATAATGAGAACTGTGCAGACATTTGATTTTGAGTTAGTGAAGAAGAGCCTGTTACTACAAAAAGGTGAAGAGTCATGTGATCGCTGCCGTCTGACAAAGCATTCATTTTTACTGTAATGTTGAGCTGGGGGAGGTAGAGAGGTAGAGAGGTAGAGAGGGAGAGAGAGACAGAACCGACTCTCTGAGGAAATTGCCCTCCGCTCTCCTTCATCACTGCAGGTCTGCTTCCCCCTCCTCCTCTCCTGGATGTCCGCCATTAGACACGCTCAATTGGATTCCTGTCAGATGTGCGGCCTCGCCCTGGGTCTCCTTCCTACGGGTGACTGAGCATGCCGTATGTGTGTGTGCGAGTGTGTGTGTACGTACATCTTTGTGTGTGAAAAAGCTAAGCAGCTTTCCCTATAAAAAATTGCCAACACAAAATGACAGACGCACACAAACAAACATGCGCGCTCGAACGCACACACACGCGCACACACACAACCTTTTTATGCGAGCAACAGACACACAGTTCAAGGCTCAGTTCGCTTCAGGCAGCGGTCTATAGACTGCGCGCCCCTATTAGCATGGGCCTTGGCAAGGCAGGGTAAACGCTGACACAGATTTGACCGAGAGGTTACGGTGCTGAGAATTTACTGTATGCCTTCGTTCACTGACCTAGCCTTGGCTCTCCCAAGATATGTCTGTGTGATGTGACCATTTGAACGAATTGCTGAGGGTGTAAGCCGCTTACACCTTGACCTATCACAGGGGAATAAATAGCTACCTTGGGAGGTTTGACCATAATGCTGGTCTTTATAACACTTGGCTTGTTCACCTTTCACTGGCACAGTCATTAACTGTTATGTTTGGTCAGGACATAAAACCTTACTGCAAAAATCAAGCCTGAACCATGGAGCTTAAATGAAAGGGACAACAGCTGCAGCATCAAACATAGTCAGTAGTCTATATATTCTTCTCATTATTAATAACTGGAACATGCTGAGGTTTAGTAAGATTCACTCTGGGTCTCATTCCTTTCTAAACAAAGAAACTGGTGAACTGTGGCTATTTGAGTGAGGCAAAGACTCCCAACACAGAGAAGTCCTGGGATCAATAACATAAGTGAAAGTAAAGGAACAGCCAGGTTAAAAGCAAAGCACCTGGGAATCTTTTTCTCTGACTGTGTGGTTATTTGTGCCTGTGAGGACTGTGCGGATATTGCAGTTAATTCATTCTAAGGTTAAATGCCAAATACAGCAGCCAGCACATCAGGGTGTGTGACATCCAAGTGTTAGGGGTGAATTCGATCATGTAAGAAGGTAAGAGGGCAGGAATAATGAAACGCTTTGTGCCTCAAGGTAAAAACGGTGTATATAGTATGCAGCTTTGAAGGAAATCTATATACCTATCTATATATATATATATATATATATATATTTGGGGTTTTTTTCCTTGCCATCAGTGTTTTATATATGTTTTTGTGCATGTCACAGGTGTTGAAAGTTAAAAAGGCGAAGCTCCTCTCGTCCACAGAAAAAACTGCTCCTGAAACACCTTTAACTCACACCACGTCACAGAGTCACACGTTTACAGTATTTATGCTGAGTGGCTTGGCACGTAAGAACTGATTAAACACAGCTGCTCTGCTGTTGTTAGCAGTGCTGGGTCAGGCATGTGTGAACTGACCAATCAGAGGAGTCTGCGTGTTCTCAATGGAGGACAGGAGTGAACCCAGAGCATTTCAGTAAGAAGGGGGAATACAGTGCTGCTGTAGTATGAGAAAATTGGTGTGTTTTTGAGCACTAAAGCATGTAAACCTATTCTAGCAGTAACCGAAAATAAAATTATTAACCTAAACTGATCATGAATCTCCTTTAAATAAGGTTGCAAGATCAACTGTACTTGCAGTGCCACACAGTTTGGCTCTTTATTTAATTTCTACCAACGAGACATGGTTGGACTGCTTAAAAAATAGTGATTCTCCAAATATTGAAAATTGTTAGTTTATTGGTCATGTAGAATTAACAAAGATATAACAAACAAAAGAGTTACTGTAGCATATTTAAAACTTAAAAAATCTCTTGCCAGATTAAGAGTTGAGTATATTTTGTGTACATGCAACGGGAAATGTTTACAGTAGGCACAACAAAGTGTCACTGCAAAAGGGTGATTTTAGGAGAAAAAGAGAGAGCCCAGTCCAAACCTAGGTATCAAATAAGGAGCACAAATTTATTGACCCGACATTGGCATTGGCTGATATTCACCTTGTTTACTGCTATTGGCCTATCTGCGCATAAATAAACATGTACTGACAGCATTGGTTTGTCATGTTTATCTGATGTGTCACATTGTTGGCACATTTTAAAGCTTTTGGCTCGCGAATACCTTGTCACCTGTTTGCACGTCTAAAAAGGCTTTTGAAACAGTTATTTTTCAAAAGAGAAATCTTTTTCGTCATGTAAAAAAAAGGTTATAGTAAAGTTTGTTTCATAAATCTATGGCTGAATGTTTGCTTTTTCAAAGACCACAATGACGAGTTGAATGATCGAAACAGTTTAAGTTTTGCCACAAAAGAGGAAATAAAACCATCAAGAACAAAGTCAGGGGGGGAATTAACTAATTACACCTCCTCAAATTATTGTAATTTGTGGGCACTTTTAAATCATAATGAGGTACAATTTAACTAAATATGTAACCTTTTAATCTGCAGTTTTGTAGGCAATAAGGATATCCGTCCACAAACAGGCCAATGGTAAACCCTGACATATGGGCAAAAAAAAGCAGGTCCAGGTTTGTAGGGTTGACCATGACTATGGAGCAGTTATTGAAGATTTGGAGAAGACTGAATGCCTGTTGCATTAAACATGTTAGATCACGAGTTTGCCCCTGTCCATGAGGCACTGGACCAGCGCTCCATTTTAAAGGGTTAGATCCCTACCTGCAAGAAGTTACTTTAAAATCAGATTTAAATAGAGCTTCAGCGGTTTAAAAACTGCCTTTTCTCCTAAAATCACCTTTCTGTAGTGACACTTCGTTGTGCCTAATGTTAACATTTTCAGTTGCCTGTACACAATATATACTCAACTCTTAATCTGACAAGAGATTTTTGAACAGTTTTAAATATGTCTACAGTGAGTCCGAACGTCTACTCTGCTTCCTCTTGGCCTCAGCTAAGCACAGCTTCTATTGATTTAACATTTTCTCAATTCTGAGCTTAACATATAAATGTACCAGTGCACCTCCACTACTCTCCCCAGAAACTACACACATGTAAAGACAAATCTTTGGAGTACTAAAGAAAATCTAAAGCATAACTTATGACGATGCAGAAAAAAAGGCAAAGAGGCTTGAAATCCATCTGTGTGTATGAGGTAGATATTAAGTTGGGGGCAGGGCAGGAACTTTAGTGGGCTAATTAGCTACTATTATCTGCCGCACCCAGTGGCCTGTGCCACTAATCCTGCTGATTAAACACAGTGGGTCTCCACAGCATGGAGCTCACAGTAGCACCAGACTGATAAGGCCACGGAGCTTAGTGATGACATAAACGTCTGGGTGGGACTGGAGTACACAGGACTGGCACTGTTCTGCTTTTTATTATACCACAATGATGTGGGAAACAGCCGAGGTTCTGTGTTGACACATGAAGAAATGAAGAGGAAGCGTTTTAAAAAGTGTTTTAACAAACAATTCTCATGTCTTGTGCTTTTTGGTAAGCACAGTTGTATATGACAAGATGCAGCAATGTCAACCATTTTCTTTTTTTTAAATGAATGGATCAGCTCTAACTGCAAAATTAATCTCCAAAGCTAGACCGCAAAATTCAATCTATCAATTTTTTGGATGCTGTTCATGGTTTGCTAACCTCAGCTTGGTATAAAACTAAAAAGAAAAAAGCAATAAAACAGGCCGATATTTCCAAAGACTATAGATAAAAGACGAACATACATGCAACTCAAAACAATTACTAATCAGGCCTTTAAAATGGCATTAATTCCACATGAATAGGCACACCATTTTATCAAATTCTTCAATAAACAACAAAAACATTTCTGGCAAACATCAACATGTCATTGAAGCTAAATTGCAATGCCGATCATTCTTTTTATATTATATAAAATGTAATCATCAAATGATTTTCTGTAATAAAAAACATATCCAAGTAATGCCAATCCCACTGAGACATCAGAACATCAGCCGGCCCCATCTGGATCAAATATGAACGTTGCAATGTTTTTCACTTCCACACAACATGTTCAAACCAGCCTTCATGTTTATCCTCTGGGTCTATCTATAGCACTGAATACTCACAGTGAACATGGAACGGAAGTTGCAGAGATCAGTGAACAGCTCCTCCACAGAGGTCTTCTTGGGATCGACGGCAAAGTACTCCAGCACGTTCTGATACAGCGTCTCCATATTGCTGTGCATTATCACCAGCTTACCATACTGCTCCCGTGCAACCTTGCTGAAGCTGTGAGGGGTTGCTGTCAAGGTCAACAACACATCTATCCCACATTCTATGTTCATTAAAATGTTGGGAGAACAATATTCCCCTATTTGACATCGATATATCAATATCTAGGGGGAAAAAAATGAAAGAATTCACATATGTTGCCCTAAATCTAAAGTTCTAAAGGATCTAAAGCTCAGTCAGTGGTAAACTGATGTTGGCATTCGGAGCTTTGATATTGTCAGTCAGGTTACTAACAAAGTTTGTTCGCTGCTTTGACCCCTGCAGCCTACAGCATCTGTGACTCTATCTATTAACTGCAAATAAAAAAAAATAAAACAAATAAATGCATTCTACTCTGAAAACAAAGTCTTGCTGCCATGGATGTTGTGCACCACTCCAATTTTAACTGCACTCAGACTTTCAATTATTTTTACTTCAACCATCTCTGCTACGGTCATTTGGAAGCCAATCCAATCTGATTATAATTCAGGGTTCCTGCACATTTTCAATTTCAATTCTGTATCTTTCCAGATTTTTCAGACCTTATTTGACATCAGAGTACAGACAGTTATTATGTGAATAAATTGTTTGAAAAACAACGTCTAACTTGTACATTATACATTCTGTTTTTATATGCCACTCCTACGCAGAAAGCTGGGCGACGTTCCACCGTCAAAGATCCCTACCAAATGAGGGGGTAAACTAGCTGGTATAATCATCTTAGTTTCCCTCAATATTGAATGAATAAAGTCATATTATTGTACCTATCCATATTCGTCTCATTTATATATAAGAAAGTCAACTTATTCTTTTTTTCACAGCATCAGTGCAGCCTTGTTTATTCAATATGTCCATGGAAATGGCAAAAGCCACCAAAAAGGTGTGGTCCGTGAAGCTTTCTGATAACTAAAACACTGCATAACTCATAAATTGTCAAACGAGTTTGATGTTTGGTTATTTATGTCGTATGTCGCATAAATTGCTGTATTGCTTTCAAACTATCTTCATGCCTTGTTTTTCACAATATCACATGAAAAAAAATCTGCATGTATGAAAGGTTCTTTGTTCCGTAATTATCTAGACCTGATATTTAGTCTCATCAAACTCCATACATTTCTAAACTACATAAGAAGCGTGTAAATAACGAATACGCCCACAGATTCAGAATACATTTTTACTAGGGCTGTCAAACGATCAATTTTTTTAATCGCGATTAATCGCATTTTGTCCATAGTTAACTCGCGATTAATCGCAAATTTATCGCAATTTTTTTTGCCACATTTTTTTCTGTTCCAAATGTACCCTAGTGTATTTTTTTCATGTTCTTAATACTTTTAACAACATAAGAAAGGGCAAATATGCTTGCATTATGAAAATGTTTATTCAACACTTCAAAATGATCAGGGCGATGGCGAAACAAATGTCCGCCACCGTGAGTGACAGCAGAGATGAGGAGTTTGCAGCGAGTGCTGCTTTTCAGTCCGGCGTGTTTTTAACGAACCGCCAACCCTGCTTCTTCTTCTTCTTCTGATTCCCTTTCTTATTCTATTTCTTCTGCCACCCTCTGTATCAAGACTACGGGTGCTGCCGACGGCCGTAAATCATACAATGCGCTTTTTTTTATATATACTGAGGGTTAATCGCGCGTTTAAAAAAATTAACGGCGTTAAGAGGACGTTGCGTTAACGCGTTATTAACGCGTTAACTTTGACAGCCCTAATTTTTACATTCAATGTTCATCTTTTTTAGCCATACCAAAATTTGCTTTTGTTGTGGACTAGGAACATGTCCCTAGCATACTGTCAAGAGCTGGTCCTCACAGATGTGGATGTCTGGTACAACACACAGAGGTCGAGCAAATATTGCTGCCTTTAAAGTTGCCTGTACAAACTGACCAAAACTGACTAGCATGGAAGATTGAAGAGCATTTAAAGGTCCTCCTGGTTAAACTAAGCAAAGCAAAAGGACAGCTCTGCTATGCTGGTGGGTTTGTGTGGCTGAGGACAAATAAGTAATAGCTGTGTCAACATAAGATGTCAGTGTCAGAGCAAAGTGAGGTGGAAAGCGAGAGCGCTAACACACATCCCACACTCCGAGGGCATGCTGTTAAACAAGTCTACAGTAAGTCACAACACACTCAATCTGGAAATCTAGCAATCGTGAGTTTACTGATCAAAAATAATTTGATATAAAAGCTGCAACATTAGCTCTTTGTGTTGGTATTTCTGTTTTCTAAAGCATATCACATAAAGATGCTTTCCACATGACGACCCTGCTCAACAAAAATCTAAGATTTTGATGCACAAGAAAATAAAATCTGAGTTTGAAACTGTTGGAACAAATCCGCTTCTTTGAAAAAGTCTGGGCAATTTTGTGTGTAAATCAATGAAAAGAAAGAAAATGATTTGTCTCTCACTAGCAGGCTTGCAAATGACCCCAGAATCCTTGTCTCATGGCAGATAAGAAGCAACAGTGTCTGTGTGGTAGCACAATTATGCTGGCAGCATCACTGGCTCCTATTGTGCCCCTTCATTATAGCTCAATTGATGCACCTATTTGACGTCTGGCCTCCGTTGAATCTGGCTGGGGATGGGACTACCTATTCACAGCTGGGTAAATGCTGTTCAATGGGCACTGCTCTCAGATTGACTTGTCAGTAATATCTTTCCAAGGCAGGAGCTTGGGGGAAAGAGGCACAAGGAAAGCGTGAGCAGGTGATGGAAAGCAAGAGAGAGCAAGAAAAGAAGAAATAGCTGAGAGCCATGGTTGATAAGTATCATGGGGCGCAAAATATCTCTCCTGACTTCTTCTCCATCTTAGAGAAGGTAGCGATCCACCGCAGCTCATTTTGAACAATATCTGTGCCCCCTTGCTTTCTTACTGATCATATACTCCTTTCCCCTCACACTTCCTTCCCCCATCATTCATTTATTCATCCTCCTTCTGTTTTTTTCTCCTGTTGTAATCTGCCACCCACACAGGCTTAGCTCACATTCAGAAGTGTAACACTAGACGGGCACAGTAACTGCATACTCGAGTGGCACATGAAGTGATAATGGAATTTTCAATGTCACTATGTGTGATTGCAGGCATCTCACTTTTAGCTTTTAAATGGAGAGTTTGCTTGTTGTGGTAACAGATGCCGTCAGCAAACTTCATCGGTTGCAGGTGGAGCTATAATGTCTTACATTTTAACATGATTGTATCACCTGTCAAGGGGTTGAGGAAAATAAATGGTAAATCCTTCTTTGTCTTTGATCAAGTACTTTTAGATGTACTATGATGTGGATGACTGGATATCTTCATAAACACAACTGCTATGCTCATTAATGTCAGTTTTGTGATTTAGGATAATTAATAATAAGGATAATAATAATAACAAAGCAACATTATGTAAACAATAGCTAATGCTTCTCGCTGGTCTGACGTAAACTTCCACAAATTAATACGAGCCACTGTAAGAGTGAAAGTTATGTAAACACAGGTTTAAACATTATTATATAGGCATAAGTTCAGTATATTCTTATGGAATTGCTAAGAAAGTGTTTATGGTAATGCTAAGTTGATATTTAAGTATCAGGTATTTCAGCTAGTTGATGCTGCACAGGCAGCTGGTACCTCATTAGGTTGAGAACAGAGGGGAGAAGGAGAGCAGAGAGGGAGAAATTTGGATGAGTTGTGCTGTGTCTAAAAAGTTATGAGGAAAGCCCTGACCCTGGACTGATTTATTCCTTCTCACAAACGTCGCTACCTACTGCTTAACTCCATGAACAAACTCCTAATAATCGCATAACAGTAGTGGATGGAAACAATACATCATAATATATATATACACATATATATATATATATATATACACATATATATATATATATATATACACATATATATATATATATATATATATACACATATATATATATACACATATATATATATATATATATATACACATATATATATATACATATATATATATATATATATATATATACATATATATATATATACATATATATATATATACATATATATATATATACATATATATATATATATATATATATATATATATATATATATATATATATATACATATATATATATATATATATATGTATATATATATATATATATATATATATACATATATATATATATATATATATATATATATATATATATATATATATATATATAATATATATATATATATATATGTATATATATATATATATACACATATATATATATACATACATATACATATATATACATATACATATATATACATACACTACCGTTCAAAAGTTTGGGGTCACTTAGA